>OY979708.1:30380231-30802731 GCA_963855925.1 Inga laurina
TAGTTTATACACATATCTACAGATCTCATATATCTACAATCATAACCTAAAGATGTGTATACAGACAATCATTCACAAATAATCTTCTATCATTAAGTCTAAAATTATGGGAGCTATCCTAGCAAACACTACCCTTGCCAGGAACTGCAGCTCTGATACCAAAAATGTAACCCCCTCACCGTAATTACATCCAGTTTACGAAATTTAAGTGAAATAGAGACCAATAAGATGAAATAACAATTTATAATCCCACATCCAAGAGATGGGGTATTTTGAAAAACAATTTAAAACGTGATTAATTTTGGTCTCACATTCATGTACGGATATAACTACTTGAGAAAACAATTCACATAATGAATATCAGAGTGCGGAAACTAAATCCCGGCAAACCCCGGGTTCATCTACATATATAATGGGTTTACAAGTTCCCAAAATGGGGATTACATATCCAAAATATAACATTTACATCTTATATACACTTTGTAATCCCAAAACCAAAAATAAGGATAACCAACTACCACTATGTCCTCGGAGTAACCTTAACTACTCCTGGTTGTCCGCTTCCCTTTCGAGCCACTCGCCCTGTCTGAAAAGGTTAGTCATTTGGAAAGAGTGAGATTCTAAAGAATCCCAGTAGTAACAACTTTTTCATACCACATGCAATCACTATAATATGTACACAAATCATCTCATATCAGCAACAACACAAATCACACACCACCCTCATCCCCTTTTACCGCCGGGAAGGCATACGGCCCATACCCGAACCGTTGTTAGTGACTCAGGGACTATTGGCGTGGCAGTGCATACAAATAGCCACATGGGTCACATATAGCCTTTCGGCTTTCACAAATGGCCCGTCGGCCTTCACAAATAGCCTTTCGGCTCACAAATAGCCTTTCGGCCCGCATATACACATATATCACACCCTAACCTCATCCCCTTTTACCGCCGGGAAGGCATACAGCCCTTACCCGAACGTTGTTACCGACTCAGGGACTATTGGTATAGCGGTGCTTCCACAATTTTCATAAAACTTGCAGCATACGAAAACCCATTTCATCTCAATGACATTGAACACATACAATGTATCCCATAAGATATAAAGAAAGAGTCACTACCTGTATCTTTTCTGACTGGCTCCGGCACTGTGGCCTCACGAGGGCGACAAATGTCAAATCCTATCCAAATTAGGGACAACCAATCAATCTCTTTTCCATATGTATATTTCAATAATACTCTAAGTTGGTTATCATTTATGACTCTTTAGGTGGTTAAATAGGCCTAAACATATGCCTAAAGGGTTGGAAGACACTACCCAAGAGACCCCTTTTTCGAAGGCAAAACACTGATTTTTGGTGATCTCACTAGAGCACAGGTTCTCTCACTCGAGCATAAGTACGGACATCACTCGAGTACAAGAGAAAGTGAGACAGTGAGTGAACACCCGAGAGCACAAAGAAACTTTCAGGAACTGGCTCACTCGAGCACGCTGAACTTCACTCGAGCACAAGGCCAAATGCCCCACTCGAGCACCTGCGAGTGAAGTTTAGGAAGTGAGGACCCGCAAGCACACAAAGCTCTCCAAGACCAGGATCACTCGAGCACAACCATATGCACTCGAGCACAAACACCCCATACCCGCGAGTGACAAGGCACACTCGAGCACCTTACCTGCGAGTGACAACCCGAGAGCACCACCCACACCTGAGGCACAAGCTCACTCGAGCATGACCCCCCAGTGCTCGGGTGAGACGGCTATGCTCGCGAGTGTCAGAGCACACTCTTGCAATCAGCCAACGAGTGAAGACCCGAAAGCAACCCTTCACTCTGGACTCATACCATCACTCGAGCAAACCCAAGTTCACTCGAGCACGTTCTTCCCTCACTCGAGCACAAGGCAATGCACTCGAGCATTATTCATAAAACCCAGGCGAACTAGAAGCAGAACAGGAAAGACTCACGCATCACTCGAGCATGATCATCCTGTGCTCGAGTGATGTGTATCAGAGACCAAAAACGCAGAAAAACCAGAAAAGGCCAGATGGTCAAAATCATATCCAATGGTTCCCAAACTCCTCCCAAAGCTCATACATTCTAAGCACTAACTAGGGAACACCTTAACAACTTTAAAAACACTCCAAAAAACCATCTTGACCACAATCATTCACTAAGGTCTCTATAATACACTATATCCAAATTTCATTCCCCATAGTTCCCACCTTCCATATTATATCTAACAATCATATAACTCAACATTAAACCATTTCCAACATCAAATGCAACGAAACTCATATATTCATCATTTGGCATAACTAGGGCAAATTTTCCAGATTTTACCAAACTTAACCAAAAATTACAAACAATAGATCAAAATGCTCTAAATGCCTACCTCTTCAGTTTGCCCAATCCGGGATCTTGATCCACGAACTTTCAAATTCGCCCAACTCACAAATCAACACTATTTCAGGATTCTACAACCACCACAACGAAGCTCTCAATGAGATACACAATATTAGAGAAGAGGTTTTGAGCAAAGGAGGAACATGTCTTACCAAAGATCAAACTTTTCTTCTTCCTTTCCCTTGCTTGAGCGCCAGAAATGGAGGAAGAAGAGAGAGAGAGAAAATGGTGAGGTATGAAGGAGATGATGATGAGATGTCACTTCCTCCCCTAGTCACACACACACAACCGAAAATGAGAGAGAAAGGAGAGAGAAAAGTGCCAATTTGTCCTCTAGTGCCACATCCCATGGCCACCATCTTGCCACATGTCACAATCTCACACATTCCTTCAATGAGCTCACAAAATCACAACACATGGGATTCCGACCCATAGTCAAAGAATCACAACCCTTGATCTTAAATACCACATGTATGTACACCAAATTCATATTACATTAATTTCCCAAAAGTACTTAATTACCCTAATTACAACAATTCTCATAGTCATTAGCCCTAATCACAAATCGGGATATTACAGTTTGGTCCTTGGAGGGCTTTTAGTTGGTCTTTCACTTCACCTAACTCTTCCTTCCATCCCTCCTTTTCAGCTAATAGGGAGGGAATGTTGAAAGTGTATGTTGAATCTTCACCTGGTTGTTCCTCCTTAGTGCTCGGAATTTGAGGATTCTGTTTACATCTGAGGCTCTTCTGTCATTTTTTCTTTCTCACCATTTTCTGGTATACTTATCTCAACTTTTTTTAATGGGTCAGATGTTCCTGACTCTTTCTCATTTTTCGGGGTTTGAAGAGCTATAGTCAAGGTGGAAATCATTTCTTTCAAATCAACCATTTGTGCCTCCATATGAGACATCCGATGATTCAGATTAGATTCAGCTTCACCGAGATTGGCTACCACTGACGACTACGTGAGCGTGTGTTGTATGAATGCGCAGGGGGTAGCTGGTTAAGATGTTTAGACGGAGCAATATTGTATCACATGTGTTTTCTAGCCTTGATATGGGTTATGGACATCGAGAAAAAGAACTTCAACTCTTCAAGAGATCCAATACCCTATAGGGAGGATGAAGTGCCCATTATCCTGTAAATGGCTCAAGCTATTACATAGCTAAGGGTTTTGTTAAATGTTTATTATGTCCAAGGCCCATATCAAATGAAGCTAAATGTCAATGGATGATGCATAGATACCTTATGAGACATAAAAGAGTAATGATTTATACTTCAAGTTTTGATATGGGTGATGGACATTAAGAAAAAGAACTTCACCTCCTCAAGAGATCTATTACCTCTTAGGGAGAATGAAGTGCCTATTAACCTGCGAATGGCCCAAGCCATCACGCTGCTAAGGGTTTTAAAAAAGATGATTATTTCTATGGCCTATATCAAATGAAGCTAAAATGCTAATGAATGATATAATGAAACCTCATGAGTCCTAAAGGATTATCTCTCATTAAGATGTTTTCTAACATGATTGAAGTGATGAGATCATGGTCTTTTAGGGTCATGGACCCTTAGACTAATGTTAGCAATCTAATGCATACACCGTCCTTGTTATGTATCTTTATGTGAAGTGATGCTAGATACATACTCAGGTGAAGCGACAGTTAGACACTTGATCCTAGGGATTTCATTGATTATGCATGGATGACAATAAAGTTGATCAACAATAATAAATATATGCCCTCCAGTGTCCTATTTTAGGAATAACCCTAGGTTGGGGGATGTCTACCCTAAGAAAGGTAGGCACTAATTAATTGGGTTGGTCAATAATTTCCACTAATAGGTGCAATGGTTTCAAGGTGTTCTAATTCTCACAGATAAAGGCCTCATAACTGCCCCCATCGTAAAGATGAAGACCCCATTTAATGAAATTAACCTTCAGGGGGTTCTAAAAACCCTACAGGGATTAACCTTGCCAAATGAGTAACAGCTAGGATGAAGTCTTCACAGTAACCTCAGGGGGTTTTGAAAATACCACAGGGAGACCGTTAGAAACTTCCACTCACCTAAGGAACTCACAGACCCGGGTGTAGGGCCCAAAATGTGTGTAAGGATAATAGTGTATGTGTTCAGTATGTGTGGAGAGCATACCAACCTATGGGCCTAGGTTTTACCCATTCCTCATCTGCTAAGCAGATCACAAGATAGATAGAAAAGAAAAAACAAATAAGGAATTTGATAAGTAAAACAACTATTCACAAAAAAAAATAAAAAAATTAAAAAGGGTAATTAAAATAAAATTAAGGCCAAATTATTTTTAAACACTTAACTTAAATGGGCTTGACTGTCAAATCGTCCCCAGCGGAGTTGCCAAGCTGTAGCGCCCGAAATTTGGAAAACATGGAGCCGCCACCAAAATTTTTGAAATAGGATAATTTTGGAAACCTTTTTTTAAAGATGAAACTGGTCTAAAAAAACCATTTAGGGTTCGGAAGTTCATTTTGTGTGGGGAAGGTGTTAAGCACCCTACAATACTCATTCATAAGAATGGTTACCCTAAGTTAATTATTTAAAAATATTATGGCCTTTAATCCTATGATAATTACCCAAATAAAAAAAAAGAATATTTACAAAGATAAATGAAATGAAAACTAAAGAAAAGAATGAACATTTATTTACAAAAAGAAAATAAGGAAAAATATATTTATTTTCAAAGTTGGATATCAAAAGAAAGATAAGGAAGAAATACATTTATTTACAAAGTTGAACTTGACCTAGGAAGAGAACCTAGGGCCTACGTACCCTTTAGAGGGATCAAAGCCAACATAGTTCGGGGGTAG
This sequence comes from Inga laurina, assembly GCA_963855925.1. NCBI lineage: Eukaryota > Viridiplantae > Streptophyta > Magnoliopsida > Fabales > Fabaceae > Inga > Inga laurina. Next base: position 30,385,474 of record OY979708.1, read on the forward strand.
AAAAGCGTGTCACTTGGTTGGTGTTTTTTAGAAAAATGTTTATTTAATTTATTTGAGAAAACTATTTTTGTTTGGTTTGTATTTTTTATTTATGAAAGCAATTTCTTTATTTTTTTCATGAAAGAGAGTTTTTCTATTTTATTTTCATTTATAAAAATGTGTTAAAATATTTTTTTTTCTTTTTTGAAAGAGAACCTAAGAAAAGAAGAAAAAGTAGCACAAGTTAAACAACAAAAAAAGAACTCAAACGTGAGGAGATTTATGGGTACCTTTTATCCTTTAAACCCCGCTCTTGATTCCAAACGGAACACGTCTAACAATATATATATGATGATTCAACAGGACAAAGCAAGTCCACTTAATTCTTGATCCCATATTCAATAATTCAACATCCAGCAAGGCCAACATATATTAAAGTGGGTGATTCATGTAATGTTGAGTTATCAAGATAAACACAAAGCTAAGACAAGTACAAAGTCATAAAAGCGCACAGTGGTGGGAAGAGTTAGTAAAATTCATCGTCTTGCACATATGGCTAAACATTATCACAAATAAAAGAAGAGCATGGGAATTTAATCACAATCAAAGAGTAGTAAGCAAAATAAGATGGCCTCTTATGTTAACTACCCTTCAGTATGAGAATTATGTATGAGCAATGAAATGAGAAAATAAAATTAGCTCTTTACCTTACCTCCTTGCTCTTCCAAAATTCTTGTGTGCCTTGCTTCAACCCTTGCTCCCCTATTTATAGTATCAAGGTAGGGTTTTCTTCATAAATGCTCCTTCTTTTTTTGAATTTTCATTTTTTTGAATTTTTTTTGTATTTTATGTTAAAAACTACCTAACTTGACTTAATCACCGTCAATGGAGATTTAATTTTAATTTTTTATTGTTTTTTGTATTTTTTTATTAATAAAACTTCCTAGCTTGTCCTAATCACCATCAGTGGAAATTTTTTCATTTTTAATTTTTTTTATTATTCTCCCCACAAGTAGTTTCCTAATTTAAACCTATCAACATAAATGAGAGATTTATTTATTTATTTATTTATTTATTTTCCCTTAATGGCTAACAATGTCAATCATCATCAATGAGGGGATTAATTTTAATTTTCTTTTTTTTCCTTTTTAAGGACGATTGCCAATTTGGACACCGATCATCATCAATAGGAGGATTTTCTTATTTTTTTATTTTCTTTTTTTATTTATTTTTTTCTTTCAATGATGATTGCTAACTTGGACATCAATCATCATCAAATATTTTTAATTTTTGAATGGGGCCTGGACAAAATTAGGTGTTCACAGTAATTTTAACTCTATTTAGTTGATCGATTAGTTGGTTATTGAGATTACAAAGTTAAAAATAATTAATTATGAATACAAATGATATGAAAGTAACTACGAGAAAATGCCCTAGGGATCATATTTCACTTAACAAATTTTGGATTGAATCACTTATCTATTCTAATCCAATTTATTCCACATGATTGACAGTCAAGTTTCCCTAATTTAATTACTAGCATCTTCCATGGTCAAGCAATTCTATAATTAATTGCTAATCCAATATATTCCTATATAAATTTAAGCAATTAATTATGCATTAAGATTTATGGAACTCAGTAAGACTACACAATTCATATGAATATATTCCTATTTCATATGCAAGTTATGGTTTTAATTATATGATCTACGTACATGCATCTCTTTCTAGTCTTAACATGCATATTGAAATCATTTAAAAGATGGAAAATCAATCAAAAGTATTAAGAACAATAATTAAAAATCAATAATGAAGAAAAAAATTAAAACTAGATTTAAAAGTTAAGATTCAATCCGTCATTAGTAAGTTACATCATCACCCTAGGAAAATAGAAATTTAACACATGATGAAATTAAAAACAAAACCAAAATAAATTAACATTGCATAAAACTTAATTATTAAATTCTAAAACATAAATATACAACAACTAGATGCATGAAAATGGATAAAATCTAGCCATCCCTTTAGGAGGTAAAACCTTCCATGTAGGTGGCAACCTATACCATCTATATAGGAGGACTATCTAAGCCTTCCATGTAGGAGGCATGCAGGAATTAAATACAATGCATGGAACTACTCTAAGATGATGTATGTTGAGAAGAGAGGAAAGAAATGGATATGAAAATATGTAAGTGGAGAAGAGAGGAGAGTAATTGATATGAAATGGTTTGTGTAAAATGTGAAGGAGAGGATGGCCATATATAGGGGGGAATGGAGTATGGTAGATGAAGTAATATGTGAAAAGAAAGATAAGGTATTAGATGGAAAGGAAGATGAAAAGGAAGATGAAGTGGTAGATGAAATGTCGTAGATGGAAAGGAAGATGAAGTGATAGATGGAATGTGGTAGGTGAAGTATAGATGGAAAGGAAGATGAAGTGGTAGATGATTCATGCTCTTAACTTCCAAGCAAAATTCGAAACCATTGGAGATAGAACTGGGTTTTGGTCTCAACATAAAAGTTGTAGAGCTCTTTCTTAGCTTTTTATCCATATACAGAATGTCCCAATTTGACATCTAGAGCTCTAGATATTACCTGAAAACTAAAAGAGGGTCTAATTTAGTATTTTTCAAGAAATTCTATTTTATGCCAAAATCATTATTTATTTATTAATTACACCCAAATTCATTAAATTGAGCTCAAATATCATCCACAAAATCATCATATAGGGAAAAATAAATATGCAAATAGTTTACTTATCAATACTCACATTAGAGATGTAGTTCTTTTCTCATAAGATGTTGAAAATATGATGTTGTTTAACAATTCTGTGAGTATAGCTAACTATTATTATCAAAAGATTGATAACTTTGACCAACATATTGTCACTTAACCATATCATGTAACTCTTGAACAATTTCTTCAATACAAAAAGAGAGCTTTATGATGATGAAGGTCATCCTACAAAAATGTTGTTGGAATTAGTGAGGTATGTATTTTTTTTTGGGTTATCTAAAAAATATATTTCAATTAAATTCTTAATCATTGATTTTTTTTTTTTACAATTGTTAGCCTAACAATAATGCAAGCAATGTCCCACCCCCTCTTTTGGGACGTTGAGCTAAAAGTTTTGTTCTTGCACAGAGTGAGTAGCCTAATCAAAAGTTTGGGCAACAAATGGGAAGACATAATCAGGAATGCAAGCTGGCGTAATGTAGTACACATTTACAACATATAAGTTACTATTGACCTAGCCTCTAAGGTTTTGGGAGGCACATGTGCATATGGAGAACATGTTTCAGAAATCCTTTGTTTGATCAGGAATTTATGTTCTCACTACCATACTTGGACTTAAGACTTTCATGTATGAATTGTTTTTAAACTTACGTAATAATATATGTCAATATATGTGAATATACATTTATATCTAATACTTTTTTTTACTTTATTAATTTGTTAGATAAAACATTATATTGAGTCATTGTTGGAGAAATTTCTCAATGATTTCTCCAAGCTTCTAATTAGTATTTACTGGCATCTAAGGTTCTAAAAGGCAGAGATCCATATGGAGAACATGTTTCAAAAATCCTTTGTTTGATCAAGAATTTATGTTCTCTCTACTACACTTGGACTCAAGAGTAGAGCTGCATATGGAGAACTTGTTTCAGAAATCCTTCGTTTAATTAGGAATTTATGTTCTCTTACCACACTTAGACTCAAGATATTCATGTATGAACTTTTTTAAACTTAATTAATAATATATGCCAATATGTCTGAATATACATTTATATCTAATATTATTTTTACTTTATTATTTTTTCAGATAAAATATTATTGTTGGAGAAATTTCTCAATGATTTCCCCAAACTTCTAATCAGTAGTTAGTGGCATCTAACCCTTTGGCCAAAGATCCTAACCAGTAATAATTTCCAGAGTTTAAATAACTACCGTGTCTGGCATAATGGGTATAAGCAATGGAAGCTCAAAGGTTGTGGGAAGAATGCTTGGGGAAGCGCATATATATATATATATATATATTTTAAATCACATTTTAAAACTTTTGTATTTGATCGTGTATTCATATAAAACCTCAACTTTGTTTGACTCTCATCATATTGCTATCATACACTTGATTATCTACTTCTCTGTTCACAAGATTTTTGGCTCTGATAATTTTTTATGGTATGAGCTCATATCGCTTTATGGCATGGCATTTATCTTGCAAAATATCAATATTAATAATTGTAAGCTCTCAACCTTTAGTTCCCATTAATGTAATGGTATGTATAGATATATATAGAAGTAAATACATTAGGAAATCAATGTGAAACCATCATTCGTTTCCTATCTTCCTAATGGCGGGGGATATGATTATTGACTTCTAACTGGGGAATATTGACTTCTAACACTCCCCCTCAAGTTGGAGCATATATATTGATCATGCCCAACTTGCTACAAAGATATTGAACCCGTGTTCTATTTAAGGCCTTTATTAGAAGATCTACCAGTTAGTTGTCAGATCGTATATGCCCTGTTGATACAATATTTTCTTTTATCTTGTCACGAATAAAATGACAGTCAATCTCAATATATTTTGTTTGTTCATGGAACACAGAGTTCAATGTATATGAAGTGCTGCTTTATTGTCACACCATAGTTTTGTAGGTAATGTCGTAGTGATGCCAATTTCTTTCAAGAGTTGAAATACCCACACAATTTCTTGTCCTGACTATGACATGGCTCTGTATTCCGCTTCTGCACTTGATTTTGACACAACTCCTTACTTCTTACTTCTCCAAGATATCAAATTTCCACCAACAAACACACAGTAACCCATAGTAGATCATCTTATGGCCTTAGATATGTTAGATCTCATGTTTTGATGATAACAAAAGAATGGTATGAAAAAGATTTGGTTAATAAATAAGTTTAAACAAAGTAATAACAGGGATAAGCATCACTTGAAGTAAGCATTGGAGTAATGAGGAAAGGCCAAGAGAAAAAGTTGAGAAACTTGATCAGAAGCAAGTTTTCTAAGGCATTACTCGAGTACGTACTCGAGTAATGAGACAAAACTTGAAGTAACCAGAAGCACCTTCCAGTAACCTGCCACGTTACTCGAGTAGGTACTCGAGTAATAGTGTAAGTGTTTTCAAGTTGCTCTCAGCCTGCCAAAGTTACTCGAGGAGTTACTCGAGTAACCATGTAAAAATTTTCAAGTTGCTCTCGACCTGCTAATGATACTCGAGTAAGTACTCGAGTTACTCTGTTTCTGAAAAAGTGTTGCTCTCGGCATTTTGTACCACTGCAACATTTACTCGAGTAGCTACTCGAATAACGCACTGAGGTAAGTAAAAACTTGAAGGTAGTACTCAATAAACTTGATTTGACTTTATCTCACTTTCCTCGAGTTATTACTCTAGTATGCAAGTATTTAATGTTTTATTTTAAGTGGATTACTCGAGTATGTACTCGAGTATGCAGTGTTATGTTTCAAGAAAAACCTCAAGTCTTTACCCGAGTAAGTTATGTGTAAAAAGTAAGTTTACTCGAGTAGGTACTCGAGTAACAAGGTAATCAAACTTGATGTGCTCTTGGCCTTGAAATCATGCAATATTATTGGAGTAGAGTATCGAGTAATCAAAAGTCTATTTGAAGGTTTACTCTAGTTGATACCCGAGTAACCTATGAAGTTGTGAATACATTACTCGAGTAGGTACCCGAGTAAGCAACTATTTCCAAAGGTTTGAGATTTAGTTTATTCCATGCACTACTCGAGTAATCTTTTACTTATTCATTGACTTGAAGTTGATCAAAGTTTTCGCGATAATACTCGAGTAGGTACTCGAGTAAACTTCAAGGGATACTCGAGTAGATACTCGAGTAAGCAAACCCAGAAATTTAGAAATCATTCAAACGTTCATTAATTTGTTTTCTATATGATTAACCTTTCATTGTATTAGTATTTCTAGCATATTTACAGATAAACAATGAAGAAATCATATCAAGTAAGAGAAGTCAAATGAAACGTTCAAATGCCAACTATCGCCAACGGATATTTTTCAAAAACTGGAAAAGTCAATAGTGGCTGCGCACTCTCCAACGGATGAGAAGAAAATGTTCCAACGGTCATCACCAACATATATATATATATATATGGGAACATTCAAACAGAGAAGAACACACACAGAACAACAAGATTACACTCAAACGCATCATCAAGTTCATTACTCTGTTTTTACATTGTAATTGAAAGTCTATGCTTCAGTGATTCGTATTCACTCTTGAGAGAGATATTTCATTTAAACTCAATATTTGATATTGAGATAACTTAAGGTTGTGGAACCTTGAGTTGGGATTGGATTACAACTTGTAAGGGGGAGCGAGTGTCCAGGCGTAGGAACTTGCTTGTACTGAGGTGCCAAGAACCTACTGAATCTTGGAAGTTATAGTGAAACTCTCAGAGAAGTTCTGAGGACTGGACGTAGGTCAAAGTGGTTGTGGCCGAACCAGTATAACTCCCGGTGTACACTTCGGTGACATTTTTCCTTACTCTTTACTGCTTTAAATTCACTGTCAAAGTTTATATTTGCGACGAATTTTTAGTATCACCAAATTCACCCCCTCTTGGGTGAAACACTTGCTCTAACATTTGGTATCAGAGAGTAGGTCTTCTTGTGAAGGTATAACAACCTAAGAAGGATCCAATGTCAAGCATGGGAGAAGGAATTCTTCCCGACGGTGCATCCATCACTAGACCTCCAGTTTTCAGTGGCGAACACTTTTCTTTCTGGAAAGCAAAGTTCAGAGTATTCGTAATGGCTACTGAATATGGGCTATGGGACGTGATTAAGAGTGGAAACTATCAACCTACAAAGATTGTAGATTCTCAGAAAATTCCCAAGACGCCAGCGGAATATGATGAGAATGACAAGAAACTTATCACTCTCAACAGCAAGGCAATTCTGATGTTGCAAAGTGCCTTGAGTCAAAGTGAGTATTTCAGAATTTGCACACTTCCAACAGCAAAGGAAATGTGGGAAGCTTTGGAAATAGCTCATGAAGGAAATTCGGGAATAAAGGAGAATCGGATCAACTCCTTGGTCACTGAATTCGATTTACTTCGAATGAAATCAGGTGAATCAATATCTGAATTTGAACTTAGATATACTCATCTTGTTAATCAACTTGCAGCTCTTGGGAAAGTCTATAATCAGCATACCCAAGTACGAAAGATTCTAAATATTCTTTCTAAAGAATGGGAGGCCAAAGTCCCTACGATAGAAGAAGCAAAAGAAGAATCAATGAGATCAGTTGCTTCTTTATTTGGAAGTTTTTCTGAATATGAAAGCAAACTAAAGTTCAAACGGGAACTAGATGACATTAGTGACAAGAAAAAGAAAGGTCTAGCACTAAAAGCAAAAGAAGAGAATCAAGATGAGGATGAAGAGTTTGATGATGATGAAATGGGACTAATCATATTCAGAAAGTTCTACAAGAAAGGTCAAGGATTCAAACACTTTCAAAAAGGAGGAAATAGTAGCAAAGATCATATCATTTGCTATGAATGTGGGAAACCATGACATATCAAGTCAGAATGTCCAGAGCTGAACCAAAAGAGCAAAGAAAAGAGAATAGGCAAATTCTTCAATAAAAAGAAGGCCTTCGTATCTGCTATATGGGGTGATAGTTCTTCTGACGAAGAAAGTAATGAAGAAGAAGTAGCAAATATATGTCTTGTTGCTCAAGAAGAAACAGAAGAAGAGGTAAATGATTCTGAACCTACCTATGATGAATTACTATCTGAATACAATGCTTTACACTCTGAATTCATCAAAGTAGTTAAAGACTTGGTTGTTTTCAAAAAGAAAAACAAAGCTCTTGAAATTGAGATTAAAGAACGTTCAGAAAAGGATTGTGAAAATTGTTCCTCTTTGAAAAAGAAAAACATTGATCTCACAAAAACTCTAGAAAAATTTACACAAGGAAGTGAGATGCTAAATGTCATTTTAAAAGCGCAACGGTTTGTAAATGACCGATATGAAATTGGATATGATCCAAAATCAGATAGAAGGAAAGGTAGGAAGAAAGCAGGAGGTAAGTCATATTTGAATTATTTTCAACATTCTGTACATACATCAAATCCTTTTGCATTTTGTAATTATTGTAATAGAAAAGGTCATTATACCTCTTCATGCATTCATAAGAAGAAAGGAACAATAGGAACCTACAAATGGGTACCTAAAGGCTCATATGTTCAGAAAGTTATTTGTACTAACCCAAAAGGACCCAAAAAGATGTGGGTACCTAAGACTTAGTCACTTGATTGTAGGTATGTCTCAAAGCATCCAAAAATAGCAAGTGGCACATTGATAGTGGATGCTCTAGACATATGACCGGTGATTTCGAAAGTTTTTCCAAATTACAACCTAAAGAAGGTGGAGAGGTAAAATTTGGAGGAAATCAAACCGGAAGAATAACAGGAATTGGTGAAATCAAAAATGACAAAGGAATACAAGTCAAAGATGTATATTATGTTAAAGGCTTATGTCACAATTTGCTAAGCGTAAGCCAAAGTGCAGATAAAGACAACTGGGTAATATTTGACTCAGAGGAATGTCTAATTATCAACAAGAATGACTTACCACTTGATAAGAAGAATATCAAGGCTAAGCTCAGAGCAAAAAGGGAAGGTAACTGCTATACTCTAGATATTAGTAAAAATGAGTCTGAAAACTGCTTTATGAGTAATGCTGATGAAAGTTGGCTATGGCATAAAAGATTGGCTCATGTCAATATGCATCAACTAGGCAAACTACTCAAAAAAGATTTAGTTCTTGGATTACCCAAAGTAATCTTCAAAAATGACTTGATTTGTGACATATGTCAAAAGGGTAAACAAACTAAATCATCTTTCAAATTGAAAAATGAGATTTTAACAAATAGACCATTACAATTATTGCACATGGATTTAGTTGGCCCAGCAAGAGTAAAGAGTCTTGGTGGCAACTTATATACATTGGTCATTGTTGATGATTTCTCCAGATTTACATGGGTTATCTTTCTATCATCAAAATATGAAACCTTTGAAGAATTTATTATTTTTGCTAAGAAAGTGTAAAATGAGAAAGGTATGTCCATTGCAGGTATTAGGACCGATCATGGTGGAGAATTTGAAAATCAAGCCTTTGAAGAATATTGTGATACTAATGGTATTGATCACAATTTCTTTGCTCCAAGGACACCTAAGCAAAATGGAGTCGTGGAACGCAAGAATAGAGTGCTCATTGAAATGGCTAGAGCAATGTTGAATGAAAAGAACGTGTCTCAAGTATTTTGGGCTGATGCTATGAGTACAACATGCTACATTTCAAATAGAGCATATATCAGAACAAAACTTGGAAAGACACCATATGAGCTATACAAAGGAAGAAAGCCAAACATTGGTCATCTACACATCTTCGGTTGTAAGTGTTTCATTCATAATAATGGTAAAGATAACTTGGGAAAATTTGATTCTAAAACTGATAAAGGAATTTTCCTAGGATATTCTAACCGAAGTAAAGCATATAGAGTTTTCAATAAAAGAACTTGTGTTGTTGAAGAATCAATTCCTATTGTATTTAATGAATTTGAATCCTCTGACAAAACCATTGATGAAGAACAGGAAGTTGTTTTAGATCAAGAAAATGATCAATCTATTTCTAAGTCTCTCATTCCAGAAGTTGATGAAACTAAGGAAGAAGAGCAATCCCTAGGACAACCTAAAGCTTGGAAATACAATAAAAGTCATCCGTTAGATCAAGTCATAGGAGATGTGAATGAAGGGATCAAAACTAGAAATAGAATTTTCAATGAAGTAAGCTTTTCTGCATTCATTTCTGAGATTGAACCTTTTAATATTGATGAAGCCCTATCAGACAATGATTGGGTTATAGCAATGCAAGAAGAACTAAATCAATTTGAGAGAAATCAAGTTTGGGATTTGGTACCCCGACCCAAGGATCATCCGATCATTGGTACTAAATGGGTATTCAAGAACAAACTCGATGAATCCGCAATTATTGTCAGAAACAAGGGAAGATTGGTGGCCAAAGGCTATAATCAGGAAGAAGGGATTGATTATGAGGAAACGTATGCTCCAGTAGCTAGATTAGAAGCTATACGTGTACTCTTAGCCTTTGCTTGCATCAAAGGATTCAAACTCTATCAAATGGATATAAAGAGTGCTTTTCTAAATGGTTATATTATGGAAGAAGTATATGTAGAACAACCTCCAGGTTTTGAGGATGTTACTAAACCTGAACATGTTTTCAAACTCAAAAAGGCTTTATATGGTTTAAAACAAGCTCCTAGAGCCTGGTATGAAAGGCTCAGTAAGTTTCTTATTGATCAAGGTTTTGTACGGGGAAAAGTTGAAACAACACTCTTTATAAAACGAAAACACAATGATATTTTAATTGTTCAAATATATGTTGATGACATTATTTTCGGTGCTACTAATGAATCTCTGTGTAAGGAATTTTCTGAGATAATGCAGGGAGAATTTGAGATGTCAATGATGGGAGAATTGAATTTCTTTCTCGGTTTGCAAATCAAACAAAGAAAGAATGGAATCTTCATATCTCAAACAAAGGATTTAAAAGAGCTATTGAAGAAGTATGGAATGGATGAAGCAAATGGCACGGACACGCCTATGAGCTCAACTACGTTGCTTGATGCTGATGTCAAAGGGAAAGACTACAACATAACAAAGTATAGAGGAATGATTGGATCATTACTCTATCTCACGGCAAGTAGACCAGACATTCAATTTAGTGTTGGCATATGTGCAAGATATCAATCGGCACGAAAGGAATCACATGTTGAAACGGTCAAACGAATCTTTGATATCTTGCTGACACACCCGAATTGGGTCTGTGGTATCCCAAAGGAAGAAGTGAATATCTTGTTGCATACTCAGATTCTGATCATGGAGGATACAAAACAGATAGAAAGAGCACCATCGGACAAGGACAATTTCTTAGAGGATCACTTGTATTATGGTTTAGCAAGAACCAAAATACAGTGTCTCTTTCATCAACAGAAGCCGAATATGTTGCAGTCTCAAGTTGTTGTGTACAAGTGATATGGTTAAAACAACAACTACAAGATCTTGGTATCTATCTCAAAGAAATACCAATCTATTGTGACAATACCAGCACGATAAGCTTGGCAAAGAATCCAGTTCAACATTCTAGAACCAAGCATATCGATGTCAGACATCACTTCATCAGAGATCCTGTCCAAAAGAAAGATGTAAAAGTGATATTCATTCCTACTCATCTTTAATTAGCTGATATCTTCACAAAACCCCTTGCAAAAGATCAATTTCTATACATTAGAAGAGAATTGGGAATGGTAAATCCCAATGAGTTATAAGTTATTTCAGTTTTTCATAATATTAGATGAAGTCACTTGATAATGTTTTGATGATTACTAACTTAAGCATCGGAGTATATAGAAACATGTTTTGCAGGGAGATTGAAACTCTGTTTTGAGAAAAAAAACAGAGGTTATCAGAGGACACCTTTACTGGAGTACCAACTTGAAGTTATGACTAATAAAGAAGCATTACCCGAGGAACAACTTGAAGTAAAGAAGCAATTTACTCGAGTAACTACTCGAGTAATGGACTTCAAAACTGGAAGTAACGGATCAAGTTACTTGGATTTTAAATCTAACGGTTCAGTTACAAAGAAATGAAGAGTCAGAAGTTGAAAAATGACTCAAATCTGCTCATAATGGGTTATAAATGATCGAGGGAACATCCATGGATAATTACAATATTATTCATGCCAGGTACGTAATTTAAATAAATTATTGTAGAGTTTTTCTGTATGAACACCCGAGGAAGGCCTCGAGTAAACTTGAACATTACTCGAGTAAGGCCTCGAGTAACGTCGGGTTCTAAGTCTTTATTTGTCGTAAACTCAGTCATTTCCACAAAATCTCCTCGAGTAAATCACTATACTCTCTCACAAAAACTTTTCACAAGTGATTCCTTGCTTCATTACCATCAAAACCCAACAAATTTCATTCCTAGAAACTTCCTATTTTGCTCAGAATCTCAGTGCCCTAACTCGCATCAGTATCTCTGTTTCTCTGAGATTTTCAATTTTCTACGTTTCAAGATGGTTAGAACCAAGAATCTCAACTTCACAGATTCCTCTGACTCACAACAAAACCCTGATCCTCTTTCTTCTCCTCCAACAAAGAGAAGAAAACTTACCCCGAGATCAAAAGCAAAAATCCAACCTCAGCCTCAACCTCAACCGAAACCCAAAGGAGTGGTGATCAAAGAGCCTATTGTAACAAGGGCTTATTCCAAAAAGAGTACCTCTACCGGGAAAGGCAAGAGTGCCAAATCTCCCTCACCTCCTCACTCTGATTCCTCTACCCCCTCTTTTACTCCAAAGCCTATCAAAGAGCCCAAGTATGACAAAAATGTGGCTAAGGCTATGGCAAGCATTATAGATCAGATGGAGAAGGGACAACCTTCCAAGAAATCCAAATTGCCAGAAGAGGAGATCACCAACCCTCCAAAAGGGTTCAATGTCAACAAGTTGGTGGAGTCTCCAAAGTACCTGTCTCAGTTCTCCAGGAGGAAAGTGTGTAAGACACACTATGTTGATCTTAAGTTACTTCAGGAGGTATTGAAGCATGACCTAAGTCCTTATTTAGATCCCTTTATGCCTTGGCTATCGATAAGATTACCATTCTGTACTAAAGTGATCACACACTTTTACTGTAATCTAGAGATTATAGATGAGCCAAATAGAACCTCAGCCGAGGAAGAAATGACCACCACAGTAAGAAGCCAAAAGATTCTCATATCACCCTCTAGGATTAACTTGTGGTTAGGGATAGAGAAACCCCCGAATGATATTTACTCCTAACTTGAACCAAACCAAATCTTTTCTGTTCTTAAACCCAATGAGTTAGTTGGCCCTCTAAATTTCAAACCCAGTGATATGTGTGATCATCACAGGGTCCTATGGTACATCTACTCTAGGTCCCTAGTGAATAAAGCCAACAATTATACCCACTTCTCTGATAGGGACTTTAGGTGGTTTGCTTCACTTCTCTTGAAGGAACAGAAGGATTTAGGGGAGTATATCTTCTCTGAAATAAAGAGGTACAGAGTGGATGGAAAGGCTACAACACCAATGCCATATCCTCAGATAGTGTCACTAATCTTGAAAGAAAATAAGATATGGTATTTGGATAGCAAGGAGCCTATTGAGAGGACGACTCCGGTTGGGAGAAATCAAATTGGGAAGCTAAATATTGACATCCCTCTCAAAGGCCCTCTGGAGTCTGGGTCAAAGAAGAAGAAGAAGACTACTAAGACCAAGGCCAGCAAGATGGATGACACACAGTCATCGGCTCCAGCTGCCACCACTTCATCACCATCCTTTCTCAATGCCACTCTTCAGCATTTCATAGAGAATATGCTTCAAGGATTCCATGTGGATATCGCCAACACGAACGCTGAATTGATAACCAACATGAACTACAAAATGGCAGAGTTGGTTGAGAAAATGGATAAGAGGCATGAGGAGTTGCTAGCTGAGAAACGTGCCCAGGGCAAGACACTGAGATTTATTCTGGCACGACTGGACTCATTGGGTGCCGGACCTTCTGTCGGTCCCTCTTCTTCGGTACCACCACCTCCAGAGAATCCTCCTTCTGACACTCCTTTCATTGAGGCAGAACCATTTACTCCCCTAGTATCTAGTCCACCTGAGCCACAAGCCAAAGACATCCTATATACAGTGGACAATCCAGACACCAATGAGACCATACATATCGTCATTGATGATCAGAAGCAAGTTTTCTAAGGCATTACTTGAGTACGTACTCGAGTAATGAGACAAAACTTGAAGTAACCAGAAGCACCTTCCAGTAACCTGCCATGTTACTCGAGTATGTACTCGAGTAATAGTGTAAGTGTTTTCAAGTTGCTCTCGGCGTGCCAAAGTTACTCGAGGAGCTACTCGATTAACCATGTAAAAATTTTCAAGTTGCTCTCGACCTGCTAATGATACTCGAGTAAGTACTCGAGTTACTCTGTTTCTGAAAAAGTGTTGCTCTCGGCATTTTGTACCACTGCAACATTTACTCGAGTAGCTACTCGAATAACGCACTGAGGTAAGTAAAAACTTGAAGGTAGTACTCGATAAACTTGATTTCACTTTATCTCACTTTCCTCGAGTTATTACTCTAGTATGCAAGTATTTAATGTTTTATTTTAAGTGGATTACTCGAGTATGTACTCGAGTATGCAGTGTTATGTTTCAAGAAAAACCTCAAGTCTTTACCCGAGTAAGTTATGTGTAAAAAGTAAGTTTACTCGAGTAGGTACTCGAGTAACAAGGTAATCAAACTTGATGTGCTCTCGGCCTTGAAATCCTGCAACATTACTGGAGTAGAGCATCGAGTAATCAAAAGTCTATTTGAAGGTTTACTCGAGTTGGTACCCGTGTAACCTATGAAGTTGTGAATACATTACTCGAGTAGGTACCCGAGTAAGCAACTATTTCCAAAGGTTTGAGATTTAGTTTATTCCATGCACTACCCGAGTAATCTTTTACTTATTCATTGACTTGAAGTTGATCAAAGGTTTCTCGATGATACTCGAGTAGGTACTCGAGTAAACTTCATGGGATACTCGAGTAGATACTCGAGTAAGCAAACCCAGAAATTTAGAAATCATTCAAACGTTCATTAATTTGTTTTCTATATGATTAACCTTTCATTGTATTAGTATTTCTAGCATATTTACAGATAAACAATGAAGAAATCATATCAAGTAAGAGAAGTCAAATGAAACGTTCAAATGCCAACTATCGCCAACGGATATTTTTCAAAAACTGGAAAAGTCAATAGTGGCTGCGCACTCTCCAACGGACGAGAAGAAAATGTTCCAACGGTCATCACCAACATATCTATATATATGGGAACATTCAAACAGAGAAGAACACACACAGAACAACAAGATTACACTCAAACGCATCATCAAGTTCATTGCTCTGTTTTTACATTGTAATTGAAATTCTATGCTTCAGTGATTCGTATTCACTCTTGAGAGAGATATTTCATTTAAACTCAATATTTGATATTGAGATAACTTAAGGTTGTGGAACCTTGAGTTGGGATTGGATTACAACTTGTAAGGGGGAGCGAGTGTCCAGGCGTAGGAACTTGCTTGTATTGAGGTGCCAAGAACCCACTGAATCTTGGAAGTTATAGTGAAACTCTCAGAGAAGTTCTGAGGACTGGACGTAGGTCAAAGTGGTTGTGGTCGAACCAGTATAACTCCCGGTGTACACTTTGGTGGCATTTTTCCTTACTCTTTACTGCTTTAAATTCACTGTCAAAGTTTATATTTGCGACAAATTTTTAGAATCACCCAATTCACCCCCCTCTTGGGTGAAACGCTTGCTCTAACAAGATCCTGCATGATCCGCATAACAAAAACACTCGACTTTAGTGTGCCCATATATTGTATGAAGGATATCAAGACCTGGAGAACCTTTCAAATCATACAAGATATGTTCTAAAGCTTCCCATTGTGCCACTATTGGTGATGCCATGAATTGGCTGAGCCTATTGACTAAAAAGGTTATATCAGGACCAGTTACTGTTAGATAATTCAGCTTCCCAATAAGTCTTCTATATCTCACAGGAAATGGAAACGGCTTTAATTTCTCTGGATCAATCTTCTTCTTTAAATCATCAGGAAGCTTATCAAACATACTAGCATCAAGATCTAGGAAGGGATTTGAAATCATGAGAATATTGCTTGGTGTAGCTCCAAGTTTTCCAGTCTCCTTTAAAAGATCGAGAACATACTTCCTTTGACTCAAAAGAATACCTTTCTTGTTTCTCAAAACTTCAATACCAAGAAAGTACTTTAATGACCCCAAATCTTTTGTCTGGAAGTGAGAATTCAGGAAGGTTTTAAGTTCTGAGATTCCAGAAATGTTACTCCCTATAATCACAATATCATCAACGTATACTACTAGAAGAATCATGCCTTCATCAAATTATTGGTAGAACACAGAGTGATCACACTTGCTTTGACTTAATCCAAACTTCTTGACTACATCACAAAATCTATCAAACCAGGCTTGAGGACTTTGCTTTAAACCATACAGTGACTTCCAGAGGTAACACACTTTTCGATTCTCCCACTGAGCAACGAACCCAAGTGGTTGCTCCATATAAACTTCTTCAAGAAGATTACCATTCAGGAAAGCATTCTTAACATCTAATTGATATAAATGCCAATGATATGTGGCCTCCAAAGAAACAAGAAGATGAACTGAGGTGAGTTTGGCCACAGGAGAGAAAGTCTACGAATAATCAATACTGTTAGATTCCAAGTTTTGATGATAACAAAAGATTGTTGTATGTTGTGATAAGTAAATCATGTTTTGCAAGTTTAGAGAATAGTTAAAAATATTACCAAATGCATCTCACAAAGTTCAGAAGTCATTGCTGTGATTTTAATTGATGCACTTGAGTAATGAGCTAGTACTCAATTGGTAAGCACTTTTGAACTTAAGCATGAGTGAGTGTTGGACTGGAAGTGTTTGACAAAAGCAAACTCTAGCTGAAAAATACCAAGGCAACTCAAGTGATGACAATAGCACCCGAGTGATGAACTGAGTTACACTCGAGCATAAAGGCACACTTGCAAGTGTTTGACAGAGAGCAATATAAGAGATAGGAAATCAGTTATGCACTCGAGCATGGAATCAATACTCAACTGATAGTCTCAAGTACACTCGAGTCCTAGAAAGTGTGATACAAGAAGTGAGTACCCGAGAGCAAATACAAGTGAGAGTGAAAATTACACTTGAGTCTATGCTAGTGAAGTGCATAAGTGTTTGCCCGAGAGTGAGCCTGAGCATGGAGATCAAATGCACTCGAGTGAGCACGGAGATCAATTTCTGATGCAAGTGCTGAATCAAAAGGGTATATTATACAAGAATATACCATGCACTCGAGTGAATCTACGTGCACTCAAGTGAGGGCCCACATCACCTGCAAGTGCAAAATCACACTCTTGATAAATTGGACGTGAGTGCTATCCAGAGATAAGAGTTTATAGTGCAATCAATCCGAACATGGTTTAATGTTAATTATTCATTCTATTTTTATTATTATCTAACCTCATTTAACATATATTTCAAGTAAGAAATAGGAGGTTGATCATTTGAATTAGAAAGGCATAAATGAAGTCAAACAATGGCGGACAGAATCATTACGACCCACTACCAAGCACGTAACTACTACCCACATTATCTTCTTCAAATATTTCAAACGTACGCATGCTGTTCCGCAATGAAATGCTCGGCTCCACAATGACTATTATTCAACAGACAAGAAGGAGATTTTTAAAATACGAGCCATAATCTTTTGTACTATAAATGACTTCCTTGCATATGTAAACTTGTCAGGATATAGTGTTAAAGGCCATTAAGCAAGTCAAATTTGTGAAGAAGGCACATGCTACCATCAAATTCAACATAGAAGAAAGACAGTTTATCTTGGCCATAGGAGATTTCTTAGACTGGGCCACCCATATCGTAGATTAAAGAAAGCTTTTTTTGGTAGACAAGAGTTTGAAGATGCTCCGAAGGCATTAACTGGGGAGAAAATTCATAAAAAGGTGCAAAATATCAATGTTATCTTTGGTAGGAATACAAAGAATAGTAATGAAAAAAATAAATGGAAAAGAGGTCTGTCTTCTTCAATCTTCCCTATTGGCCCAATCTTAATGTGAGATACTGTATTGATTTCATGCATGTGGAGAAAAACATATGTGATAGTATTGTTGGGACACTGCTTAACATACAAGGTAGTTCTAAGGATGACGTAAAGGCAAGATTAGATTTGCAAGAAATAGGAATATGAGAAGACTTGCATCCAAGGCCTTATGGTAAGAGAACTTTTTATCCTCCAGCTTCTCATACTTTGTCTAAGGTTGAGAAAAGAAGTTTTTGTGAGTCTTAACATGGCATCAAAGTTCCTTCAGGATATTATTCAAATTTTAAGAAGCTTTTGTCGATGAAAGACTTGAAGTTAGTAGGGCTAAAGTGTTATGATTGTCATGTCTTAATGCAACAACTACTCCTAATAGCTATTCAAGGCATTGTCGAATATGATCTTTAACATATTTTGACTGGACTTTGTTGTTAGTGCAAGTATTTCACCTAAGAGGGGGGTAAATTGGGTGATAGCAGAAATTTCGCTGCATATATAAAAATTCACAGAATATATAAAGCAGTTAAGAGCTAGGAGAAATATCACCGAAGTGTACACTGGAGTTATACTGGTTTGGCCACAACCACTTTGACCTACATCTAGTCCACAGAGTGTCTTTGAGAGTTTCACTATATCTTCTAAGATTCAGTGGGTTCTTGGACCTCAGTACAATAAGTTCCTTCACCCGGACACTTACTCCCCCTTACACGTTTTAAAAAAATCCCTAACTCAAGATTCTGCAATCTTTAGTTGTCCCAATAACAAATATTGAGTTTGTAATGCAAATCTCTCTCATAGAGTAAATGAATAATCACTGAAGTATAGATGAAGAATATAAGAAAAATAGAGCACTAAGTGTGTTGATCGATATATGTTCGTGTGTTCTTGATCTCGTGTTTTTCTTCTCTGTTTGATTGTTCCCATACTTATAGATGACTTGTGATAGTCATTGGAATAATTTCAACTTGTCTTTTAGAGTTGCGCATCTATGGTTGACCGTTATTCAAATTTGAAAGCTATTCGTTTGCGGTAGATAGCGGTAGGTGAGTGTTCGGACGTTATCTTTGAATTTCTACTTATAGCATGATCTCTTCATTATTTCTTTGAAAATTTACTTAGAATACAAATGCAATGAAAATTTAATAATATAGAAATCAAATCAATAAACATTGGATTAAAATCATGTTTTCTAGACTTAATTACCCGAGTGATCATGCTTATTACTCGAGTAGTCCCTCGAGTAATCTCATCAAAAATATGGCAGAGAGTAAAACAACATTTACATAACATATTACTCAGGTAAGACATGGAGTAAGCTACTTCTCAAACCTTAGAAATACCTGGTTACTCGAGTGCTCCCTCTAGTAAGCATTCATTTTCTTCAAAGGTTAGTCGAGTGATCCCTTGAGTAAATTTCAAATAAGTTTACAGATTACTCGAGTGGTCCCTCGAGTAATAAGACTCAAATCTTGGCCGAGAGTACGTGTTCTTTGCTTACCTGATTACTCGAGTGATCCCTCGAGTAATGCTTTCAAATAAATCTGTAGATTACTCGAGTGCTCCCTCGATAATAGCTTGTCTCATATGGTTACTTGAGTAGTCCCTCGAGTAACAATGATCATTTCTTGGCCAAGAGCTACTGGATGATTTATACTTTGGTTACTCAAGTGGCTACTCGAGTAATGTCTCATTAACTTTGCAGATTACTCGAGTGGCCCCTCGAGCAACTTCATCTAAAATTTGAAAATACTTCTTTAGAAGATTTTCTCCACCATTACTCGAGTGCTCCTTCAAGTAACAGGGTTCATTACTCGAGTGCTCACTCGAGTAACCCCTTCCAAAATCTGCCAGTGCTATTTTTCTTGTGCTTTGTCTCTCAGTTCTTCTTCATTACTCTAGTACTTACTTCAAGTAAAGCTTTTTTCTGCCATTTAGTTACTTTGTTCAAATTCTTTTATTTGTTATCAAATCCTCTTATATCATTAGTCCAATCTTTGTTATCATCAAAATATATGGGATATAACATTCTCCCCCTTTTTGATGATGACAAAACTTGGTGATTTTGAACAAAGCTTTTGGAATTGAGTTTTGAAATGTATGCTTCTTAAATACTTTTCATATGAAATCTCTTGTTCAATTTAAACTTGAAATCTCGTTTGAAATAACTTGATAAACAATATTTTTGAATCTAAATCTATTTATCTTGAAAATCTAATGATGTTAAAAAAAACAAACTTATAATATGTTCTAATTTGTTTACCTTGCATACACAATAAAACTCATTAGTCCCACAATGAAATATAAAATATAACTTGAATTGAAATTGCATTATAAGTTCATTACATAACTACAAAAGCAATCAAAAACTACAAAAGCTCCCTAAAACCCTTTACACCCATATACCCTTTACATTTACTCAGCCATTGATCACAAAATCACTAAAGCTCTTCTCCCCCTTTTTGCCTTCATCACACGGGTAGGATTAATCAAGATTAGAAGGAGGAATAGATGGCTTGGCTGCTGAGATAGGAGTGACAGGAAGTACGAAGGAGCTATGTGAGTCATCAGAACTGGATAAATCTGAATAAGAAGGATCAAGTTCAGGAAGATTTACTGGGGGTACTTAAAGATCATCCTCTGGAGGTTGTTGATGTGGTTGATATAGAATCAGAGAAGTAGTTTCTACCTCCTCTGTAGCAGCAGGTAAAGACATAATCACCTCCTCAGTGCATGCAGGTGAGGTAATGGAGTAGGTACTGACTCAGGTTGAATTGGCTGGGCTGGAGTAGCTGAGTCATCAATTGTGATGTGAATGGTTTCATGAGTTTCTGGGTCAGGTACAAAGTAAAGGATGTTTTTGGGAATGATGATAGGTGGGATAGGAAGAGGAATGGAAAAGGGTCCAGGCATAGAGGGTTCAGGCACAGAAGGTCCAACCTCAAAAGGTATGGGGTTAGAAGGAATAGGATTAGTAGGTGATGCTGGTTTAGGAACAAAAGAAGGACCAGGTGTAAGACAGCCAGATGCCATAGCATCAAGTCCAGCAACAATCGATCTCAGAAGCTTACCCTTGGCACGTTGTTCAGCTAGCATCCCCTCGTGCCTCCTATCGATCCTTTCCATAAGTTCACCCATTTTGACATTCATATAGGTTACCAATTCAACATTAGTATTTGAGATGTCAATGTGAAAACCTTTCAGTATATTCTCCATGAATGTCTGTAATGTGGTATTGAGAAATAAAGGAGAAGATGTGGCAGCTAGAGCAGAAGACTGTGTGTCATCCATTCGACTTGTCGCAGTCTTAGTCTTCTTCTTCTTCTTGGGACTTGCTTCTAGAAGAGTCTTTAGAGGGATTTCAATATTCAACTTCCTAATTTGATTTCTCCCCACTGGAGTGATCCTTTCAATTGGTTTCTTACTTTCCAAATACTAAATCTTGTTCTTTTTCAAGATAAGAGATATAAGTTGAGGATAGTAGGTTTTCCTTCAAGCCTATATCTTTGGATCTCAGCAAAGATATATTCTCCTAAGTCCTTTTGCTCTTTGAGAAGTAGTGAGGCAAATTTTCTATAGTCCCTCTCAATGAAATAAGTGTAGTTGTTGGCTTTGTGCACTATGGCTCTTGAATAGATATACTATAGGACTCTGTGAAAATCACTCATATCACTCGGATTGAAATTGAGGGGTCCTACAATCTCACCAGGTCTTAAAATGGAAAATAGCTGGTTTGAATTAAGGTTAGGATAGATATCATCAGGAGGGTTTTCTATTCCTAACCAAGTATTAATTCTGGAAGGTGAGATTAGGATTCTTTATCCTCTAACCTTAGAAGTCATTTCTTCTTCCACAAACTTCCTAATAGGATTATTTATGGGCTCAAGATTGCTGTAAAAATGCCTCACCACTTTGGTGCAAAATGGAAGTTTGACAGACAGCCAGGGCATATAGGAATCAAGAAAAGGACTTAGGTCAAACTTCAATACCTCTTGAAGAACCTTGTAGTCAATGTAGTGCATCTTGCACATACTTCTTCTTGCAAAATGACTCAAGTACTTCTATGATTCCTCAAGTTTATTCACATTGAATCCCTTTGGAGGGAATGTGATTTCCTCTACTTTCTCTTCTGGCTTCTTGGCAGATTTACCCTTTTTTGCTCCTGGTTTCTTTTAGGATTGGCCTTCCTTGATGGCATCTTCAAGCATACCTACTATGACTTTGGCAAGCTTCTCATCAAGCTTGGGCTTTTTAGGAGGTTTAGGAGAGAAGTGGGTGTATCCGATGAATCAGAAGGAGGAGGAGATGGTGCCTTTCTTTCTTTGCCTCTTCCAGTAGATACACTCTTCTTTGATTGAGCTCTTATGGTCACTAGATCCTTAATGACAACCCCTTTAAACTTAGGATTAGCTTGCGGCTTGGTTTTAGCTTTAGGTTTGGGAGAGAGTTTTCTTTTCTTGGTAGGAGGAGAGGAAATTGAATCAGAGGGTTGATATGGTTCAACATCAAGCAACGTAGTTGAGCTTATAGGCCTATCTATTCCATTTGCTTCATCCATTCTGTACTTCTTCAATAGCTCTTTCAACTAGTTTGTTTGAGATATGAAAATTCCATTCTTTCTTTGTTTGATTTGCAAACCGAGAAAGAAATGCAATTCTCCCATCATTGACATCTCAAACTCCCCCTGCATTATATCAGACAATTCCTTACACAAGGTTTCATTAGTAGCACCAAAAACTATATCATCAAAATATATTTGTACAATTAAAATATCATTTTGTTTTCATTTTGTAAAAATTGTTGTATCAACTTTTCCTCGTACAAAACCTTGATCAATAAGAAATTTACTGAGCCTTTCATACCATGCTCTAGGCACTTGTTTTAAACCATATAAAGCTTTTCTTAATTTGAAAACATGGTCAGGCTTGGTTACATCTTCAAAACCTGGAGGTTGATCTACATACACTTCTTCCGTGATATAGCCATTTAGGAATGCACTCTTTACATCCATTTGATAGATTTTGAATCCTTTGATGCATGCAAAGGCTAAGAGTACATGTATAGCTTCCAATCTATCAACTCGAACATACGTTTCCTCATAATCAATTCCTTCTTCCTGATTATAGGCTTTGGCCACCAATCTTGCCTTATTTCCGACAATGACTGCGGATTCATTAAGTTTGTTCTTGAATACCCATTTAGTACTAATGATCAGATGATCTTTACGTCAGGGTACCAAATCTCAAACTTGATTTCTTTCAAATTGGTTTAGTTCTTCTTGCATTGTTATCACCCAATCATTGTCTGATAGGGCTTCATCAATGTTAGAAGGTTCAATCTCATAAATAAAAGTAGAAAAACTAACTTCATTAAAAATTCTATTTCTAGTTTTGACTCCTTCATTCACATCTCCTATGACTTGATCTAGGGGATGACTTCTATTGTATTTCTAGGCTCTAGGTTGTCCTAGTAACTGAACGTCTTCCTTGGTTTGATCAACTTCAGGGATGGAGGATTTAGGATTAGCTTGATCATTTTCTTGATTTAAAATAACTTCCTGCTCATCATCAATAGTTTTGTTAGAGGATTCAAATTCATCAAATACAACATAAATTGATTCTTCAACAACACATGTTCATTTATTGAAAACTCTGTATGCTTTTCTTTGATATAGCTTAGGAAAATTCCTTCATGTGTTTTAGAATCAAATTTTCCTAAGTTATCTTTAGCATTATTATGAATGTAACACTTACAACTGAAGATGTGCAAATGAGCAAGGTTTAGCTTCCTTCCTTTGTATAGCTTACATGGTGTCTTTCCAAGTTTTGTTCTAATGTAGGATCTGTTTGAAATATAGCATGCAGTGCTCATTGCATTAGCCTAGAAAACTTGAGACACCTTCTTTTCATTCAGCATTGCTCTAGCCATTTCAGTGACTACTCTGTTCTTTTGTTCCACAACTTCATTTTGTTGAGGTGTTCTTATAGCAGAGAAATTGTGATCAATGCCATTAGTATCACAATATTCTTTAAAGGCGTGATTTTTGAACTCTCCACCATGATCTGCCTTGATACCTGCAATGGATATACCTTTCTCATTTTGCACTTTCTTGGCAAAAACAATAAATTCCGCAAAGGTTTCATCTTTTGATGATAGAAAAATAGTCCATGCAAATCTAGAGAAATCATCAACAATGACCAATGAATATAAGTTGCCACCAAAGCTTTTAACTCTTACTGGACTAACTAAATCCAAATATAGCAATTGAAGTGGTCAATTTGTTGTAATTTCATTTTTTGATTTGAAAGATGATTTAGTTTGTTTACCTTTTTGAATATATGTATTGTAAGTATGATAAGAGACAAGGTTAAAATGAAGTGGAAGTTAAATTGGGAGGGCAAGTCATCCCACAAGTGACAAGATTTCGGTATTTGGGATCAATTATGCAACAAGATGGTGAAATTGATGGTGATGTCAATCACAGAATTCAAACTGGATGGTGTAAATGGAGAAAAGCTACTGGAGTTATTTGTGATCGAAAAGTACCTAATAAGGTAAAAGGAAAGTTCTACTGCACTGCTATAAGGCCAGCAATGCTTTATGGTAGTGAGTATTGGGCTTTAAAGGGATTACATGAGCATAAAATGGGGGTGGCCGAGATGAGAATGTTGAGATGGATGTGTGGTCATACAAGAAAAGACAAGATTCGTAATAATCATATACGTGAACGAGTTAGAGTGGCCTCTATTGAAGGAAAAATAGTAGAAAGTCGTTTGAGGTGATTTGGACATGTTCAACAAAGGCCATTGAATGCACTGGTAAGGAGGGTGGATCAAGCCATATGGAGTCCTGTAAAACGAGGTCACGGAAGGCCGAAGCGTACGCTTAATGAAGTCATAGAGAGAGACCTTTGAATTAATAATATACCAAAAAATATGGTTTTCGACAGGGCACAATGGCGTCGTGCGATCCATGTAGCCGACCCCACCTAGTGGGATAAAGGCTATGTTGTTGCTGCACCCTTTTGACATGCATCACAAATCAAATTATATTTGAAACTTACTTTAGGTAATCCAAGTACTAAATCCTTTTTGAGGAGTTTGCCTAGTTGATGCATATTGACATGAGCTAACCTCTTATGCCATAAACAACTTTCATCGGCATTACTCAGAAAACAATTTCTTGAATCATGTCTACTGATATCAAGAGTATAGCAGTTACCTTTCCTTTTTGCTCTGAGCTTTGCCTTGATATTCTTCTTATCAAGTTGTAAGTTTTTCTTGTTGACAATTAGACATTCCTCAGAGTCAAATATTACTCAGTTGTCTTTATCTGTACTTTGACTTACACTCAGCAGATTGTGGCATAATCCTTCTACATAATATACGTCTTTAACTTATATGCCTTTATCATTTTTGATTTTACCAATTCCTGCTATCTTTCTGGATTGATTTCCTCTAAATTTTACCTTTCCACCTTCCTTAGGTTGCAATATGGTAAAACTTTCGAAATCACCGATCATATGTCTGGAGTATCCACAGTCTATGTACCATTTGTTGTTTTTGGATGCTTTAAGACATATCTGCAATCAAATATGATTAAGTCTTAGGTGCCCACATCTTTTTGGGTCCTTTTGGGTTAGTACAAATGATTTTCTATACATATGCTACTTCTTCTTATCACTTTCTTTGTTAGAGGAACTGTCACCCCATATAGCAGATACAAAGGCTTTCTTTTTATTGAAGAATTTACCTCTTCTCTTTTCTTTACTCTTTTAATTCAACTCTGGACATTCTGATTTGATATGTCCTGGTTTTCCACATTCATAGCAAGTGATGTGTTCTTTATTGCTTATTCCTCCTTTCTGAAAGTGTTTGAATCCTTGGCCTTTCTTGTAAAACTTTCTGAATCATTTTATTATCATACCCATTTCGTCATCGTTAAACTCTTCATCCTCATCTTGATTTTCTTCCTTTTCTTTTAGTGCTAGGCCTTTTTTCTTGTCACTAATGTCATCTAGTTCTCGTTTAAACTTTAGTTTACTTTCATATTCAGAAAGACTTCCAAATAGAGAAGCAACCGATCACATTGATTCACCTGTTGCTTCCTCAATAGCAGTGACTTTGTCCTCCCAGTCTTTAAAAAGAATATTCAAAATCTTTCGTACTTGGGTATATTGATCATAAACATTCCCTAGTGCTGTAAGTTGATTAACAAGATGAGTATATCTAAGTTCGAATTCAACTATTGACTTATCTGATTTCATTCAAAGTAAATCAAATTTAGTAACCAGAGTATTGATCCGATTTTCTTTTATTCCCGAAGTGCCTTCATGAGATATTTCTAGGGCTTCCCACATTTCCTTAGCCGTTGGAAGTGTGCAGATTCTGAAGTGCTCGTTTTGACTCAAAGTACATTGGATCATCAGAATTGCCTTGCTATTGAGAGTAATGAGTTTCTTGTCATTCTTATCATATTCCGTTGGTGCCATAGGAATTTTCTGGGAATCTATAATTTTAACGGGTTGATAGTTTCCACTTTTAATCATGTCCTATAGCCCGTATTCTGTAGCCATTACAAATACTTTGAACTTTGCTTTCCAGAAAGAGAAGTATTCGCCATTGAAACCTGGAGGCCTGGTAATAAAAGCTCCATCGGGAAGAATTCCTTCACCCATGCTTGCCATTGGATCCTTCTTAGGTTGTTATACCTTAACAAGAAGACCTATGCTCTGATACCAAATGTTAGCACAAGCTTTTCACCCAAGAGGAGGGTGAATTAGGTGATACCAGAAATTTTGTTGCGTATATAAAAATTGACAGAATATATAAAGCAGATAAGAGCTAGGAGAAATATCACCGAAGTGTACACGGAGAGTTATACTAGTTCGGCCATAACCACTTTGACCTACGTCCAGTCCTCAGAGCGTCTCTAAGAGTTTCACTATATCTTCCAAGATCAAGTGGGTTCTTGGCACCTCAGTACAGCAAGTTCCTTCACCTGGACACTCACTCCCTTTACACGTTATAATCAAATACCCAACTCAAGATTCCACAATCTTAAGTTGTCCTAATGACAAATATTGAGTTTATAATGAAAATCTCTCTCATAGAGTAAATGAATAATCACTGAAGTACAGATGATGAATATAAGAAAAACATAGCACTAACTGGGTTGATCGATGTATGTTTGTGTGTTCTTGATCTAGTGTTTTCTACTCTGTTTGATTGTTCCCATATTTATAGATGACCTGTGATAGCCATTGGAACAATTTCAACTTCTTCGTTGGAACAATTTCAACTTATCCATTTGCGGTAGGTAGCGGTAGATGAGTGTTCAGACATTATCTTTGACTTTCCACTTATAGCATGATCTCTTCATTGTATCTCTTCAAATATACTTCGAATACTAATACAATGAAAGGTTAATCATATAGAAATCAAATTAATAAATATTGGATTAAAATCATGTTTTCTGCACTTCATTACTTGAGTGGCTACTCGAGTGATCATGCTTTTTACTCGAGTAGTCCCTCAAGTAATCTAATTAAAAATATAGCAGAGAGTAAATCAACATTTACATAACATATTACTCGGGTAAGACATGGAGTAAGCTACTTTTGAAACCTTGGAAATACCTGGTTACTTGAGTGCTCCCTCGAGTAAGCATTCATTTTCTTCATAGGTTACTCGAGTGATCCCTCGAGTAAATTTCAAATAAGTTTGTAGATTACTCGAGTGGTCCCTAGAGTAATAAGAGCCAAATCTTGGCCAAGAGTACCTATTCTTTGCTTACCTGATTACTCGAGTGCTCCCTCGAGTAATGGCTTGTCTTATATGGTTACTTAAGTGGTCCCTCGAGTAACAAGGATCATTTCTTGGCTAAGAGCTACTGGATGATTTCTGTTCTGGTTACTCGAGTAATATCTCATATAACTTTGCAGATTACTCGAGTGGCCCCTTGAGAAACTTCATCCAAAATTTGGCAGCATGGTTATCAAATCAAGAAACGAATCGTGAATCAAAAAGCCTATATTTAGAACCGTGAATCGAAACGTATCGTGAATCGTAAGATTTATGAGAAACTATTTAAGATGATATAAATGTAATTTTTACATAAGAAAATATCAGATCCCATAAATTATGGAATCATAATCACTTAGTTTGAATAAAATTTGGTTGAAATCTATCAAATATCATAATAAATGCTAGATTTAGATATTTTATATGTAATAATTTAAATATTTAATCTTTTTTTCAAACCTTCAAATATTAAAAAAAACATTAATTGAATAAAAACCCTAAAAGAATTAATTGGATGGTAGGTAATATATAATATTTGAAAAAAAAATAACTGGGAATATAAAGAAAAGGAAAGAAGCTGAAAAAATTAGAAAAGGGATCCTTAAAAGTGTAATATTTTGATTGAATAGCAGGCAATATTAGAATATCTGGAAAAAAGATAACAGGGAAGAGCTAAAAAAAGCCGAGATAATTGAGGAAAGAAAAGGAAAGAAGTTGGGTAAAAATTAGGGATTAGAAAAGTGTGCTTTTGAAACTGGGTCGCGCCCAAATCGTCTTCTTCCCCATCGCACCACAATCGCATGATTCCCTGAGGAATCACGATTCAGGCAATTCCAATGAGAATCACTCAATACAGGCACAATTCAAAGCCAAAATGAAACCAAGCAACGAGTCACATCATTCACAGACACTTTTGGCTCGATTCGTGCGATACGAATCGCGTATCGTATGATACTAATAACGCTATTTGATAGTGCTTCTCTGGAAGATTTTCTCCAGTATTATTGGAGTGCTCCCTAGGCAAACAAGGTTTATTACTCGAGTGCTCACTCGAGTAACCCCTTTCAAAATCTGCCAATGCTGTTTTTCATGTGCTTTGTCTATCAGTTCTTCTTCATTACTCCTGTGCTTACTTCAAGTAAAGCTTTTGTCTGCCATTTAGTTACTATGTTCAAATTATTTTGTTTGTTATCAAATCCTCTTACATCATTAGTCCAATCTTTGTAATCAGCAAAACATATGGGATCTAACATTTGTTTCTTCTCCTATGCTATTTGTAGTAAAGTCATTAAGACAAAAAGATTAGATGAACTAAAAAATGAAGGATATATGATCTTATGCCAGCTTGAGAAGCTCTTTCTTCCTGCTTTTTTTGACATCATGGTACATCTAATTGTTCATCTAGTGAGGGAGATAAAATTGTATGGCACTATCTATTTACGATGGATGTAGCCAATTGAAAGAACTATAAAAATCCTAAAAGCATCTATTGTTCAGAAATATGTTTGTGAAGAAGCCATGAAGTTTTGTCAAGATTACTTGTCAAATGTAAGACATATTGGGCTTCCTAAATGTCATGATGAAGAAGGGGGTAGACGCGGGGCTTTAGTAAAGAATGTGGATCCTGATGAATTGCAACAAGCCCACTTGTACATCTTGAATAATGTTGATGAAGTTCAAGATTACATTAATGCTCATAAAGCAATTGTCCATAAAGGAAATAGTAGAATGACTGAATAAAGGTTAATTAGGGAGCATAACAAAACTTTTGCACATTGGTTCAAACAAAAGGTTAATGAAGAAGAATGTGTCTTTGATACAATTAAATGGTTAGTATGTGGTCCTGAGGTTGATGTCATAAGTTGGATTTCATTTGTGATCAATGGTTATACATTTTATACAAAGTCTGTAGATGATAGGAGCACCGTCTAGAACAGTAGTGTTGTAACCCCCTCACCGTAACTACATCTGAATTACAAAATTTAAGTGAAATAGGGACCAATAAGATGAAATAACAATTCATAGTCCCACATCCAAGAGATGGGGTATTTTGAAATCAGTTCCGAAACATACTTATTGCTGGTCTCACATTCACAGGCGGATATAATTACTTGAGAAATCAAATCACATAAGAACTATCAGAGTGCGGAAACTAAATCCCGGCTAAACCCCGGGTTACTTCATATATATAATGTGCTTATAAGATTTCCCAACTATGGGGATTACATAACCAAAATAATCATTTACATTCTTATGTACACTTGTCAATCCCAAATCCAAGACTAAGATAACCAACTACCACTTAGATCTCGGAGTAAGCCTAACTACTCCTGGTTGTCCGCTTCCCTTTCGAGCCATACGCCCTATCTGAAAAGGTTAGTCATATGGAAGGGGTGAGATTCTAAAGAATCCCAATACTAACAACAATTTCATACCACATGCAATCACAGAATATGCACACCAATCATCTCATACAGCAACACAAGTCACTCCACCCTCATCCCCTTTTACCGTCGGGAAGGCATACGACCTTTACCCGAACCGTTGTTAGCGACTCAGGGACTATTGGCATAGCAGTGCATACAAATAGCCACACGGCTCAAATATAGCCTTTCGGCTTTCACAAATGGCCCGTCGGCCTTCACAAATAGCCTTTCGGCTCACAATTAGCCTTTCGGCCCACATATACACATATATCACACCCTAACCTCATCCCCTTTTACCGTCGGGAAGGCATACGACCTTCACCCGAACCGTTATTAGCGACTCAGGGACTATTGGCAAAGCGGTGCTTCCATAGTTTTCACAAACTTGCAGCATACGATATCCATTTCAAAACAATGACATAATATACATACAATGTATCACACAAGGTATAAAGAAAGAGTCACTACGTGTATCCTTCCTGACTGGCTCTGGCACCTTAGCCTCACGAGGACGACAGATGTCAAATCCTATATCATTAGGGACAACCAATCAATCTCTTATCCATATGTATATTTCAATAATACTCTAAGTTGGTTATCATTTAGGACTCTTTAAGTGACTATTAGAGGCCTAAACATATGCCTAAAGGTTTGGAAGACACTACCCAAAAGACCCCTTACACGAAGGCAAAACACTCATTTTTGGTCATCTCACTCGAGCACAGATGCTCACACTCGAGCACAAGTACGGACATCACTCGAGCACAAGAGAGAGTGAGACTGCGAGTGAGCACCCGAGAGCACAAGGACACTTTCAGGAACTGGCTCACTCGAGCACGCTGATCCTCACTCGAGCACAAGGCCAAATGCCTCACTCGAGCACCTGCGAGTGAAGTCCAGGAAGTGAGGACCCGAGAGCACACAACGCTCTCCAAGAACTGGATCACTCGAGCACAACCATTTGCACTCGAGCACGCACCTCACACCCGCGAGTGAGAAGGCACACTCGAGCACCTTATTCGCGAGTGAGAACCCAAAAGCACAACTCCCACTTGAAGCACAATCTCACTCGAGCATGACCCCCAGTGCTCGGGTGAGAAGGCTATGCTCGCGAGTGTCAGAGCACACTCGTGACATCCACCAGCAAGTGAAGACCCGAAAGCAACCTTTCGCTCTGGACTTACACCATCACTCGAGCAGGCCCAAGCTCACTCGAGCATGTTCTTACCTCACTCGAGCACAAAACGATGCACTCGAGCATTACTCATAAGAACCCAGGAGAACTCGAAGCACAAAGGGAAAAAACTCACGCATAACTCGAGCACGTTCTTCCTCTGCTCGAGTGATGTGCATCAGAGACCCAAAACGCAGCCCAAAAACCAGAAACACCAGATGGTCAAATCCTCACCCAAAGGTTCCCAAACTCTTCCCAATGCTCACCTTTCAAGCACTAACTAGGGAACACAATGGCAACTCCAAAAACACCCCAAAATCCACCTTGACCACAATCATTCACTAAGGTCTCTATGATACAAATTCTCCAAATTTCCCTTAACACATTTCCATCATTCCAGATTATTTCCAATAATCAAATAACTCAACATTAACTCATTTCTAACATCAATCACAATGAAACTCCTAAAATCCACATTTGGTGCAAATTATGGCAAATTTCCAGATTTTACTCTAATTAACCAAACATCACAAACAATATACCAAAATGCTCTAATTGCCTACCTCTTCTCTTTGCCCAAACCAGAATCTTGATTATCAAACTTCCAATTTCGAGCAAATCACCAAGCACCACTTCTCAAGATTCTACAACCACCACAATGTAGCTCTCATACCACCACAATGTAGCTCTCATTGAGATGAACAATGTTAGAGAAGAGGTTTTGAGCAAAGGAGGAGCATAACTTACCAAGATTCAAGCTTTTCTTCTTCCTCTTCTTGCCTCAATGTCGCCGGAAATGGAGGAGAAAGAGAGAGAAGATGAGAGATGGTAGGATGATGATGGTGTACACACTTCCTCCTCTAGTCACACACACAACCAAAAATGAGAGAGAAGAGAGAGGAAAAAGTAGTATTTTGTCTTTTAATGCCATATCCAATGGCTCACACAATGCCACATGTCATCATCCACTCACTCCCTCAAGGAGCTCACATAGACATAAAGCGTAGGATTCCGACCCACGGTCAAGGAATCACAACCCTTGATCTTAAATACTACATGTATTTATTCCAAAATTCATATTACATAGATCATAATAGTGCTTAATCAAGATAATTACAATCATTATCAGAATCATTAGCCCTAATCACAAATCAGGATATTACAAGTGTTATGTTAGTGGCTGAATCCATACACTTCTCTAGTTCGAAAGATAAGAACCCTAGATTGGTAGCCATACCTTATTATATTGAAGAGATTTTGATGGTTGATTATTTTAAAATTAAATTTCCCATTTCAAATGCAAGTGGGTTGATGTCAACCATGGTGTGATGATTAATCAGTTAGGATTTACTTTGTTGCTCTGAATAGTAGAAGTTTTGGAGATGAACCTTTTATTATGGCATATTAGGCACAACAAGTGTTTTATATTACCGATCAGGCAAATAAAATGTGATCTGTAGCTCTCCAAGGAAAAAGGATCATTGACATTAATCAGGAAAGTCATTCAATGTAAATCTTGAGACTCCTTTTTTTAGGGGTATACCATAATTGAATAAAGATGAAGCAGATAATGAACATGACACAAGAAGCGATCATCATGAAGGGATATGGGAGGATATCTCCTTATAAAACTACTTTGAAGGTTAGCTAGCTAAAGTAATTTTCATGAATTATATTTGAATTATGTATATTATATTGGTTTTTAATACATAAAACTACTGTTTTTGTTGACATCACAGGAAAATGAAGGATATGAGTGTTAGTGCAAGCGTTTCACCTAAGAGGGGGGTGAATTGGGTGATACCAGAAATTTTGTCGCATATAAGGAAATTGACGGAATATTAAAAACAGTTAAGAGCAAGGAGAAATATCACCGTAATGTACACCGGGAGTTATACTGGTTTGGCCACAACCACTTTGACCTACGTCCAGTCCTCAGAGCGTCTCTGAGAGTTTCACTATATTCTCCAAGATTCAGTGGGTTCTTGGCACCTCAATACACAACAAGTTCCTACACCTGGACACTTGCTCCCCCTTACACATTGCAATCAAATCCCCAACTCAAGGTTCCACTACCTTAAGTTGTCTCAATAACAAATATTGAGTTTGTAATGAAACACTCTCTCACAGAGCTAATATATATTCACTGAAGTACAAATGAATGAGTGTATGAAAACAAAGCACTAAGTGTGTAATATCCCAAAAAGTGATTAAGGGCTAATGACTTCAAAAGTAGATGTAATTATTGTTGAATAAACACTTTTAGAGAATGTGTGAGGAGAATTTGGATATTTTAATGATTCCAATGGCTTCCTTGTGAAAATTCGTGTGGGGAGAGTGTTTATTGTGAAATTGGAACCATTGGGAACAATTGTGCAAAAGTTAAAAACTCTGTCCATTGAAACTCTGTACAGGGCAGCCGATTTTTATAGACGTTTTTACTAGGCAAATGATGTCAGAAAATTATGAAACTTTCCAGTATTAAAGTTCACATCCCAAACTTCAAAATGGATATATAATTTGTGCCATTTCGTTTTGTGAGCTAGGAGATATGATTGTCCAAAGTTTGGGATGGAAACTGAACTCTGTTTTGGGGCAGTGATGAGTTTTATATGATTCTGGAATTTTGTGGTGATTTTCAGTAATGGCCAATATTTTCCTATGAAGAGGACTTAAATATCTTTCATTTGGCTTTGGAATCACCTCATTTCGATTTTTCTAGAATTAGTTATGATTTTTCAAAGTTGGGCAGAAAATCTGCCAGAAAATCCGAAAATGTGAAATTAGAAATTATGACATCATCACGTGGTAAGGTGACATCAGCATGATATTATAAATCACTTTTCCGTTCCCTCTTCAGCCATTTCCGACGTCTTGAGCTTCAAAGAGAAAAGGAAAGTGATTTGAGATATCTAGTGAGAGAAGGAGCAAGAACTTCAAGGTAAGTTTGATTTCTTCGGTGTTTTAGCTCTTGACTTGTATAATCCTTCTCCTAAGCTTCTCTTTTACATGATTCAAGGTGTTTGAAGCTAGAATTTAAGTGTTGAGAAGGCTAGGGTTTTGGTTATCAAAGGGAAAAGCCAGAGGGAGCTTGAGGTAACTTCCAAACTTTCGTATATTGCTTATTCTGGTTGCTGTGGGCAATTTAATCGGTGAAATTTCGCCGGATTGCCATTGGTTTTAAAGTTCGGAAATGATATGGCCTAGGGGTTATGCTGCCCAAATTAGGTCTTAATGTTAGTTTTAACCTAATGTAATGGTTAATAAAGTGGTTAGGAGTAGAAAGGAACGCGTTTACGGAGCCGAAATCTTAAAACCCCGATTTTCTCCTGAGAGCTCATAAATTTTGGCTAGCTCTAGAAATGGGTCTTAGAGTTGGATTTTCAATGATTTGATGGTTCCATTGAGTTCAGGAGGAAAAATTAGGTGGGGTTACAGTTGGCCACTTTTTCGGAAAAGGCCGAAAAAGCATAATTACGAAAATGCCCTTGAAACCTTTAAATAGTGGCTGCCGTGGGCAATTTCATCCTTTGGCAATGAATTTGATAATTTCGAGTCCGAAAATGGATTCCTTGGGAGGAAATATGTTAGGATAGCCCAGATTAGAATTTCGGGAAAAGTGCAACCGGACCGGGTACGGCGGGCCCGGGCCGGGTCCCCGGGGGTATTTTTGTAAATTTTCTATATAGACTCGTATAACCCCAAGTAACACTATGGAAGTGTCTAAATGGTGCATTTGGAATTGTAGGATTCGATATTTGCCGCCCTCGGGAGCCAACTGCGCTGAAGGACGTCATGAAAGGACAAGGTGTGACTCTCTCTCTCTCTCTTATACTTTGTGTAATGCACTGTATGTGTGTTGTATCACTGTTTTATGATGATTTCTGATGCTGCTGCGGTTACAGCTGGTGATAGCAGTCGTTTACAGCGCAAGCTGTCGTTTACAGCGTAAGCTGTCGTTATTGTGATTACAGCGTAAGCTGTCGTGATGTTGATTACTGATTACAGCGTAAGCTGTCGTGATGTTGATTACAGCAAGAGCTGTCGTATTGTGTATACAGCCGTGAGTGCTGTCGTTTGTGGTGAAAAGTATATGTGAATTGCTGCTGCTGTTGCTGTTTGTGATTTATGTACATGCTTTGTGTTTATGCATTGTGTGAGTGGTTTGTTACTGCTGAGATTCTCTCGAATCTCATTCTTTCCTATGACTAACATTTCAGACAGGGCGTGTGGCTCAAAGGAGAAGCGGCCAACCCAGAGCAATTAGGACCCTTGGGGGTATATAGTTAAATTGGAAACGTTGGTTATTTATTTTAAACTCGGGATTACTGTATATTTTGAATCAGGAACACTACATTCAATTTTGGTTGTGTAATCCCCTAGTGTATACTTATAAACCTTCAGGTTTTTATGTATAGAAACCGGGAGTTGCCGGGGATGCGGTTATACACTCTGATATGATTGAATGTATATTAACTGCACAGGTAATTATATTCGAATATTGAAATTGAGACCAGGATGGGAAAAAGAGTTTTGAAAGTTTTGTGAAAATTTTACTGTGAGACAGAAAGTTTAAAATGAGTTTAAAGCATCCAATGGTCTCTAATCCGATTTAAATATGTGTTATCAAATTATAATTACGTGTTTAAAGTCAGGGGGTTACAAAGTCTATTGATCGATGTGTGATCTCAGTTTGTATCTCATTGTTTTATTCTCTTTGAATGCTCTATATATATAGATGAGTTGTAGTGTCTGTTGGAAGCAATTTCAAACTTGTGCGTTAGAGTCGCGCAGCAACGGTTGACTATTCTTCGTAGTTGAAAACTATCCGTTGGCGGTAGGTAGCATTAGGTGATCGTTTGGACTTTTATTTGAATTCTCAAATCTGTTATACTCTTTTCATTGTTTCTCTGCAAATGTACTTAGAATACTAATACAATGAAGAGTTAATCATATAGATAACAAATCAAGAGACATTAGATGAAAATATAATTTCTGAACTGCCTTACTCGAGTGGCTACTCGAGTGATCAATTCCTTCTTCCTGATTATAGCCTTTAGCCACTAATCTTGCCTTGTTTCTGACAATAATTGCGGATTCATCAAGTTTGTTCTTGAATACCCATTTAGTGCCAATGATCGGATGATCCTTAGGTCGGGGTACCAAATCCCAAACTTGATTTCTTTCAAATTGATTTAGTTCTTCTTGCATTTCTATAACCCAATCATTGTCTGATAGGGCTTCGTCAATGTTAGAAGGTTCAATCTCAGAAATGAATGTAGAAAAACTTATTTCATTGAAAATTCTATTTCTAGTTTTGACTCCTTCATTCACATCTCCTATGACTTGATCTAGGGGATGACTCCTATTGTATTTCCAGGCTTTAGGTTGACCT
The DNA here is from genome assembly GCA_963855925.1 of Inga laurina. Taxonomy (NCBI): domain Eukaryota; kingdom Viridiplantae; phylum Streptophyta; class Magnoliopsida; order Fabales; family Fabaceae; genus Inga; species Inga laurina. The sequence goes on from OY979708.1 coordinate 30,422,065, forward strand.
AGTGACTGTTCTTCATCCTTGGTTTGATCAACTTCTGGAATAAGAGATTTAGAAATAGATTGACCATTTTCTTGATTTAAAACAACTCCTGCTCATCATCAATGGTTTTGTCAGAGGATTCAAATTCATCAAATACAACGTGAACTGATTCTTCAACAACACATGTTCGTTTATTGAAAATTCTATATGCTTTACTTCGGTTAGAATATCCTAGGAAAATTCCTTTATCTGTTCTTGAATCAAATTTTTCTAAGTTATCTTTACCATTGTTATGAATGAAACATTTACAACCGAAGATGTGTAAATGAGCAAGATTTGGCTTCCTTCCATTGTATAGCTCGTATGGTGTCTTTCCAAGTTTTGTTCTAATGTAGGCTCTGTTTGAAACATAGCACGCTGTGCTCATTGCATCGGCCCAGAAAACTTGAGACACGTTCTTTCATTTAGCATTCCTCTAGCCATTTCAGTGAGCACTCGATTCTTTCGTTCCACGACTCCATTTTGTTGTGGTGTCCTTGGAGCAGAGAAATTATGATCAATGCCATTAGTATCACAATATTCTTCAAAGGTTTGATTCTCAAATTCTCCACCATGATCTGTCCTGATACCTGCAATGGATATACCTTTTTCATTTTGCACTTTCTTGGCAAAAACAATGAATTCTGCAAAGGTTTCATCCTTTGATGATAGAAAAATAGTCCATGTAAATCTAGAGAAATCATCAACAATGACCAATGAATATAAATTGCCACCAAAGCTTTTAATTCTCGCTAGACCAACTAAATTGATATGTATCAGTTGAAGTGGTTGATTTGTTGTAATCTCATTTTTCGATTTGAAAGATGATTTAGTTTGTTTACCCTTTTGACATGCGTCACAAATCAAATCATTTTTAAAACTTACTTTAGGTAAACCAAGAACTAAATCCTTTTTTACTAGTTTGCCTAGTTGGTGCATGTTGACATGAGCTAGTCTCTTATGCCATAACCAACTTTCATCGGCATTACTCAGAAAACAATTTTCAGAATTATTTCAATTTATATCAAGTGTATAGCAATTACCTTCCCTTTTTGCTCTGAGCTTTGCCTTGATATTTTTCTTATCAAGTTGTAAGTCTTTCTTGTTGACGATCAGACATTCCTCTGAATCAAATATTATCCAATTGTCTTTATCTACACTTTGACTTACGCTTAGCAAGTTATGACACAAGCCTTCAGCGTAATATACATCTTTGACTTGTATTCCTTTGTCGTTTTTGATTTCACCAATTCCTGCTATCTTTCCGGATTGATTTCCTCCAAATTTTACCTTTCCACCTTCCTTAGGTTGCAATGTGGTAAAACTTTCAAAATCTCCAGTCATATGTCTAGAGCATCCACTGTCTATGTACCACTTGTTGTTTTTGGATGCTTTGAGACATATCTACAATTAAATGCGATTAAATCTTAGGTACCCACTTCTTTTTGGGTCCTTTTGGGTTAGTACAAGAAATTTTCGAAACATATGATCCTTTAGGTACCCATTTGTAGGTTCCTATCGATCCTTTCTTCTTATGAATGCATGATGAAGTATAATGACCTTTTCTATTACAATAATTACAATGAGCAAAAGGATTAATGTATGCACAGAATGCTGGAAATAATTTAAATATGATTTACCTCTTGCTTTCTTTCTTCCTTTCCTTTTGTCTGATTTTGGATCATATCCAATTCCAGATCAATCATTTACAAATCGTTGAGATTTTAGAATCACATTTAGCATTTCACTTCCTTTAGTGAATTTTTCAAGAGATTTAGTAAGATCAGTGTTTTTCTTTTTCAAAGAAGTGCAATTTTCACAATCTTTCTCAAAATTCTCTTTAATCTCTGCTTCAAGAATTTTTTTTCTTTTTGAAAACAACTAGTTCTTTAACTACATTGATGAATTCAGAATGTAAAGCATTATATTCAGAAAGTAATTCATCATAGGTGGGATCAGAATCAGTTACCTCTTTTTCTGTTTCCTCTTGAGCAACTAGACATATATTGGCTACTTCCTCTTCATCGCTTTCTTCGTCAGAAGAACTATCTTCCTATATGGCATATACAAAAGCTTTCTTCTTGTTATAGAATTTGTCTTTTCTCTTTTCTTTGTTCTTCTGAATCAGCTCTTAACATTCAGATTTGAAATGTCCTGGCTTACCACATTCATAGCAGATGATATGTTCTGTATTGCTTGTTCCTCCTTTCTAAAAGTTTTTGAATCATTGGCCTTCCTTGTAGAACTTTCTGAATCATTTCATGATTAGGCCCATTTCATCAACATCAAGCTCTTCATCTTCATCTTGTTCTTCTTCTTTAACTTTCAGTTCTAGACCTTTTTTCTTCCTGTCACCAATATCATCTAGTTCTCGTTTGAACTTTAATTTGCTTTCATATTTAGAAAGACTTCCAAATAGAGAAGCAACTGATCGCATTGATTCACCTTTTCCTTCCTCAATTGCAGTGACCTTTGCCTCCCAGTCTTTATAAAGAATATTTAAAATCTTTCGTACTTAGGTATGTTGATCATAGACTTTTCCAAGTGCTGCAAGTTGATTAACAAGGTAAGTATATCTAAGTTCAAGTTCAGTTATCGACTCACCTGACTTCATTTGAAGTAAATCAAACTCCGTAACCAGAGTATTGATCCAGTTTTCTTTTATTCCAGAAGTTCTTTCATGAGCTATTTCCAGAGCTTCCTACATTTCTTTAGCTGTTTGGAGTGTGCAGATTCTGAAGTACTCATTTTGACTTAAGGCACTTTGAATCATTAAAATTGCTTTACTGTTGAGTGTGATGAGTTTCTTGTCATTCTCATCATATTATGCTGGAGTCTTGGGAACTCCTTGTGAATCTACAATCTTTTAGGTTTGTAGTTTCCACTCTCAAACACATCTCACAGCCCATATTTAGTAGCCATTACGAAGACTCTAAACTTTGCCTTCTAGAATGAGAAATGTTAGCCATTGAAACCCGGAGGTCTCGTGATAGAAGCTCCATCGGGAAGAATGCCTTCACCCATACTTGCCATTGGATCCTTCTTTGGCTGTTAAACCTTAACAAGAAGACCTACGCTCTGATACCAAATGTTAGTGCAAGCGTTTCACCCAAGAGGGGGGTGAATTGGGTGTTACCAGAAATTTGGTCGCGTATAAGGAAATTGACGGAATATTAAAAACAGTTAAGAGCAAGGAGAAATATCACCGTAGTATACACCGGGAGTTATACTGGTTCAGCCACATCCACTTTGACCTACGTCCAGTCCTCAGAGCGTCTCTGAGAGTTTCACTATATTCTCCAAGATTCAGTGGGTTCTTGGTACCTCAGTACACAACAAGTTCCTACACCTCGACACTCGCTCCCCTTTACACGTTGCAATCAAATCCCCAACTCAAGGTTCCACTACCTTAAGTTGTCTTAATAACAAATATTGAGTTTGTAATGAAACACTCACTCACAGAGCTAATATATATTCACTGAAGTATAAATGAATGAGTATATGAAAACAAAGCACTAAGTGTAATGATCGATGTGTGATCTCAGTTTGTATCTCATTGTTTTCTTCTCTTTGAATGCTCCATATATATAGATGAGTTGTAGTGTCTGTTGGAAGCAATTTCAAACTTGTCCGTTAGAGTCGCGCAGCAACAATTGACTATTCTTCGTACTTGAAAACTATCCGTTGGCGGTAGGTAGCATTAGGTGAATGTTCGGACTTTTATTTGAATTCTCAAATCTGTTATACTCTTTTCACTGTTTCTCTGCAAATGTACTTAGAATACTAATACAATGAAGAGTTAATCCTATAGATAACAAATCAAGAGACATTAGATGAAAATATAATTTCTGAACTGCCTTACTCGAGCGGTCCCTCAAGTAAACATGTTAAAAATATGGCACTGAGCAAATCAACATTTTGCATCAGGAATTACTCGAGTAAGACATGGAGTGATATATTACAAACCTTGAAAATACCTGATTACTCGAGTGGCCATGTCTTTACCTTTATGGTTACTCGGGTGATCACTGTGGTAAACTGCTTACTCGAGTGGGCTGCATATTTCGTCACACCTTACTGAAGTGATCCCTCGAGTGGCTTTCAAATAAACTAGCAGATTATTGGATTACTCCCTCGAGTAATGACATCAAATTCATGGCCGAGAGTTTACTATCTGGTTACCCGAGTAGCTACTCGAGTGGCACTTCATATAACTCTGTAGATTACTCAGGTTGTCCCTCGAGTAATGCTATTTTCTCATTGCTTACTCGAGTGATGGACTATATTTCTTGGCCGTGAGTCACTGGAAGTTTTTGGACCTGGTTACTCGAGTGGCTACTCGAGTGATTCCTGTGAAAATCTGGTTACTCGAGTAATGGTCTATATAACTTTGCAGATTACCCGAGTGGTCCCTTGAGTAATGTCGTTCAAAATTTGGCAGTGCCTCACTGGATGAAATTTTGCTTGCTTACTCGAGTAAAGGCTGTTAGATCAAGCGTTTCACCCAAGAGGGGGGGGGGGTGAATTGGGTGATACTGAAATTTCTTTCGAAAATATAAAACTTTGACAAAAGAATTAAAACAGTAATGAGTAAGGAGAAATATCACCGAAGTGTACACCGGGAGTTATACTGGTTCGGTCACAACCACTTTGACCTACGTCCAGTCCTCAGAGCTTCTCTGAGAGTTTCACTATAGCTTCCAAGATTCAGTGGGTTCTTGGCACCTCAGTACAAGCAAGTTCCTTACACCTGGACACTCGCTCCCCCTTACAGGTTGTAATCCAATCCCAACTCAAGGTTCCACAACCTTAAGTTATCTCAATAACAAATATTGAGTTTGAATGAAATAACTCTCTTACAGAGTAAATAATAATCACTGAAGCATAGAAATACAATTTCAACGTGAAAACAGAGCAATGAACTTAATGATACGTTCGTATGTGAGTTCTTGTGTGCTTCTCTGTTCAGATGTTCCCATATATATAGTTACATTGGTAATGATTGCTGGAACATATTTCTTCATGTCCGTTGGAGCGTGCGCAGCCATTATTGACTTTTCTAGTTTTTGAAAAAACATACGTTACGGTAGGTGACGGTCGGTGACATTTGAGCATCGCTTTTGACTTTCCTTATTTGGTAAGATCTCTTCACTGTTTACCTGTTGAAATGCTAAGTACACTAATATAATGAAAGGTTAATCGAACAGGAAACAGAATAATGACCGTTGGAATGATTTCAAACTTTCTGGATTAGCTTACTCGAGTAGCTCCTTGAGTAACCCTTGAAGTTTACTCGAGTAGCTCCTCGAGTAACATCGTGAAATCATTGTTCAACTTCAAGTCAATGAATAAATATAAGATTACTCGGGTAGTGCATGGAGTAAACTAAATTTCATACCCTTGGGAATAGTTATTTACTCGGGTAGCTATTCCAGTAATGCTTTTGAAACTTCATAGCTTATTGGGGTAACACCTCGAGTAATCCACTTAAAATCCTTTGATTACTCGATGCTCTACTCCAATAATGTTGGCAGGATTTCAAGGCCGAGAGTAATTACCTTGTTACTTGAGTAGGGACTCAAGTAATGCATTCATTTTTGCATAGGTTACTCGGGTAGCTCTTCGAGTAACTAAGACTTTTGAGCATGAATTACTCTGGTAATGACTTGAAGTTTCCTTTGAAAATATTTGCGCTTACTGGGGTCCTTACTCAAGGAATCCTCTTAAAATTAACCAATGAAAAACTTGTATACTAGAGTAAGTACTCGAGGAAGATTAATTTGAGAGAGATCAAGTTATTCGGGTATCAACCTCAAGTTTTCAATTACCTTAGTGCGTTACTCGAGTAGCTCCTCGAGTAACATTGGCAGTGGTACAAAGTGCCGAGAGTTACACATTTTGGGAAACACAGTTACTCGAGTAGCTCCTCGAGTATCATGGGGAAAACTTGAAGGCAACTGGAAGTTTTCATAGGGTTACTCGAGTAGCTCCTAGAGTAACATTGGCAGTGGTACAAAGTGCCGAGAGGTCCATATTTTCACAAACACTGGTACTCGAGTAGCTCCTCGAGTATCATTGGAAAACTTTAAGGCAACTGGAAGTTTTCACATGGTTACTCGAGTACCTCCTTGAGTAACATTAGCAGGCCGAGAGCAACCTCAAAATTTTACCTGGTTACTCGAGTAGCGCCTCGAGTAATGGTGTCAGGTTACTGGAAGTTCTCCTTGTTTACTTCAAGTTTTGTCTCATTACTCGAGTAGCGCCTCGAGTAATGCCTTAGAAACTGTACTTCTGATCAAGTTCCTCAGCATTTTCTCTTGACCAATCTTCACTACTTCCATCCTTACCTCAAGTAAGACTTGTTCCTGTCATTACTTAGTTCAAGCTTGATTATTAATCATTTCCTTTTCAAACCATTCTTTTGTTATCATCAAAACATGAGATCTAACATTCTCCCCCTTTTTGATGATGACAAAACTTGGTGATTTTGAACATGGTTTTTCAAATTGGATTCTTAATTGAATATGTCTTATTAAGTTTAAATGCACCTTGTATACACAGCAATTTCATTAGTCCTAACATGTATCATAATTCAAAAACGTAATAGAACTTAAAATGAAAACATATAACTTAAACACACTTGCATTAAACTTAAAATTTCAAATTACAAGATAAAGTTCAAACTGAAATCAAAAGGCTCCCTAAAGTCCCATGTACACCCAAATACCCAAAATGAACTAGGACACATCCACAAAATCACCCTCAAGCTCTTCTCCCCCTTTTTGGCTTCATCATTCAAGTTGAGGGTTAGAAGGCTTCACCATAGAAATAGGTTTTACTGGAAGAACCAAACCACCACTATCTAAACTAGATGAATCAAAGGAGCTGGATGACTCTGGTTCAGGAAGATTGACTGGTGGGATATAAATGTCATCTCTAGGTTGGAGAGGAGAAGGCTGGAAGACAACCATAGTGGTCTCAGCTTCTGGAGGTGTGTCTAATACTGGAGTGAGATGCTTAGAGGAGGAAGAGGGAGATATTTCCTCTGTTTGGGTAGGAGAGGGAATAGGTTTAGGGGCAATGTTTGGCTGTGGCTTGGGAGGTGAATCATCGATGATAATATGTGTAGTCTCATGGGTTTCAGGATCATCCACTGTGAATAAGATATCTTTCCCTTGGGGCTCAAGTGGATCAGAAACCAGAGGGGTAGATGGTTCAGCCTCAGGAATAGGAATGTCTGAAGGAGGGTCTACTGGAGGTTGTGGTGGTGCAGATGAAGAGGGACCAGCAGAAGGTCCAGGACCCAATGAATCCATTCGTGCTAGGATCAATCTCAGGGTCTCTCCCTGAGCACGTTGCTCTGCTAGCAACTCCTCATGTCTCCTATCCATTCTCTCAACCAACTCCTCATGCCTTTTGTCAATTTTCTCAACCAGTTCTCCCATCTTGAAATTGGTATTGGTAATTAGCTCAGCATTTGTGTTGGCTATGTCCACATGGAAGCCTCTGAGTATGTTCTCCATGAAGTGCTGGAGAGTGGCATTCAGGAAGGATGGTGAAGATGTGGTAGTAGGTGGAGCCGATGACTGAGTGTCATCCATCCTACTGGTCTCTGCCTCAGGGGCCTTCCGCTTCTTCTTGGACCCAGACTCCAGTGGGCCTTTGAGAGGGATGTCGATGTTTAGTTTTCCAATCTGGTTCCTCCCCACTGGGGTCATCCTCTCAATTGGCTCCTTACTGTCCAAGTACCATATTTTGTTCTCTTTCAGGATAAGAGACACAATTTGGGGATATGGCATTGGAGTGGTACCCTTTCCATCCACCTTGTACCTTTTCATTTCAGAGAATATATACTCTCCCAGATCTTTTTGTTCCTTCAGAAGCAGTGAAGCAAACCATCTATAGTCCCTATCGGAGAAGTGGGTATAGTTGTTGGCTTTGTTCACTAGGGACCTAAAGTAGATGTACCATAGGACCCTGTGATGATCACACATATCACTCGGTTTAAAATTGAGGGGGCCAACTAACTCACCAGGCTTAAGGATAGTGAAAATTTGATTTGGCTCAAGCTCAGAATATATATCATCAGGGGGGTTCTCTATTCCTAACCACAAGTTAATTTTGGAAGGTGAAATTAAAATCTTTTGACTTCTCACAGTTGTGGTCATCTCTTCCTCTACTGAGGTTCGGTCAGGTTCATCTATGATCTCTAGGTTGTAATAGAAATGAGTGATTACCTTTGTGCAAAAAGGCAATCTAATGGACAACCAAGGCATAAAAGGCTTAAGATAAGGACTAAGATCGTGCTTCAATACCTCTTGAAGTAGCCTGAGATCCACAAAGTGTGTCTTACACACTTTTCTTCTGGAGAATTGTGTTAAGTACTTGGGAGACTCCACCAGTTTGCCCACATTGAATGCCTTAGGAGGGGTAGTGATCTCTGCTTCTGGAATCTTGGACTTCTTGGAAGATTGACCCTTTTCCAATTGGTCAATAATCCCAGCCATAGCCTTAGCCACATTTTTGTCATATTTTGGCTTCTTGGGAGGCTTTGGAGTGAAAGAGGGTGTAGAGGAATCAGAGTGAGGAGGTGAGTGAGATTTGGCACTTTTGCCTCTTCCAGTAGATGTACTCTTTTTGGATTGAGCCCTAGTCACAATGGGCTCTTTAATCACAACACCTTTGGCTTTAGGTTGTGATTGAGGTTGAAGAGGAATTTTGGCTTTTGGTCTAGGTGTTAACTTTCTTCTCTTTTTGGGAGGAGAAGAAAGAGGATCAGAATGTTGTTGGGATTCAGAGGATTCTATGGGAGTAAGATTTTTGGTCCTCATTCTTCTGAAAGATTGAGAAACTGAGATTTTCAGAGAAAAAGAAGTATCTGACGCGAATTTAGGGCAGAAAGATTCTGAACAAAATAGGAAGTTTTTGGACTTGAAATAGGTTGGGTTTTGACGGAAATAAGGCAAGGAATCGATTGAGAAAACTTTTTGTGAGGGTGTATAGTGATTTACTCGAGGAGATTTTGTGGAAATGACCGAGTTTGCGCAAGATAAAGACCTAACACCCGACATTACTCGAGTACCGACTCGAGTAAACTTCAAGTTTACTCGAGGCCTTCCTCGAGTGAGCATACAGAAAAATTCAAAAATAATTCTTTTAAATTGCGTACCTGGCATGAATAATATAGTAATATCCATGGATGTTCCCTCGATCATTCATAGTCCATTTAGGTCAGATTTTGAGTCATTATTCATCACTTTGAGAATCGGAGCTCCAACATTACTTGAGGCCTTCCTCGAGTAAGATTCAAGTTTACTCGAGGCCTGCCTCGGGTAAACAGCTTCTCAACTTCCGACTCTTCATTTCTTTGAAAACTGAACCGTTATGTTTGAAAATTAAGTAACTTGATCCGTTACTTCCAGTTTTGGGGGCCATTACTCGAGTACATACTCGAGTAAAGGGTTACTTTACTTCAAGTTGTTCCTTGGGTATTGCTTCACTGTGAGTCATTACTTCAAGTTGGTACTCCAGTAATGGTGTCCTCTGTTAACCTCTGTTTTTGTTTCCCAAAACAGAATTTCTACCTTCCTGTAAAACAATTTTCTATGCACTCTGATGCTTAAATTAATAATCATCAAAACATTATCAAGTGACTTCATCTAATATTATGAATAACTTAAATAACTTACAACTCATTGGGATTTACCATTCCCAATTCTCTTCTAATGTATAGAAATTGATCTTTTGCAAGGGGTTTTGTGAAGATATCAGCTAGTTGAAGATGAGTAGGAATGAATATCACTTTCACATCTTTCTTTTAGACATGATCTCTGATGAAGTGATGTCTGACATCGATATGCTTCGTTCTAGAGTGTTGAACTGGATTCTTTGCCAAGCTTATCATACTAGTATTGTCACAATAGATTGGTATTTCTTTGAGATAAATACCAAGGTCTTGTAGTTGTTGTTTTAACCATATTACTTGTGCACAACAACTTGAGACTGCAACATATTCGGCTTCCGTTGACGAAAGAGACACTGTATTTTGTTTCTTGCTGAACCACGAGACAAGAGATCCTCCAAGAAATTGTCCTTGTCCACTGGTGCTCTTTCTGTCTGTCTTGTATCCTCCATGATCAGAATCTGAATAAGCAACTAAATATTCACTTCTTCCTTTGGGATACCACATACCCAATTCTGGTGTGTCAGCAAGGTATCTAAAGATTCGTTTGACTGTTTAAGCATGTGATTCCTTTGGCGCCGATTGATATCTTGCACATATGCCAACACTAAATTGGATGTCTGGTCTACTTGCCGTGAGATAGAGTAATGATCCAATCATTCCTCTATATTTTGTGATATTGTAGTCTTTCCCTTTAACATCAGCATCAAGCAACGTTGTTGAGCTCATAGGCGTGTCTGAGCCATTTGCTTCATCCATTCCATACTTCTTCAATAGCTCTTTTAAATACTTTGTTTGAGATATGAAGATTCCATTCTTTCTTTGTTTGATTTGCAAACCAAGAAAGAAATTCAATTCTCCCATCATTGACATCTCAAACTCTCCCTGCATTATCTCAGAAAATTCCTTACATAGAGATTCATTAGTAGCACCGAAAACAATATCATCAACATATATTTGCACAATTAAAATATCATCACGTTTTCGATTTATAAATAATGTTGTATCAACTTTTCCCCGTACAAAACCTTGATCGATGAGAAACTTACTAAGCCTTTCATACCAGGCTCTAGGAGCTTGTTTTAAACCATACAAAGCCTTTTTAAGTTTGAAAACATGGTCCGGTTTAGTGACATCTTCAAATCCTGGAGGTTGTTCTACATACACTTCTTCCATGATGTAACCATTTAGAAAAGCACTCTTAACATCCATTTGATAGAGTTTGAATCCTTTGATGCATGCAAAGGTTAAGAGTACACGTATAGCTTCCAATCTAGCCACTGGAGCATACGTTTCCTCATAATCAATTCCTTCTTCCAGATTATAGCCTTTGGCCACCAATCTTGCCTTGTTTCTGACAATAATTGCATATTCATCGAGTTTGTTTTTGAATACCCATTTAGTACCAATGATCGTATGATCTTTGGGTCGGGGCACCAAATCCCAAACTTGATTCCTTTCAAATTGATTGAGTTCTTCTTGCATTGCTATGACCCAATCATTGTCTGATAGAGCTTCATCAAAGTTAGAAGGTTCAATCTCAGAAATGAATGCAGAAAAACTTACTTCATTGAAAACTCTATTTCTGGTTTTGATCCCTTCATTCACATCTCCTATGACTTGATCTAAGGGATGACTTCTATTGTATTTCCAAGCTTTAGGTTGACCTAGAGATTGCTCTTCTTCCTTGGTTTCATCAACTTCTGGAATAAGAGACTTAGAAATAGATTGACCATTTTCTTGATTTAAAACAATTTCCTGTTCTTCATCAATGGTTTTGTCAGAGGATTCAAATTCATCAAACACAGTATGAATTGATTCTTCAATAACACATGTTCTTTTATTGAAAACTCTATATGCTTTACTTCGGTTAGAATATCCTAAGAAAATTCCTTCATCAGTTTTAGAATCAAATTTTCCTAAGTTATCTTTACCATTATTATGAATGAAACACTTACAACCGAAGATGTGTAGATGAGCAATGTTTGGCTTTCTTCCTTTGTACAGCTCGTATGGTGTCTTTCCAAGTTTGGTTCTGATATAGGCTCTATTTGAGATATAGCATGCTGTACTCATAGCATCAGCCCATAATACTTGGGACACATTCTTTTCGTTTAACATTGCTCTGGCCATTTCAGTGAGCACTCTATTCTTTCGTTCCACGACTCCATTTTGTTGAGGTGTTCTTGGAGCAGAGAAATTGTGATCAATACCATTAGTATCACAATATTCTTCAAAAGCTTGATTCTCGAATTCTCCACCATGATCAGTCCTAATACCTGCAATGGACATACCTTTCTCATTTTGCACTTTCTTGGCAAAAACAATAAATTCTTCAAAAGTTTCATCTTTTGATGATAGAAAAATAACCCATGTAAATCTAGAAAAGTCATCAATAATGACCAATGTATATAGATTGCCACCAAGACTCTTTACTCTTGCTGGGCCAACTAAATCCATATGCAATAGTTGTAATGGTCTATTTGTTGAAATCTCATTTTTCAATTTGAAAGATGATTTAGTTTGTTTACCCTTTTGACATGCGTCACAAATCAAATCGTTTTTGAAGTTTACTTTGGGTAATCCAAGAACTAAATCCTTTTTTAGTAACTTGCCTAGTTGATGCATGTTGACATGAGCCAATCTTTTATGCCATAGCCAACTTTCATCGACATTACTCAGAAAACAGTTTTCAGATTCATTTCTACTAATATCTAGAGTATAGCAATTACCTTCCCTTTTTGCTCTGAGCTTAGCCTTGATATTCTTCTTATCAAGCTGTAAGTCATTCTTGTTGATGATTAAACATTCTTCTGAGTCAAATATCACCCAGTTGTTTTTATCTACACTTTGACTTAAGCTCAGCAAATTGTGACACAAGCCTTCAACATAATATACATCTTTGACTTGTATTCCTTTGTCATGTTTTATTTCACCAATTCCTGCTATCCTTCCGGATTGATTTCCTCCAAATTTTACCTTTCCACCTTCTTTAAGTTGTAATGTGGTAAAACTTTCGAAATCTCCGGTCATATGTCTAGAGCATCCACTATCTATGTACCACTTGCTATTTTTGGATGCTTTGAGACATACCTGCAATCAATTGTCTAAGTCTTAGGTACCCACATCTTTTTGGGTCCTTTAGGGTTAGTACAAATGATTTTCTGAATATATGAACCTTTAGGTACCCATTTGTAGGTTCCTATGGTTCCTTTCTTCTTATGAATGCATGAAGATGTATGGTGTCCTTTTCTATTACAGTAATTACAAAATGCAAAAGGATTTGACGTATGCACAGAATGTTGAAAATAATTCAAATATGTCTTACCTCCTGCTTTCTTTCTTCCTTTTCTTTTATCTAATTTTGGATCATATCCAATTCCAGAACGATCATTTACAAATCGTTGGGCGTTTAAAATAACATTTAGTATCTCACTTCCTTGTGTAAATTTTTCAAGAGTTTTTGTGAGATCAATGTTTTTCTTTTTCAAAGATAAACAATTTTCACAATCCTTTCCCTTAAATTCAGTTTCAAGAACTTTGTTTTTCTTTTTAATAACAATCAGTTCTTTAACAATTTTGATGAATTCAGAATGTAAAGCATTATACTCAGAAAGTAATTCATCATAGGTAGGTTCAGTATCATTTACCTCTTCTTCTGTTTCTTTTTTAGCAACAAGACATATATTAGCTACTTCTTCCTCATCACTTTCTTCATCTGAGGAGCTATCACCCCATATAGCAGATACAAAGGCTTTCTTTTTGTTGAAGAATTTACCTTTTCTCTTTTCTTTGCTCTTTTGGCTCAAATCTGGACATTCTGACTTGATATGTCCTGGTTTCCCACATTTATAGCAAATGATATGATCTTTGCTACTATTTCCTCCTTTCTGAAAATGTTTGAATCCTTGACCTTTCTTGTAGAACTTTCTGAATCGTTTTATGATTAGACCCATTTCGTCATCATCAAACTCCGCATCTTCATCTTGATTTTCTTCTTTCACTTTTAGTGCTAGACCTTTCTTTCTTTTGTCACCAATGTCATCTAGTTCCCGTTTGAACTTTAATTTGCTTTCATATTCAGAAAGGCTTCCAAATAGAGAAGCAACTGATCTCATTGATTCTCCTTTTGCCTCTTCTATCGCAGTGACTTTGGCCTCCCACTCTTTAGAAAGAATATTCAAGATCTTTCGTACTTGGGTATTTTGATCATAGACTTTACCGAGTGCTGCAAGTTGATTAACAAGATGAGTGTATCTAAGTTCGAATTCAGAAATTGACTCACCTGATTTTATTTGAAGTAGATCGAATTCAGTGATCAAGGTGTTGATTCGATTCTCCTTTATTCCTGAAGTTCCTTCATGAGCTATTTCCAGAGCTTCCCACATTTCCTTTGCTGTTGGAAGTGTGCAAATTCTGAAGTATTCATTTTGACTTAAAGAACTTTGTAGCATCAGAATTGCCTTGCTGTTGAGAGTGATAAGTTTCTTGTCATTCTCATCATATTCCGCTGGCGTCTTTGGAATTTTCTGAGAATCTACAGTCTTTGTAGGTTGATAGTTTCCACTCTCAATTACATCCCATAGCCCATATTCAGTAGCCATCACGAACACTCTGAATTTTGCTTTCCAGAAAGAAAAGTGTTCTCCATTGAAACCGGGAGGTCTAGTGATGGATGCTCTGTCGGGAAGAATTCCTTCACCCATACTTGCCATTGGATCCTTCTTAGGTTGTTAAACCTTAACAAGAAGACCTACGCTCTGATACCAAATGTTAGATCAAGCGTTTCACCCAAGAGGGGGGTGAATTGGGTGATACTGAAATTTCTTTCGAAAATATAAAACTTTGACAAAAGAATTAAAACAGTAATGAGTAAGGAGAAATATCACCGAAGTGTACACCGGGAGTTAAACTGGTTCGGGCACTACCACTTTGACCTACGTCCAGTCCTCAGAGCTTATCTGAGAGTTTCACTATAGCTTCCAAGATTCAGTGGGTTCTTGGCACCTCAGTACAAGCAAGTTACTTACACCTGGACACTCGCTCCCCCTTACAGGTTGTAATCCAATCCCAACTCAAGGTTCCACAACCTTAAGTTATCTCAATAACAAATATTGAGTTTGAATGAAATCACTCTCTTACAGAGTAAATAATAATCACTGAAGCATAGAAATACAATTTCAACGTGAAAACAGAGCAATGAACTTAATGATACGTTCGTATGTGAGTTCTTATGTTTTCTTGTGTGCTTCTCTGTTCAGATGTTCCCATATATATAGTTACATTGGTAATGATTGCTGGAACATATTTCTTCATGTCCGTTGGAGCATGCGCAGCCATTATTGACTTTTCTAGTTTTTGAAAAAACATACGTTACGGTAGGTGACGGTCGGTGACATTTGAGCATCGCTTTTGAATTTCCTTATTTGGTAAGATCTCTTCACTGTTTACCTGTTGAAATGCTAAGTACACTAATATAATGAAAGGTTAATCGAACAGGAAACAGAATAATGACCGTTGGAATGATTTCAAACTTTCTGGATTAGCTTACTCGAGTAGCTCCTCGAGTAACATCGTGAAATCATTGTTCAACTGCAAGTTAATGAATAAATATAAGATTACTCGGGTAGTGCATGGAGTAAACTAAATTTCATACCCTTGGGAATAGTTATTTACTCGGGTAGCTATTCCAGTAATGCTTTTGAAACTTCATAGCTTATTGGGGTAACACCTCGAGTAATCCACTTAAAATCCTTTGATTACTCGATGCTCTACTCCAATAATGTTGGCAGGATTTCAAGGCCGAGAGCAATTACCTTGTTACTCGAGTAGGGACTCGAGTAATGCATTCATTTTTGCATAGGTTACTCGGGTAGCTCCTCGAGTAACTAAGACTTTTGAGCATGAATTACTCTGGTAATGACTTGAAGTTTCCTTTGAAAATATTTGCGCTTACTGGGGTCCTTACTCGAGGAATCCTCTTAAAATTAACCAATGAAAAACTTGTATACTAGAGTAAGTACTCGAGGAAGATTAATTTGAGAGAGATCAAGTTATTCGGGTATCAACCTCAAGTTTTCAATTACCTTAGTGCGTTACTCGAGTAGCTCCTCGAGTAACATTGGCAGTGGTACAAAGTGCCGAGAGTTACACATTTTGGGAAACACAGTTACTCGAGTAGCTCCTCGAGTATCATGGGGAAAACTTGAAGGCAACAGGAAGTTTTCATAGGGTTACTCGAGTAGCTCCTCGAGTAACATTGGTAGTGGTACAAAGTGCCGAGAGGTCCATATTTTCACAAACACTGGTACTCGAGTAGCTCCTCGAGTATCATTGGAAAACTTTAAGGCAACTGGAAGTTTTCACATGGTTACTCGAGTACCTCCTTGAGTAACATTAGCAGGCCGAGAGCAACCTCAAAATTTTACCTGGTTACTCGAGTAGCGCCTCGAGTAATGGTGTCAGGTTACTGGAAGTTCTCCTTATTTACTTCAAGTTTTGTCTCATTACTCGAGTAGCGCCTCGAGTAATGCCTTAGAAACTGTACTTCTGATCAAGTTCCTCAGCATTTTCTCTTGACCAATCTTCACTACTTCCATCCTTACCTCAAGTAAGACTTGTTCCTGTCATTACTTAGTTCAAGCTTGATTATTAATCATTTCCTTTTCAAACCATTCTTTTGTTATCATCAAAACATGAGATCTAACAAAGGCTTCTGTTACCCGAGTGGTTACTCGAGTAAGCCTTTTTAAACCTTGTTGTTTACTTCCAGTGTTGACTCCAAGTGATGTTGATTACTTCCAGTACTGACTCCAAGTGATGCTATGCTACTTTGTTCAAATCCATTTGTTTGTTATCAAATCCTTTCATATTATTAATCCAATCTTTGTTATCATCAAAACATATGGGATCTAACAATGAGATGTCTTATGTAGATGCTCTGGAGCCATCTAGTGATCATCAGTGATGGATTACTGTCTGCTGTACATATTCTTTCTCGATATTCCTCTATCATCAATTAAAGTATTTTGATTATATTATTAGCTAAAGTTTCAATTTCTTTTGTCAAACTATAATATTAAAACAGAGGAATAAAAATGTGTAGTAGCATACCTTAATTTTTCAATTGTGTGTGACAATGTGTCAATTTTCAGTGATTTATTATTGTTGCTTATGTGCAATGTGGTCGGGCTCTACGCAGGAAGAATGATGTAAGTTACACGTACCATTTGAAATTATGTTCTAAAATGCTTGACAAAATGTGAATGTGTAAGAGAATAATTTGGGTGTAGGAAGAATGATTTATTGTTGTTGCTTCTATGGAATGTGCATGAGGTGTAGGCATAATGATTTATTGTTGTTGCTTCTATGGAATGTGCATGAGGTGTAGGAAGAATGATGTAAGTATTACACCATCCAGTAATGCTTGATAAAAATGCTTCTGTATAAGGTGTTTGTTATAATATGTAAGAGAATAATCTATTTGGATGTCGTTGAAATGGCTATTTGCTAGGTAAAATGTTTTAACAGGGGAAATGGCTTGCTGGGTAATGTTTCAAAAGGAATAAAATTTAAAAAAAAGTGGAAAATTTTTAGACCGATTATTCAAATAACCGGTCTAAAATAATGAATTTTTAGACCGGTTATTTCAATGATAAGTCTAAAATGTCTTTATTTTTAGACCGGTTGTATAAATAACCAGTCTAAAAGCTTATTTTTTAGACTGTATCTTAACCGGTCTAAAAAGTAACAGACGTTTTAGACCGGCTGTATCAAGACCGCATCCAGAACCGGTCTAAAATGTTGTTTTTACCTGATCATAAAAGTGATTTTTCCACTAGTGAGAGTGAGTAAGTTTGAGTTTTTTTAGTTGAGGAGGGTAGTTGCGACAGTGAGGTGAGCATTTAAGAAAGGTGTGAGGGAATGGTGGAGCAGAGATAGTTAGGCTGGAAGAGGTAGTGATCCATAAGATAAGCCTATAGATCGCTCAAAGTTTATAGCATCCAAACTGGTATTAGACATGGGAAGATATAGGTCTAAGAAGGAAGTTGGAGGAGTAGGTGGTTTTGAACAAAGGCGAGTTTGGTGACTAATGCTATCACAACATTGACAAATGGAATGAACATGTTATACTAGGCAAGAGACTTGAACGGTGTGGGTTTAGAATTCTCATAAAAAGGTAGTGTTTGCTGTTGTATGAAAGATGTAGAGCATCACAGTTTTGAAATTGAAGGATGAAGGAATATCTTAATACTTGGAGCAGTATTCTCAGCTTGTTCAAGGTTTTGAATTAATGTTCCCTTCTCATAGGATCCAGGATATCCCTTACTTGCCATTACCAGAAAACCATGGTTGACCCTCGAGACTAGTTCAATGACACTCTATTCAACTCTTCTCTACTTGATATATGCCATATAGGACTCCAACTGGATCATTAAGGCCTATTTTAGTCATCCACATTGGCTTAAAATGACTTGAAAGATCAGCCAACTAAAGATAATGTGGGGTATCACATGATGTGATCAATCTGTCAAAACAAATAAACTGAATGATCAAAGATGTAATAGGTGTGCCTCTGTCTGGGCTATCAACTAAAATGGCGACTATAGGTATATTTGGGGTTGGGAGAAGGAGAAAGGAATAATCCCAAAGAAAATGAAAGGGTAGCTAAATGGTAACTTTTTACATTTAAAATTTTCTAAATTAGATGAGCCAAAAAATACATTGGCGAGAGTACTTTTAAGATTTTGCAAGGTTAGTTGAGAATTTTAACAATATTCCCCTTCTTATTATACATAAGATATATTTACCTAATTTGATTAGATTAAGGAAATTAGTTGAGTTAGTTAATATGATATGTATTTTCTAAAAAACCCTAGTCATCTTCTTTAATTTCCTTATTCCCTTTCCAATAAATTTGTAGTCTTCAGCTGACATACCTTTCACTGTAGGAATAATAATTGAATCCATTACTATATTTTGCAGTTACTTGGTCAGAACAAGGGCAAGAGAATATGCATCCATGCTGATAGGATTTGGTCAAGTATCACCATCACCTCCAACTCTTTTGCGGTCCTGGAATTGCATTTTCTCCACCATCAACCAATGAAAAGAAAGATACATATCCTCCTTCTAAAAATTCTCCCACAATGACATGACATCAGTATCGAATCAATAGCTTCATATGCCTGTTCTAGTGTCTTGGCAACAATAACCCCTTTTCCAGCAATCTGATTCATCAGCTTTGACTTTACGGCAGATGGGTCTATAAATGTTCTGTACTCCACTAATGGGCTCATGATTAGTTAAAAGAAGCAAATTAAGGGCTTTAGAATGGAAGGAATAATTTTAAAAAGAGAAACTAAAATATGCTCAAGATTATATAAGAAGAGCATCATGCACATCAAATTGAGATCGAAACAAAAATAGTACAAGATGAGGTCTTCACTAGTCGTCAAACACCAATTGATCCATCATTGATGTTAAGGTCTGAAATGCAAGTGGCATTTCCTGACTTGGAAATTCCTGCATTGCCTGGAGCACAAAGTACAAAACCAGCAGATGGTGACAATAAAAGAAAAAATAAAGTAAATTAAATGAAGTGCATAGAATATATACGATGCAAATAAACTACATAGAAAAGTTACTCTAAGAGGGCACGTAGAAATTTTTTTAAAAAAATAAAAAAAGGAAAAAAAAAAGAAAAAGTTAGAAAATTCAAATAAATCATTGTCAATAGATTTAACCATGTGTTTGGATCACTGTTGAAAACTCAGGAAAATACACATAGGGAAAGATACTTTTTGTTTGTCACAACTTTGACTTACTATTAAGAAGAAAGAAATAGAGAAGTAGGGTAGCTAAAGGGAGGCGGTAACCAAAATCCATGCGAGAGTCAATTTTTGTAGTGTCACTGTGGTGGGAAATAGAAGGAAGCGAAGCAAGCGGACAAGAAGCAGGTTAGGAAAGATAAGGAAGAGAAACAGGTGGAGGAGCAAATTGGGAAGGAAGAATCTCCAACATTTTCTCAGAAGCAAGCATGAGGAGGAGAAAGAGGTGGAGATTGGGGAGGATGAATCTCTAGCATTTCTACATTGCGTCGCTTGATCATGATAATGAGGAGAAGTGAGGAAGAGTATAAAAAAAACATATGAAAATGGGAAGTTTAAACATATTGAAAGTGAAGCGTGTGATAGAAGTTGAAGAGGAATCAATTAGGGCAATTATATGTGTTTTTCCCGTGCCATGAGTTTCATGATGGTTGTTTTATAAACACTGGTATTTACGTATGAATTCATGACGGTTTTTTTTTGAAAAAACATTTAACAAAACGTTATTTATTATATTTCATAGTGGTTATTTTATAAAAACCGTGAACATTGTTCTATATTTTTTTACAATAGTATGTTTAAAAAACAGAACAGTGGCCAGTTCATCAGGCTATTAGTCACAAGAGGAGTGGCTAGGATTATTGTCATGATCATGACCAATCTCATATTCGTCAAGTGTGGGATTGGCCTTCCTGGTTATACTCAAGAGGTATAAAGAAAACCTCCTCACATGATGGGCATTTTATTCTGAATGCCCTAATCTTTATACTCCTAATGTTGCATATTTTTTCCCCACACAAACGCAAACCAACCAAAAGAAGAAGAAGAAGTAGATAACTTGGAAATGCTATGGAACAATATCCACTTCTGCTGCCTACACGGTGATACCCACCTTCTCAAAGTATGGGTGGATCCTTCATCCTTCCAATAGGGAACTGGAGAGAATCCAAACAGCACAAGTTGAACTCTATTTGGAAGATTTGAAACTCGAAAGAAACCATAATTGCGAAGACAAGAGAAACTGGGAGCTGAGTGATGAGAATGAAAATCCAATGAGAGAATAAAGCGGTGAAAAAATAACATGAGATGGGGTGAGGGGATTTGAATTTAAAAGAAAGAGAAAGAATTAGTAGTTTGTATATTGGTCATTAATTATTAATTATTAGTTATTGTTATTAATGGGCAAAAATTGTTATTATTAATAATGTTAACAAATTGAATTAGTTGATTTATTTAGTAATTTTGTTTCATGTTTCATTAGTATAGTAAAACGTGATTGAGAATAGAAATAAATGAGCCAAGCAAAAGAAAAAAAAGAAATAAATGAAAGTAAATTATCACTTAAAATATAACTGAATAGGTTTTAACATGATTTACTTTTTTTCCTAGAATAATATAATTTACTTGTAAGTTTTTTTTACCGCAAAATTTACTTGTAAGTATAAATATTGATATTGATATAAATGTTTGCAAAAAAGTATTGATATAAATAAAAATATAAATTTAAGATGAGACTAGAAGCAATTGCGCGATCAAGGAATTAGGAAAAGGAATGAAATCAAGCGAGATAATAACAATCTTAAATAAATTAATGAAATCAAAAAGTCAACAAAATTTAAAAAAGTAAAAAAAACAGCAAATTATAATCGATCAAATCCAACAAAGCGAAGGGAACAAAATGGGAGAGCCAGGGGAGAAACTAATAAAAAAGGGACAATAAATACCATATAAAAATACAAATATTTAGAATTTAATGACGAAGAAAAATCAACAAGCAAAACACATCAGGAGACATTCGCGGGATGGGAAAATGGCGGATAAAAATATTTACAAAAAAGGAAATAAATGATCATTTAATTTGAATCTCAATCAGATAAAAAAAATTAGTAATTAGTAATTGTTATAGAAGTATGTGCAATAAGAGAGCAAGATAGAATTTCAAGAGAGAAGATTTATAAAATTCAAGAAAGAAGATTGATAGAATTTCTCATTCACTTGTGTGTTTTTAATTTTTGAACCAAGGCCTCTATTTATAGGAGCAAAACGAAGGTGAATAGTGAGTTTGGACTGCTACAGTAACTTTGTCCGTGCTGCTACAATACTCTCGCCTATGGTGCTACAATTAATATTCGGTATGGCTATAGCACTTTAGTATGAATAGTAACTTGCTACAGTACTTCTGTATTTCTGTATGAGCAGTAATGTCTGATTTTAAGGATCAAGTTGACTGGAAGAACAAGTTGGTATGAATATGAGTCAATGGACATCTACATAATATTCATAACACTCCCCCTTAGATGTCCATTATGAATGTGCTTCATTAAAAACTTTAACTAGGAAAAACCCAGTGGGATAAAAACCTAGCCAAAGAAAAGAGTACATCATTCATTGATACACTGTCGAGTGTTGCCTCATTAAAAACCTTTCTAGGAAAACCCAGTAGGACAAAACTTAGATACGAGAAAAAGAGTATAGCGTGTATCAACCCCCTCTTGACAACATCAGTTGATATCTTTAAGTCTCCGAAGTCCAATGTCATGTGCAAGCTTTTCAAAAATTGTAACTGGAAGTGACTTGGTGAATAAATCTACTAGATTTTCACTTGAATTGATTTGCTGGATATCTATTTCACCATCCTTTTAAAGATCACGAGTAAAGAAGAATTTTGGTGAAATATGCTTTGTTCTATCGCCCTTGATGTAGCCTTCTTTAAGTTGGGCAATACATGTAGTATTATCCTTATATAGAACCGTTGGGATCATTCTTCCTGAAGATTAGATGATGTGGTTGATATAGTCTGTTTCATAGATCGCCATGAAATAGCTGCACTTCCATATATAAACAGATAGCCTGTTTTTGATTTACCATCATGTGGATTAGATAAAAATCCAACATCTGCATAACCAACCAGTTCTTGCTTGGACACATTTGAGTGGTATAACCCCATGTCTATAATGCCTCTGAGATAATGAAGAATGTGTTTTACTTTATTCCAATGCCTTCGTGTTGGTGAAAAACTATATCTTGCTAATAAATTAACAGCAAATGATATATCAGGACATGTGTGATTAGCAAGATACATTAGTTCTTCACTAGTACTAAGATATGGTACTTCTGGATCAAGTAGTTCTTCATCACCTTCTTCACTAATTTCTCGAGGTTGGAATGGGTCTTTATCCACCTTCAAAGACCTTACAATGATTGGGGTACATAATGGATTAGATTTATCAATGTAAAATCGCTCTAGGACCTTCTTTATATAAGTTTCTTGATATACAAATAACTCATTCTTGAGGTACTCGATCTGTAATCCAAGACAGAATTTTGTTCTTCCCAAGTCCTTCATTTTGAATTCTTTCTTCAAACAATTAATTTCCTTTTGAAGCTATTTAGGAGTTCTAATGATGTTGATATCATCAACATAAACATCAATTATAGCAAACTCACTTTTAGATCTTTTTATAAAGATGCATGGGCATATTGGATCATTTTGTATCCTTCTTTCAACAGATATTCATTAAGACGATTATACCACATGCGCCCTGATTGCTTAAAGCCATACAGGGACTTATTTAACTTAATTGAGTATTGTCCTCGAAAAATTGAATCGGATGTTTCTGGCACCTTAATTCCTTCAGGAACTTTCATATAAATATCATTGTCAAGTGAGCTATACAAATAGGCAGTCACGACATCCAATAGGTGCAGATCAAGTTTTTCGTTTATTGTTAGGCTAATCAAATAACGAAAAGTAGTCGCATCCACTACTAGTGAATACGTTTCTTCAAAATCAATGCCAGGTCCTTGTGTAAACCTTGGGCTACATGACATGCCTTGCATCTTGTTATTTCACCCCTTTTCATTTCTCTTTCGTACAAAAACTCATTTGCATCTGACTGGCTTTACATCTTTAGGTGTAAGGACTACAGGTCCATATACTTTTCGTTTAGCCAATGATTTTAGTTCTGTATTAATGGCATTTTTCCATAGGGTCCAATCTTTTCTTTGTTGGCACTCGGTAATGGATTTTGGCTCATGATCCTCATTATCATTCATTATATCATATGCTATATGATATGCAAAGATGTTATCAACGTTGACTTCATTTCGATCCCATCAGATTCCATTCATAACATAAGTTATTGAGATCTCATTATTTTCACATATATCAGGTACCTGGGTCTCTTCTAGGATTTCAACATTCTCTTATGGAGATATCTCTACTGGAGATAATAACTCTTCAGGAGATGGCTCTTCTAGAGCTACTAACTTTTCTTGATTATCCTCGACTTAACCATATATATTCTTTGCTCCTTTTTTCTTTTTAAGATTTTTATCTTTGAAACTGATGGGTTTGCCATGCCTCAGGTGTGCCTTAAATTCATTCATAGCAGGTTGTCCTTCAGGGATATCAATTTTAATAGGAGCATTAGCAGCTAGGACATGTGACTTTGTCACTTTCTTTGGGTCAGTGAATGCTTATAGCATTTTATTAGCTAGATTTTGTAAATGAATTATCTTTTGAACTTCCAGTTCACACTGTTTTGTATGAGGATCAAAATGAGCCAATGATAATTCATTCCAGTTAATATCTTTACCCAGTTACTTGTTTTCTCCCCCTAATGTTGGGAAAAGTGATTCATGATAAATAAAATATTTATATATTTATTTTCCCTTATATAATGATTTTATGGACGATATTTGCGTTTAATAAAATAAATTTGGGTGTGATTGATAAATAAATATTGTTTTTGGAATAAACAGAATTTTTCAAAAAATAAAAAATAAAAGTACTGTAGCAGCCACCGGACACTGTAGCAGAGTCAACGGCACTGTAGCACCCGCCAGGGCACTGTAGCACCCGTCAGATCACTGTAGCAGTACTGTAGCACACGTTTTTTGTAACCCCCTCACCGTAATTACATCCGGATTACTAAATTTAAGTGAAATAGAGACCAATAAGATGAAATAACCATTTAAAATCCCATATCCAAGAGATAGGGTATTTCGAAAATCAGTTCCAAAACATACTTATTGCTGGTCTCACATTCACAGACGGGTATAATTACTTGTGAAATCAGAGTACATAATAAAACCCCGGTTTACTTACATATATAACTTGGGTTTAAGATTTCCCAACTATGGGGATTACATAACCAAAATAATCATTTACATTCTTATGTACACTTGTTAATCCCACATCCAAAACTATGATAACCAACTACCACTTAGATTTCAGAGTAAGCCTAACTACTCCTGGTTGTCCACTTCCCTTTTGAGCCACACGCCCTGTCTGAAAAGGTTAGTCATATGGAAGGGGTGAGATTCTAAAGAATCCCAGTAGTAACAACAATTTCATACCACATGCAATCACAGAATATGCACACCAATCATCTCATACAGCAACACAAGTCACTCCACCCTCATCCCCTTTTACCGCCGGGAAGGCATACGACCTTCACCCGAACCGTTGAGAGCGACTCAGGGACTATTGGCGTGGCAGTGCATACAAGTAGCCACACAGCTCAAATATAGCCCTTCGGCTTCCACAAATGGCCCGTCGGCCTTCACAAATAGCCTTTCGGCCTACATATACACGTATATCACACCCTAACCTCATCCCCTTTTACCGTCAGGAAGGCATACGACCTTCACCCGAACCGTTATTAGCGACTCAGGGACTGTTGGTAAAGCGGTGCTTCCATAATTTTCACAAGCTTGCAGCATACGATATGCATTTCAAAACAATGACATAATATACATACAATGTATCACACAAGGTATAAAGAAAGAGTCACTACCTGTATCCTTCCTGACTGGCTCTGGCACCTTAGCCTCACGAGGATGACAGATGTCAAATCCTATATCATTAGGGACAACCAATCAATCTCTTATCCATATGTATATTTCAATACTACTCTAAGTTGGTTATCATTTAGGACTCTTTAGGTGACTATTAGAGGCCTAAACATATGCCTAAAGGGTTGGAAGACACTACCCAAAAGACCCCTTACTCGAAGGCAAAACACTCATTTTTGGTCATCTCACTCGAGCACAGATGTAACCCCCTGCCGTAATTAATATCCGGATTACACGATTAACGTGAAATAGAGACCAATAAGTCAAAACAACATTTATAAACCCATCAACCAGACGGGGTTTTCACAAATACATTTCAAAATCATTTACAACACGGTCTCATATTTACACTCCGAATATAATTACTATGCGAAGATAAATTACATTTATACAATTATCAGAGTACGCAATATAAATTCCCGGCAATCCCGGAATCATATCTTCGCTCAATCAACATAGGGCGCATTAGCCCATACAACTCAAATAATAGGGATTACACAACTTATCCGAATACATTCTCAAATACTGATCCATACAATCAGATACATACTCCCAATAACGTATTGATGACCAACTACTAAGTTCTCACCCAGAAACGAGTCCTCTTCGTCCTTGGATGCTTGCTCATCCTCAATCTTCATTCCCTGTCTAAAATGTTGATAGGGGAGGGTGAGATTCTGGGGAATCTCAGTAGGAAACAGGTACCAATATGCATGCAAGATAAGTATTTAATGCATGACATGCTTGCATCACAATAACTCATGTTCACATAATGATGTATCCGCATGCTCAATGTTCACATAACATACTCATGGCCATAGCATAACTAGAAACAGAGCTACAATCATTCTCATATGTTTCACATAATCATGCAAAGCAATAACATGCATCAATACACAAATACAATTATCAATACATGCAGGAGAGGTAAGTTCCCTACATTATTCTTTCCACGTATGCTCCAGCGTCGGCTACTCACGATCCAAGCGGATATCAAATCATAATCAGGGTGAATACCCAACCCTATAACCAAATCAAGAACATATGGTCATTCTCTTTTCCAAATTCTCACTTTTATAATACTTAGATTTGGCTATCATAATTGACCCTTAAGAGGCCCCAAATGCCTCTAATCAAAGCCCCAAAAGATTGGGAAACAAAAGGTTGAAGGTCACTTTTCAAAATCACAAAGTGCTGGAACACAGGGGTGGGCCCCTGCCCACCATTCCTTGGGCCGCGGCCCAAATATGGTCAGAAGGCCTTGGGCTGCGGCCCACCACTCTTGGGCCGCGGCCCAGATAAGGCCAGAAAGTCTTGGGCCGCGGTCCAGCCACTCTTGGGCCGCGGCCCAGAAATTTCCTGACTCTGGGTGAACTTCCAAAATTCATAACTAAATCTAGAAAAATCGAAACGAAGTGATTCCAAAGCCAAATGAAAGGTATATGAGTCCTCTTTCAAGGAAAAACATAGCCCTTCACTGGAAATCACCACACAAATACAGAATCACCAAAAACTCAAGACTGTCCCAAAACAGAATCCATTTTCGACCTCAAACTTTGGACAGCTATAACTCACAGTAGAAAAAACGAAATGGCACAAATTATGTGTCCGTTTTGAAGCTTGGGATGTGAACTTTAAGACTGGAAAGTTTCAGAATTTTCCAATACCATTTGGTCATTCAAAACGCTCATACAAAATTACTGCGCAACACAGAGCTTAAACCAAACAGATTTCCAATTTTCTACCAAAGTGTTCAATAACTCCAAAATTAATAACCAAGCTTATTCCCACACAAAATCACTCAAGGAACACAATGGTAACCTCAAAATGACCAAAATCACAACCCATTTATATGCCCTGTTTTGACCAAAGCACAAAACCAACACAAAAGTGCCAAACTTCACATTTAAGCTTCAATTCCCTTCTATCAATTCAAAACACTAAACAATGCATTAATTCCATGACAACAACAATTCAATCACCACAAGACCCTAAATCACGAAATTAGGGCTAAAATTCCAGAAATTTAAGGCCTAACCAATGGCCACAAACCACAACCAATGAACAAACTACAACCATAGAAATGTAGCTCTTAACTCAAGGATCAACTTTAATGAAGGGAGTTTTGGCATTAGAGGTCAAGATCTTACCTTAAATGCAAGCTTTTCCTTCTTCTTCTTTGGCAAAAAATGGCTGCACAAGAGAGAGAAGAGAGAGAACGTGAGAGAGAGAAGGAAGAGAGGTGGAGATGATGATGAAGTGCAGAAAAATTCTGCCCCACCCCCTTCACATGCCTCCAAAAACGCATAGGAGAGAGAGAAGAGAGAAAAAGTGGTTTTTGTCTCATATGCCTCATCCTATGGTCCACCATAATGCCACTTGGCAACATCTCATCCCTTAATCTCTAATACCACACACATATACACCAATTAATCTCTCTAATCCATCCATTAGCCATTTAATCACACTTCTCATTTTTCTCTTAGTTAGTAATTAATTTCCATTAATTACCAACTTATGCCAATAATTCCATTCTTTCAATTTTCCAACTCTTATGGCATATTAATTAATATAGCCACCAAACCCATAATTATTCCACTTTAATTCGATAATTATCCTCAATAATTACCATTAGCCCTTAATCGAAAATCGGGGTGTTACAACAGATGCTCTCACTCGAGCACAAGTACGGACATCACTCGAGCACAAGAGAGAGTGAGACTGCGAGTGAGCACCCGAGAGCACAAGGACACTTTCAGGAACTGGCTCACTCGAGCACGCTGATCCTCACTCGAGCACAAGGCCAAATGCCTCACTCGAGCACCTGCGAGTGAAGTCCAGGAAGTGAGGACCCGAGAGCACACAACGCTCTCCAAGAACTGGATCACTCGAGCACAACCATTTGCACTCGAGCACACACCTCACACCCGCGAGTGAGAAGGCACACTCGAGCACCTTACTCGCGAGTGAGAACCCGAAAGCACAACTCCCACCTGAAGCACAATCTCACTCGAGCATGACCCCCAGTGCTCGGGTGAGAAGGCTATGCTCGCGAGTGTCAGAGTACACTCGTGACATCCACCAGCAAGTGAAGACCCGAAAGCAACCCTTCGCTCTGGACTTACACCATCACTCGAGTAGGCCCAAGCTCACTCGAGCATGTTCTTCCCTCACTCGAGCACAAAACGATGCACTCGAGCATTACTCATAAGAACCCAGGAGAACTCGAAGCACAAAGGGAAAAAACTCACGCATCACTCGAGCACGTTCTTCCTCTGCTCGAGTGATGTGCATAAGAGACCCAAAACGCAGCCCAAAAACCAGAAACACCAGATGGTCAAATCCTCACCCAAAGGTTCCCAAACTCTTCCCAATGCTCATACCTTTCAAGCACTAATTAGGGAACACAATGGCAACTCCAAAAACACCCCAAAATCCACCTTGACCACAATCATTCACTAAGGTCTCTATGATACACATTCTCTAAATTTCCCTTAACACATTTCCATCATTCCAGATTATTTCCAATAATCAAATAACTCAACATTAACTCATTTCTAACATCAATCACAATGAAACTCCTAAAATCCACATTTGGTGCAAATTAGGGCAAATTTCCAGATTTTACTCTAATTAACCAAACATCACAAACAATATACCAAAATGCTCTAATTGCCTACCTCTTCTCTTTGCCCAAACCAGAATCTTGATTATCAAACTTCCAATTTCGAGCAAATCACCAAGCACCACATCTCAAGATTCTACAACCACCACAATGTAGCTCTCATTGAGATGAACAATGTTAGAGAAGCGGTTTTGAGCAAAGGAGGAGAATAACTTACCAAGATTTAAGCTTTTCTTCTTCCTCTTCTTGCCTCAATGTCGCCGGAAATGGAGGAGAAAGAGAGAGAAGATGAGAGATGGTAGGATGATGATGGTGTACACACTTCCTCCTCTAGTCACACACACAACCGAAAATGAGAGAGAAGAGAGAGGAAAAAGTGGTATTTTGTCTCTTAGTGCCATATCCAATGGCTCACACAATGCCACATGTCATCATCCACTCACTCCCTCAAGGAGCTCACATAGACATAAAGCGTAGGATTCCGACCCACGGTCAAGGAATCACAACCCTTGATCTTAAATACTACATGTATTTATTCCAAAATTCATATTACATAGATCATAATAGTGCTTAATCAAGATAATTACAATCATTATCAGAATCATTAGCCCTAATCATAAATCGGGATATTACAATTCTCCCCGTGTTAAATAAATTTCGTCCTCGAAATTTGTTACACCACTTGAGCCATAAACTCCGGATATCGTCTCCGCATATCTTCCTCCGTCTCCCAAGTTGCTTCCCGCTGAGTCATACCCTTCCAGATCACTTTCACATAAGAAATACTCCGGTGTCTGAGCCGACGTTCATCTCGTTCAATAATTTGCTCTGGCTCCACCGCATACGTGAAGTTATCTCGTAACTCCACATTCTCATACTCAACGACATGAGATGGATCCGGTTGATACTTCTTCAGTTGGGAAACATGAAACACATCATGTAGTCTGCTCAAGCTCGGAGGTAGGGCTATACGATAAGCAACAGGCCCAATCCTTCCAACTATCTCAAAAGGACCTATATACCTCGGGCTTAGCTTCTTTCTCTTGATAGCTCGCCCAATACCGGTGGCAGGAGATATTCTCAGGAACACATGGTCACCAACCTCAAACTCTAGAGGTCTTCTTCTCTTGTCTGCATAACTTTTCTGCCGACTCTGAGCTGCAAGAAGCCTCTTACGAATGATTCGAATTTGGGCTGAGGTTTGATCCACAAGATCTGGCCCATAGAGTTTCCGTTCGGACAACTCATTCCAACACAATGGAGATTGACATTTTCTCCCATACAACGCTTCATACGGCGCCATCTGAATGCTCGCATGATAGCTATTGTTGTAGACAAACTCAGCAAGTGGAAGAAAATGGTCCCAACTCTCTTTGAAGTCAAGAACACATGCCCGCAACATATCCTCCAAGGTCTAGATAGTCCTCTCTGACTGACCGTCTGTCTGAGGATGATAGGCTGTACTGCATCTCAACTGAGTACCCAGTGCCTCATGCAAAGCCTTCCAAAATCTCGAAGTGAAACGAGGATCTCGATCAGAGATGATATTCTTCGGTATGCCATGGAGCTTCACAATCTCACGAACATATATCTCTGCTAGCTTGTCCGGAGAGTAGCTGGCATTGATCGGTAGGAAGTGCGCTGACTTCGTTAACCGGTCCACAATAACCTAGACCGCATCATAATTTCTGATCTTGGGTAAACCCACAACAAGATCCATGGTTACACTTTCCCATTTCCATTCCAGAATTTCAGGACTCTGCAACAAACCAGGCGGTCTTTGGTGTGCAATCTTCACTTTCTGACATGTGAGACACCTCGCCACATATTTCGTTACATCACTCTTCATTCCCAGCCACCAATACACCGATTTCAAACCATGGTACATTTTGGTCATACCCGGATGAAGAGTATATTGGCTCTTATGCGCCTCATCTAAGATTTTCTGTCTCAAATCCGCCTTAAGTGGAACGCACACTCTTTTCTGATAGCGCACCAATCCACGAGGCGACACATCATAGCCCTGAGCTTCTCCACGCTCAATTCTAGCCAGATTACGCTGTATCCAGCCATCTTGCCTCTAAGCCTCTTCAATCTCAGTTCGTAGATCACTTTCCCCTTGGGAAACATTATAGTTGGCACAGATGATCTGGTTCGACAGATTCATATCACGAAAGTCAGCAATCAATTTCTCCTCATGTATCATCATAGCTGCCACAAACACAGTCTTTCGACTAAGAGCATCAGTGACTACATTCGCCTTACCCGGATGATATTTTATTTCCAGGTTGTAGTCCTTAAGCAACTCCATCCAACGTCGTTGTCTCATATTCAATTCTTTCTGGTCGTACAGATATTTGAGACTATTGTGGTCGCAGTACAGTTCCACAGTCACACCATACAAATAATGCCTCCAAATCTTCAAGGCAAACACAATAGCTGCAAGCTCCAGATCATGAGTGGGATAGTTTAATTCATGAGGTCTGAGCTGTCGAGAGGCATAGGCCACCACACGTCCCTGCTGCATAAGGACACACCCTAATCCCTGCTCACTGGCATCAGAATACACAACATATGTAAAACTGGGATCGGGCAAAATCAACACAGGTGCCGTAGTCAACCTCTCCTTCAGCTCCACAAAACAATTTTCACATTTCTCATCCCATACATACGGCTGATTCTTTCTCGTGAGCTTGGTCATCGGCAACGCAATACGGGAGAAATTCTGAATGAATCTCCAATAATAACCAGCAAGACCCAGAAAACTGCGTACCTCTGCCACAGATTCTGGCCTCTTCCAGTTCAGTACTGCTTCTACTTTACTAGGATCCACAGCGACCCCACCTTGCGAGATAACATGGCCTAAGAGTTTCACCTCTGATAGCCAAAACTCGCACTTACTCAACTTAGCATAGAGTTGCTTTTAAAGCAATATATTCAACACAATTCTCAAATGATGCTCATGCTCTTCTCTACTCTTAGAGTATATCAAAATATCGTCGATAAATACCACAACAAACTGATCTAGGTATTGCCGAAAAATACGGTTCATGTAATCCATGAATACCGCAGGCGCATTGGTCAACCCAAATGGCATCACTAAAAATTTGTAATGACCAAACCTAGTCTGAAAAGCAGTTTTCGGAACATCTTCCGCTTTCACACGCAGCTGATGATACCCCGACCTTAGATCAATCTTGGAGAATACACACGAGCCAGATAATTGATCAACAAGTCATCAATTCTAGGGAGAGGATACTTATTCTTGACGGTAACCTTATTCAACTCTCGATAGTCGATACACAAACGAAAACTCTCGTCTTTCTTTTTCACAAATAAAACTGGAGCACCCCAAGGCGACACACTGGGTCTAATAAACCCTTTCTCAAGCAAATCCTCAATCTGCTTTTTCAACTCAGCCATTTCATTTGGAGCCATACGATATGGGGCTTTGGATATGGAACCCGCTCCAGGCACAATATCAATCGGAAACTGAACTTCCCTTTCCGGAGGTAGTCCACTTAGATCATCTGGAAAAATCTCAGGGAATTCATTCACTATGGGTATACTACTCAAAGTTTCACTGGTTTCTCCTTGTACAGAAAAGAAAATCATATACCCCTGACAACCCTTTTGCAAATATCTCTCAGCCTTAGCCGTCGAAAGAAAATTCAAATCAACATTTCCATCCTCAATATTCTGAGAAACAAGATATACAATCCTCTTGTTCCCACAATCTAACAACACATTGTTAGCTCTCAACCAATCAAAACCCAAAATGACTTCCAATTGGCAGAGCGGTAAACAAATCAAATCTATAACCGACTCATGACCCTCTACGGTTATAACACAATTCAAACAGGCATCAGTAGTTACAGCCTTTACACCCATCAGTGTTGACACAATCAAATCGAATGGTAACTTATACACATTCATACCCAGACGCTTCACACAATAATGCGAAATAAAAGAGTGACTTGCACCCGAGTCAAATAATACTTGCAATACAAATCCATTAAGAAGAACTGTACCTTGTATCAGCTCTGGGGATTTCCGGGCTTCCTCATGAGTCATATCAAATACTCTGCCCTGAGTTTTCAGCCTTTGCTCCGATTGCGGTAGTTGGCAATCTCTAGAAAGATGTCCGGGTTGCTTACAATTAAAGCAAATCATCTCGCCCTGACAATTCTTGCCATAATGCGACTGGTTGCATCAGGGACATTTCCTCTCAGTCATCCCTCTCTGAGGTTCACGATCTCTGGGCTGGTAGGGCTTCTTACCACTGCCCCTAAACGAAGATGACGATCCTGAACTCTTCCGCTTCTGAGAAGCACCACCCTTGCTGGGCTCACTATAACCACCAATAGGCTTAGCCGGATACAATTCTCTCAGATTGCTCTCTGTAATCCGACACTCTTCAACAGCCTTGTTGAACTTTAAAAACTGATGGGTGGCTATCCTCTTTCTCATATCACGCCTCAAGCCCCGAATCAGCAAATCTGAGCTCAATTCCTCGTCATCCCTCTTCTGAAGATAAGAGGAGTATCGGGACAACCGGGTGAATCAGGACAGATACTCATCAAACGACTCTGTGTCCCCTTGCTTGATTTGTAGGAACTCGGTCTCCTTTTCAAGCCTCACTGACTTGGGAAAGTATTTCTCATCGAAGTGTTGTTGGAACACCTCCCAGGTCAATGCTATATTCTTGCTCTTCAGCGACAGAGCTATGTTCTGCCACCAGCGGTCTGCATCACCCTCAAGCTTGTACACCGCCAACTTAGCTTTCACTTCCAAGGGACATTCTAGAACCTCGAATATCTTCTCAAGACGGTTTATCCAATCTTCCACCGCCTGAGGATCAAATCTCCCTTTAAATGCCGGAGGTAGGTGTTTACAGAACCTAGAGACCTAAAACTGAAGATCTCTTCCCTCATTGACCGACTTTCCATGCGGCCTTGGATCTACTTCAGTACGAGGAGGCGATTCAAGCGGTCGTGCTGACCCTTCAGCAGTCTCTTCTGGTCTAGTCTCCTCTCGGGTTTCCCCTCGAATCCCTTCTTGAGTAGACTGACCTCTACCCTCGTTGTTCTTGGCTTTCTCAGCTCGAAGCTCATCTCTAAGCTCCGTAATCATATCCCTCTGATCCTTTATCAAGCCCATCAATTCTTGCATAGGATCCGGTGGATTGTCATTGACCAACTCCACATCGGGATCTACTTGTTGTCCTCTGGGGTGACCTTTTGTTGTTCTTTTCATTCTACAAAGAACTTACCCCATTATTCCAACAATTATGATATACATATATCCACAAATCTCAGATATCCACAATCATAACCCAAAGATGTGTATACGAACAAACATTCACAATCAATCTTCTATCATTAAGATCAACTATGGGAGCTATCTTAGCAAACTCTACCCTTGCCAGGAACTACAGCTCTGATACCAAAAATGTAACCCCTTCACCGTAATTACATCCGGATTACTAAATTTAAGTGAAATAGAGACCAATAAGATGAAATAACCATTTAAAATCCCATATCCAAGAGATAGGGTATTTCGAAAATCAGTTCCAAAACATACTTATTGCTGGTCTCACATTCACAGACGGATATAATTACTTGTGAAATCAGAGTACATAATAAATATCAAAGTGCGGAAACCAAAATCCCGGCAAAACCCCGGTTTACTTACATATATAACTTGGGTTTAAGATTTCCCAACTATGGGGATTACATAACCAAAATAATCATTTACATTCTTATGTACACTTGTCAATCCCACATCCAAAACTATGATAACCAACTACCACTTAGATTTCGGAGTAAGCCTAACTACTCCTGGTAGTCCACTTCTCTTTTGAGCCACACGCCCTATCTGAAAAGGTTAGTCATATGGAAGGGGTGAGATTCTAAAGTGAGCCACACGCCCTGTCTGAAAAGGTTAGTCATATGGAAGGGGTGAGATTCTAAAGAATCCCAGTAGTAACAACAATTTCATACCACATGCAATCACAGAATATGCACACCAATCATCTCATACAGCAACACAAGTCACTCCACCCTCATCCCCTTTTACCGCCGGGAAGGCATACGACCTTCACCCGAACCGTTGATAGCGACTCAGGGACTATTGGCGTGGCAGTGCATACAAGTAGCCACACGGCTCAAATATAGCCCTTCGGCTTCCACAAATGGCCCGTCGGCCTTCACAAATAGCCTTTCGGCTCATAATTAGCCTTTCGGCCTACATATACACGTATATCACACCCTAACCTCATCCCCTTTTACCGTCGGGAAGGCATACAACCTTCACCCGAACCGTTATTAGCGACTCAGGGACTGTTGGTAAAGCGGTGCTTCCATAGTTTTCACAAACTTGCAGCATACGATATCCATTTCAAAACAATGACATAATATACATACAATGTATCACACAAGGTATAAAGAAAGAGTCACTACCTGTATCCTTCCTGACTGGCTCTGGCACCTTAGCCTCACGAGGACGACAGATGTCAAATCCTATATCATTAGGGACAACCAATCAATCTCTTATCCATATGTATATTTCAATACTACTCTAAGTTGGTTATCATTTAGGACTCTTTAGGTGACTATTAGAGGCCTAAACATATGCCTAAAGGGTTGGAAGACACTACCCAAAAGACCCCTTACTCGAAGGCAAAACACTCATTTTTGGTCATCTCACTCGAGCACAGATGCTCTCACTCGAGCACAAGTACGGACATCACTCGAGCACAAGAGAGAGTGAGACTGCGAGTGAGCACCCGAGAGCACAAGGACACTTTCAGGAACTGGCTCACTCGAGCACGCTGATCCTCACTCGAGCACAAGGCCAAATGCCTCACTCGAGCACCTGCGAGTGAAGTCCAGGAAGTGAGGACCCGAGAGCACACAACGCTCTCCAAGAACTGGATCACTCGAGCACAACCATTTGCACTCGAGCACACACCTCACACCCGCGAGTGAGAAGGCACACTCGAGCACCTTACTCGCGAGTGAGAACCCGAAAGCACAACTCCCACCTGAAGCACAATCTCACTCGAGCATGACCCCCAGTGCTCGGGTGAGAAGGCTATGCTCGCGAGTGTCAGAGCACACTCGTGACATCCACCAGCAAGTGAAGACCCGAAAGCAACCCTTCGCTCTGGACTTACACCATCACTCGAGCAGGCCCAAGCTCACTCGAGCATGTTCTTCCCTCACTCGAGCACAAAACGATGCACTCGAGCATTACTCATAAGAACCCAGGAGAACTAGAAGCACAAAGGGAAAAAACTCACGCATCACTCGAGCACGTTCTTCCTCTGCTCGAGTGATGTGCATAAGAGACCCAAAACGCAGCCCAAAAACCAGAAACACCAGATGGTCAAATCCTCACCCAAAGGTTCCCAAACTCTTCCCAATGCTCATACCTTTCAAGCACTACCTAGGGAACACAATGGCAACTCCAAAAACACCCCAAAATCCACCTTGACCACAATCATTCACTAAGGTCTCTATGATACACATTCTCTAAATTTCCCTTAACACATTTCCATCATTCCAGATTATTTCCAATAATCAAATAACTCAACATTAACTCATTTCTAACATCAATCACAATGAAACTCCTAAAATCCACATTTGGTGCAAATTAGGGCAAATTTCCAGATTTTACTCTAATTAACCAAACATCACAAACAATATACCAAAATGCTCTAATTGCCTACCTCTTCTCTTTGCCCAAACCAGAATCTTGATTATCAAACTTCCAATTTTGAGCAAATCACCAAGCACCACATCTCAAGATTCTACAACCACCACAATGTAGCTCTCATTGAGATGAACAATGTTAGAGAAGAGGTTTTGAGCAAAGGAGGAGCATAACTTACCAAGATTCAAGCTTTTCTTCTTCCTCTTCTTGCCTCAATGTCGCCGGAAATGGAGGAGAAAGAGAGAGAAGATGAGAGATGGTAGGATGATGATGGTGTACACACTTCCTCCTCTAGTCACACACACAACCGAAAATGAGAGAGAAGAGAGAGGAAAAAGTGGTATTTTGTCTCTTAGTGCCATATCCAATGGCTCACACAATGCCACATGTCATCATCCACTCACTCCCTCAAGGAGCTCACATAGACATAAAGCGTAGGATTCCGACCCACGGTCAAGGAATCACAACCCTTGATCTTAAATACTACATGTATTTATTCCAAAATTCATATTACATAGATCATAATAGTGCTTAATCAAGATAATTACAATCATTATCAGAATCATTAGCCCTAATCACAAATCGGGATATTACATTTTTTCCCATATAAATAGAGATCAATACCAAGCTCAAAGAGGGAGGAGAGGAAGAGAATCAGAGGTCCTTCTCTGACAATTAAAGGCCCTTCTCTGACAGGGAGAGGTTCTTCTCTGACCGGGAGAGATATTTCTCTAACATTTCTGAGTTCTTGTATTGTTTTCTTAGATTTAATTTCATGCATAGCATGCCTCCATCTTGGAAGGCTTAGGATTGTATTACATTTTGCATGCCTCCATCTTGGAAGGCTTAGGATTGTATTATATTTTGCATGCCGCCTACATGGAAGGTTTTACCTCCTAAATGGACGGCTTGATTTCTTTATCTTTCATTCATCTTTTGGTTGTATATTTATGTTTGAGAATTTAATATTCAAGTTTATGCAGTATTTCTGAGGATTTCATTCTAGTTTTATATAATGTCAATTTATTTTGGTTTTGTTTTTAATTTCATCATGTGCTAAACTTTCATTTTCCTAGGGTGATGATGTAGCTTATTAATGACGGATTGAATCCTAACTTATTAAATCTAGTTTGAATTTCTCCTTCATGATTGAGTTTTAATTATTATTCTTAATGCTTTTGATTGACTGACCATCTTTTGAATGATTTCAATATGCATGTTGAGACCGGAAGGAGATACATGTGTGTAGACCTTATAATTAAAACCATGACTTGCATATGAAATAGGAATATATTCATATGAGTTGTGTAGTCTTACTGAGTTCCATAAATCTTAATGCATAATTAATTGCTTAAATTCATATAGGAATATATTGGATTAGCAATTGATTATAGAATTGCTTGACCTTGGAAGAGGCTAGTAATTAAATTAGGGAAACTTGACTATCAATCATGTGAAATAAATTGGGCTAGAATAGATAAGTGATTCAATCAGAAATTTGTTAAGTGAAATCTAATCCCTAGGGCTTTTTCTCATATTTGCTTTCATATCATCTGTATTCATATTTAATTGTTTCTGTTTTATTTTGTACTCTCAATCACCAACTGATCGATCGACTAAATAGAATTAAAATTACCCATTTTGGTACTTAGTGCTCAATCCTCGTGGGAACGATACTCTACTTACTTCTATATTACTTGATTACGACAGTGTACACTTGCACTATTTAATTGATCATTTGCACTCGTATCAATTCATCAAAATGACAGTCGGAAAATCGTGCCCTAAATAAATCTCCTGTGGATGGTTCTAAATATTTTATGATCGAAGGAGATTCATACCCAACATATATGCCCATCCTTCTTTGACGACCTATTTTGGTGCGTTGTGGTGGTGCTACAGGAACATATACAGCACACCCAAAAGTTCTTATATGGGAAATATTAGGTTCCTGACCCAAAATCATTTGTAAGGGGGAAACTTTTAAGTAACTTGTTAGCCTAATGCGAATTAACATTGCTGCATGCAAAATGACATGGCCCCAAGCATAAATTGGAAGATTAGATCTCATAAGTAAAGATGTTGCAATCAATTGCAACCTTTTAATCAATGATTTTGCAAGTCCATTTTGCGTATGAACATGAGCTACAGGATGTTCAACATCAATTCCAAGTGACATACAATATTCATTAAAAGCTTGTCAAGTAAATTCACTAGTATTATCAAGACATATTTTCTTGATAGGATAATCAGGGTAATGTGCTCTTAATCTAATCAATTGAGCAAGTAATCTCACAAATGCCAGGTTGTGAGAAGATATAAACAAACATGCGACCATTTAGTTGATGCATTAATTAAAACTATATAGTATCTAAATGGTCTGCATGGTGGGTGTATTGGCCTATAAATATCTCCCTGCATCCGTAAATGTGAGAGACTCATTTTCTCCTTTGCTTGGTGAGGGGCGAATAATTAATTTTCTCTTGGAACATGTAGCACATGAGAAATCATGGGATTGTGGTATTTGTTTACACTTCAGGATATGTCCACATGAATTCCCAAGTATTTGTTGCATCATGATTGACCTAAGATGGCCTAACCGATCATGCCAAACTTTAAATTCATTAGTAAACTTTTGCTTTACATTGGTAGATTTCTGGTCTACATTGATGAACTTATGGTTCTTAATAACGTTTTTCAATTGTGTTTATATATGTATAATACAAACCAGAAGAAAAAGTAGGAAACTTTCTAATATACATTTTCTACCAAGAACTATATTTGTGATAACAAGATATTCCTGATTATTTTTAATTATTGTTTATAAATGATATCCATTTCTGCGGATATCTTTAAAACCCAATAAGTTTCTTTTAGACTTGGTAGAATAAAATACATTATCAATGTATACTTTTTTTCCTTCAGGTAACAAAATATTAGCTCTTCCGGAGCCTTCAATTAAATTTATACTACCAGATATAGTCTGAACATTGGCTTCTCATATTACCAAGGAAGAAAAATATTTATCATGTATGAGTATGGTGTAGGTTGTTGCACTATCAACGAGACATAAATCTTCAGGATTGATGCCAATAAGATTCATTCTTCATTAAAAGAAACATAAAAACATAATTAAAATTAATACATATGATAGAAGCAACTTCAAATACATTAAAACAAAGAAGTATAAATTAAATTAAGAAATCAGCAACATCTAAATAGCTAATATCCATGTCACCATATTCAGAATATTTGATCCTTTACCATTATTTTTAATTGATTCTTGGTAAAGGTCAACCAAGTATCTAGGCGTACGATAGGTATGAGACTAATGGCTCTTACCACCACAGCGATAACATGGATTATCAGCATATTTATTATGCCTATTGCTTTCCCCTTTTTGGTTCCTATCAGCCTTTTGCCACTCCTGGTAGGAATTTCAACCACTATGATTTTGACCACAGCCACGGCTGTAACCACGCCCACGTCCATATCTGTTAGATCAAGAGTTTCACCCAAGAGGGGGGGTGAATTGGGTGATACTAAAATTTCTTCCGAAAATATAAAACTTTGACAGAGAAATTAAAACAGTAATGAGTAAGGAGAAATATCATCGAAGTGTACACCGGGAGTTATACTGGTTCGGTCACAACCACTTTGACCTACGTCCAGTCCTCAGAGCTTCTCTGAGAATTTCACTATAACTTCCAAGATTCAGTGGGTTCTTGGCACCTCAGTACAAGCAAGTTCCTTACACCTGGACACTCGCTCCCCCTTACAGGTTGTAATCCAATCCCAACTCAAGGTTCCACAACCTTAAGTTATCTCAATAACAAATATTGAGTTTGAATGAAATATCTCTCACAAAGAGTAAATGATAATCACTGAAGCATATGAATACAATTTCAACGTGAAAACAGAGCAATGAACTTAATGAATCGTTTGTAAGAATGCTTGGTTGTTCTTCTCTGTTTGGATGTTCCCATATATATAGATATGTTGGTGATGACCGTTGGAACATTTTCTTTCGTCCGTTGGAGAGTGCGCAGCCACTGTTGACTTTTCAAGTTTTTGAAAAATATCCGTTGGCGGTGGTTGGCGTTTGAACGTTTGATTTGACTTTCATCTCTTGAAGTGTTTTCTTCATTGTTTATCTGTAAATAGACTAAGGATACTAATACAATGAAAGATTAATCATATAGGAAACAAATCAATGAACGTTTGAATGATTTCTAATTTTCTGGGTAAGCTTACTCGAGTAGCTCCTCGAGTATTGCTTGAATGTTACTCGAGTACCTACTCGAGTAACCTCGGGAAATCATTGATCAACAGTGAGTAAATGAATAAATATAAGATTACTCGGGTAGTGCCTGGAATAACCAATTTTCAAACCTTTGGAAATATCTGTTTACTCGGGTACCTACTCGAGTAATGCACTCACAACTTTATGAGTTACTCGGGTACCAACTCGAGTAAACCTTGAAATATCTTTTGGTTACTCAATGCTCTACTCCAGTAATGTTGCAGGATTTCAATGCCGAGAGTACTTACCTCATTACTCGAGTACATACTCGAGTAATGCTCTCATTGTTGCATAGCTTACTCGGGTACCACCTCGAGTAACTGTGCCTTGTGCCAATGACTTACCCGGGTACTGACTTGAAGTTATCTTTGAAAATATTCTTGCATACTCGGGTAGTTACTCGAGGAATCCACTTAAAAAATATTTGCATACTAGAGTAAGGACTCGAGGAACATGAAATAAAGAAAGCAAGTTAATCGGGTACTACCTTCAAGTTTTTCACTTACCTTCATGCGTTACTCGAGTACGTACTCGAGTAATGTTGCAGTGGTACAAAGTGCCGAGAGCTTCATCTTTTCAGAAACAGAGTTACTCGAGTAGCTCCTCGAGTATCTTTGGAAACCTGAAGGCAACTGGAAGTTTTTCACATGGTTACTCGAGTAGCTCCTCGAGTAATGTTGCAGTAGTACTAAATGCCGAGAGCTGCACATTTTTAGAAACAGGGTTACTCGAGTATCTCCTCGAGTATCAATTGCATCCTGAAAACTTTTACACTATTACTCGAGTAGCTCCTCGAGTAACGTTGCCTGGTTACTGGAAGTTGTCTCTGATTACTTCAAGTTTTGTCTCATTACTCGAGTAGCTACTCGAGTAATGCCTTAGAAAACTTGCTTCTGATCAGTTTCCACAGCATTTCCTCTTGGCCTTTCTTCACTACTTCCATGCTTACCTCAAGTAAAGCTTATTCCTGTCATTACTTAGTTCAAGCTTGATTATTAAACATTTCCTTTCCAAACCATTCTTTTGTTATCATCAAAACATGAGATCTAACATTCTCCCCCTTTTTGATGATGACAAAACTTGGTGATTTTGAACATGATTTTTCAAATTGGATTCTTAATTAATTATTTCTTTTTAAGGTTGAATATACCTTGCATACATAATAACTTCATTAGTCCAAACATGTATTCAAAACATAATAGAACTTATAATGAAATCATATAACATAAATATTCTTGCATTGAACTTAAAATTTCAAATTACACAAAATAAGTTCATACTGAATTCAAAAAGCTCCCTAAAGTCCCATGTACACCCATATACCCATAACAAGCTGGGACAAATCCACAAAATCACTCTCAAAAGCTCTTCTCCCCCTTTTTGGCTTCATCAATCAAGAGTAGGGCTAGGAGGCTTCACCATAGAGATGGGCTTAACTGGAAGAACACTATCTGAACTAGATGAATCAAAGGAACTGGATGACTCTGGTTCAGGAAGATTGAGAGGTGGAATTTGGATATCATCTCTAGGCAGGAGAGGAGAAGGTTGAAAGACAACCATAGTGGTCTGAGCTTCTGGAGTTGTGTCAAATGCTGGAATGAGATGCTCAGAAGAGGAAGATGATACAACCTCTGTTTGGGTAGGAGAGGGAGTAGGTTTAGGAGTGGTCTCAGGCTGTGGCTTTTGAGGTGAATCATCAATAATAATGTGAGTGGTTTCGTGGGTATCAGGATCATCCACTGTGAATAAGATGTCTTTTCCTTGGGGCTCAAGTGGATCAGAAACCAGAGGAGTAAATGGTTCAGCCTCAGGAGTAGGAATAGGAATGGGAATATCTGAAGGAGGGTCTACTGAAGGTGGTGGTGGTGCAGATGAAGATGGACCGGCAGAAGGTCCAGGACCTAGAGAATCCAATCGTGCCAGAATCAGTCTCAAAGTCTCTCCCTGGGCATGTTGCTCTGCTAGAAGCTCCTCGTGCCTTCGATCCATTCTTTCAACCAACTCTCCCATTTTGGTGTTCATGTGGGTAATGAGTTCAGCGTTGGTGTTGGCTATGTCCACATGAAAGCCTCTCAGCATATTCTCCATGAAGTGCTGGAGAGTGGCATTCAGGAAAGATGGTGAAGATGTGGTAGCAGCTGGAGCTGATGAGTGAGTGTCATCCATTCTACTGGTTTCTGCCTCAGTAGCCTTTCTCTTCTTCTTGGACCCAGACTCCATTGGGCCTTTAAGAGGAATGTCGATGTTCAATTTTCCAATTTGGTTTCTCCCCACTGGAATCATCCTCTCAATTGGCTCCTTACTATCCAAGTACCATATTTTGTTCTCTTTTAAGATAAGAGACACAATTTGGGGATATGGCATTGGAGTAGTAGCCTTCCCTTCCACCTTGTATCTTTTCATTTCAGAGAATATGTACTCTCCCAGATCCTTTTCTTCTTTCAAGAGGAGTGAAGCAAACCATCTATAGTCCCTATCCGAGAAGTGGGTATAGTTGTTGGCTTTGTTCACTAGGGACCTAGAGTAGATGTACCATAGGACCCTGTGATGATCACACATATCACTCGGTTTAAAATTGAGGGGGCCAACTAACTCACCGGGCTTAAGGATAGTGAATATTTGGTTTGGCTCAAGCTCAGAATAGATATCATCCGGGGGATTCTCAATTCCTAACCATAAATTGATCCTAGAGGGAGATATAAGGATTTTCTGTCCTCTCACTGTGGTAGTCATTTCTTCCTCAACTGAGGTTCGGTCAGGCTTATCAGTGATTTCTAGGTTACAGTAAAAATGGGTGATTACCTTTGTGCAAAAAGGCAATCTCACAGACAACCAAGGCATAAATGGATTAAGATAAGGACTAAGGTCAAACTTCACTACCTCTTGTAGAAGCTTTAGATCAACGTAGTGTGTTTTACATACTTTCCTTCTGGAAAACTGTGTCAGGTACTTAGGAGACTCCACCAGTTTCCCCACATTGAATCCTTTGGGAGGAGTAGTGATCTCAGCCTCTGGAATTTTGGATTTCTTGGAGGATTGACCCTTCTCCAATTGGTCAATGATCCCAGCCATTGCCTTAGCCACATTTTTGTCATATTTTGGCTTCTTGGGAGGTTTTGGAGTAAAAGAAGGTGTGGATGAGTCTGAGTGAGAAGGTGAGGGAGTTTTGACACCTTTACTCCTTCCTGTAGATGTGCTCTTTTTAGATTGAGCCCTAGTCACAATAGGCTCTTTGATTACCACACCTTTGGCTTTGGGTTGTGGTTGAGGTTTAAGAGGGGTTTTGGCTTTTGGTCTAGGGATTAATTTTCTCCTCTTTGTTGGAGGATTAGAAAGGGGATCAGGATTTTGTTGTGAATCAGAGGAGTCAGTGAAGTTGAGATTCTTGGTTCTAACCATTTTGAATCAAAGAAAATCAGAAATCTCAGAAAAACAGAGCTACTGTCGCGAGAATAGGGCAGACAGATTTTGAACAAGATAGGAAGTTTTTGGACTTGAAACCAGTTGGGTTTTGACGGTAATTAGGCAAGGAATCGATTGGGAAAAAGTTTTGAAAGGGTGTATAGTGATTTACTCAAGGAGATTTTGTGGAAATGACCGAGTTTGCGCAAGATAAAGACCTAAATCCCGACTTTACTCGAGGCCTTACTCGAGTAATGTTCAAGTTTACTCGAGGCCTTCCTCGAGTGTTCATACAGAAAAATTCAAAAATAATTTATTTAAATTGCGTACCTGGCATGAATAGTATAGTAATTATCCATGGATGTTCCCTCGATCATTTATAACCCATTCTGAACAGATTTGAGTCATTATTCTTCAATTTGAAAATCTGGACTCCGTCATTACTCGAGGCCTTACTCGAGTAACATTCAAGTTTACTCGAGGCTC
Organism: Inga laurina; assembly: GCA_963855925.1. Taxonomy (NCBI): domain Eukaryota; kingdom Viridiplantae; phylum Streptophyta; class Magnoliopsida; order Fabales; family Fabaceae; genus Inga; species Inga laurina. The sequence continues at coordinate 30,466,986 of OY979708.1, forward strand.
GCCTCGGGTAACCAGCTTTTCAACTTCTGACTCTTTATCTCTTTGAAAACTGAACCGTTATGTTTGAAAATCAAGTAACTTGATCCGTTACTTCCAGTTTTGGTGTCTATTACTCGAGTACATACTCGAGTAACATGCTTCTTTACCTCAAGTTGCTCCTCGGGTAAAGCTTCTCAGTTAGCCAAAACTTCAAGTTGGTACTCCAGTAAAGGTGTCCTCTGATCACCTCTGTTTTTGTTTCTCAAAACAGGGTTTTATTCTTCCTGCAAAACAAGTTTCTATATACTCCGATGCTTAAGTTAATAATCATCAAAACTTTAACAAATGACTTCATCTAATATTATGAGAAATTGAAATAACTTACAACTCATTGGGATTTACCATTCCCAATTCTCTTCTAATGTATAGAAATTGATCTTTTGCAAGGGGTTTTGTGAAGATATCTGCTAGTTGAAGATGAGTAGAAATGAATATCACTTTCACATCTTTCTTCTGTACATGGTCTCTGATGAAGTGATGCCTGACATCGATATGCTTGGTTCTAGAGTGTTGAACTGGATTTTTTGCCAAGCTTATCGTACTTGTATTGTCACAATAGATTGGTATTTCTTTGAGATAAATACCAAGATCTTGTAATTGTTGTTTTAACCATATCACTTGTGCACAACAGCTTGAGACAGCAACATATTCAGCTTCTGTTGACGAAAGAGACACTGTATTTTGTTTCTTGCTGGACCACGAGACAAGAGATCCTCCAAGAAATTGTCCCTGTCCACTAGTGCTCTTTCTGTCTGTCTTGTATCCTCCATGATCAGAATCTGAATAAGCAATTAAATATTCACTTCTTCCTTTGGGATACCACAGACCCAATTCTGGTGTGTCAGCAAGGTATCTAAAGATTCGTTTGACCGTTTCAGCATGTGATTCCTTTGGCGCCGATTGATATCTTGCACATATGCCAACACTAAATTGGATGTCTGGTCTGCTTGCCGTGAGATAGAGTAATGATCCAATCATTCCTCTATATTTTGTGATATTGTAGTCTTTCCCTTTGGCATCAGCATCAAGCAACGTTGTTGAGCTCATAGGCGTGTCTGTGCCATTTGCTTCATCCATTCCATATTTCTTCAATAGCTCTTTCAAATACTTTGTTTGAGATATGAAGATTCCATTCTTTCTTTGTTTGATTTGCAAACCAAGAAAGAAATTCAATTCTCCCATCATTGACATCTCAAATTCTCCCTGCATTATCTTAGAAAATTCCTTACACAGAGATTCATTAGTAGCACCGAAAACAATATCATCAACATATATTTGAACAATTAAAATCTCGTTGTGTTTTTGTTTTATAAAGAGTGTTGTATCGACTTTTCCTCGTATAAAACCTTGATCGATGAGAAACTTACTAAGCCTTTTATACCAGGCTCTAGGAGCTTGTTTTAAACCATACAAAGCCTTTTTAAGTTTAAAAACATGGTCAGGTTTAGTGACATCCTCAAAACCAGGAGGTTGTTCTACATACACTTCTTCCATGATGTAACCATTTAGAAAAGCACTCTTAACATCCATTTGATAGAGTTTGAAACCTTTGATGCATGCAAAGGCTAAGAGTACACGTATAGCTTCCAATCTAGCCACTGGAGCATACGTTTCCTCATAATCAATTCCTTCTTCCTGATTATAGCCTTTGGCCACCAATCTTGCCTTGTTTCTGACAATAATTGCAGATTCATCAAGTTTGTTTTTGAATACCCATTTAGTACCAATGATCGTATGATCTTTGGGTCGGGGCACCAAATCCCAAACTTGATTTCTCTCAAATTGATTTAGTTCTTCTTGCATTGCTATAACCCAATCATTGTCTGATAGGGCTTCATCAATGTTTGAAGGTTCAATCTCAGAAATGAATGCAGAAAAACTTACTTCATTGAAAACTCTATTTCTGGTTTTGATTCCTTCATTCACATCTCCTATGACTTGATCTAAAGGATGACTTCTATTGTATTTCCAGGCTTTAGGTTGACCTAGAGATTGCTCTTCTTCCTTAGTTTCATCAACCTCTGGAATAAGAGACTTAGAAATAGATTGACCATTTTCTTGATTTAAAACAACTTCCTGTTCTTCATCAATGGTTTTGTCAGAGGATTCAAATTCATCAAATACAACATGAATTGATTCTTCAACAACAAAAGTTCTTTTATTGAAAATTCTATATGCTTTACTTCGATTAGAATATCCTAGGAAAATTCCTTCATCAGTTTTAGAATCAAATTTTCCTAAGTTATCTTTACCATTATTATGAATGAAACACTTACAACCGAAGATGTGAAGATGAGCAATGTTTGGCTTTCTTCCTTTGTATAGATCGTATGGTGTCTTTCCAAGTTTCGTTCTGATATAGGCTCTATTTGAAATATAACATGCTGTACTCATAGCATCAGCCCAGAAGACTTGAGACATGTTCTTTTCATTTAACATTGTTCTAGCCATTTCAGTAAGCACTCTATTCTTGCGTTCCACAACTCCATTTTGTTGAGGCGTCCTTGGAGCAGAGAAATTGTGATCAATGCCATTAGTATCACAATACTCTTCAAAGGCTTGATTTTCAAATTCTCCACCATGATCAGTCTTGATCCCTGCAATAGACATACCTTTCTCATTTTGCACTTTCTTGGCAAAAACAATAAATTCTTCAAAGGTTTCATCTTTTGATGATAGAAAAATAACCCATGTAAATCTTGAGAAATCATCAACAATGACCAATGAGTATAAGTTGCCACCAAGACTCTTTACTCTTGCTGGACCAACTAAATCCATATGCAATAATTGTAATGGTCTATTTGTTGAAATTTCATTTTTCAATTTAAAAGATGATTTAGTTTGTTTACCCTTTTGACATGCATCACAAATCAAGTCATTTTTGAAATTAACTTTGGGTAATCCAAGCACTAAATCCTTTTTGAGTAATTTCCCTAGTTGATGCATATTGACATGAGCCAATCTTTTATGCCATAGCCAACTTTCATCGATATTACTCAGAAAACAGTTTTCAGATTCATTTCTACTAATATCTAAGGTATAGCAATTACCTTCCCTTTTTGCTCTGAGTTTAGCCTTGATATTCTTCTTCTCAAGCTGTAAGTCACTCTTGTTGATAATTAGACATTCCTCTGAATCAAAAATTATCCAGTTGTCTTTATCTGCACTTTGACTTACGCTCAGCAAATTATGACACAAGCCTTCAACGTAATATACATCTTTGATTTGTATGCCTTTGTCATTTTTGATTTCACCAATTCCTGCTATTTTTCCGGATTGATTTCCTCCAAATTTTACCTTTCCTCCCTCCTTAGGTTGCAATGTGGTAAAACTTTCGAAATCACCGGTCATATGTCTAGAGCATCCACTGTCTATGAACCACTTGTTATTTTTGGATGCTTTAAGACATACCTGCAATCAAATGACTAAGTCTTAGGTACCCACTTCTTTTTGGGTCCTTTTGGGTTAGTATAAATGATTTTCTGAACATATGTGCCTTTAGGTACCCATTTGTAAGTTCCTATTGTTCTTTTCTTTTTATGAATGCATGAAGAGGTATAATGACCTTTTCTGTTACAGTAATTACAAAATGCAAAAGGATTTGATATATGCACAGAATGTTGGAAATAATTTAAATATGGCTTACCTCCTACTTTCTTTTTACCTTTCCTTTTATCTGTTTTAGGATCATATCCAATACCAGATCGGTCATTTACAAATCGTTGTTCTTTTAAAATCACACTTAGCATCTCACTACCTTTGGTAAATTTTTCAAGAGTTTTTGTGAGATCAATGTTTTTCATTTTCAACGAAGAACAATTATCACAATTCTCTTCTGAACTTTCTTTAAGTTTAATTTCAAGAGCTTTGTTTTTCTTTTTGAAAACAATTAATTCTTTAACTACTTTGATGAATTCAGAATGTAAAGCATTATATTCAGAGAGTAATTCATCATAGGTAGGTTCAGAATCATTTACCTCTTCTTCTGTCTCCTCTTGAGCAACAAGACATATATTGGCTACTTCTTCTTCATCACTTTCTTCGTCAGAGGAACTATCTCCCCATATAGCAGATACAAAGGCCTTCTTCTTGTTAAAGAACTTGCCTTTTCTCTTTTCTTTGCTCTTTTGATTGAGCTCTGGACATTCGGATTTGATATGTCCTGGTTTTCCACATTCATAGCAAATGATATGATCTTTGCTGCTAGTTCCTCCTTTTTGAAAGTGTTTGAAACCTTGACCCTTTTTGTAGAACTTTCTGAATCGTTTTATAAATAGGCCCATTTCTTCATCATCAAGCTCCTCATCTTCATCTTGATTTTCTTCTTTTGCCTTTAGTGCTAGACCTTTCTTTCTTTTGTCACTGATGTCGTCTAGTTCACGTTTGAACTTTAATTTGCTTTCATATTCAGAAAGACTTCCAAATAGAGAAGCAACTGATCTCATTGATTCTCCTTTTGCCTCTTCTATCGCAGTGACTTTGGCCTCCCATTCTTTAGAAAGAATATTTAAAATCTTTCGTACTTGGGTATTTTGATCATAGACTTTACCAAGTGCTGCAAGTTGATTAACAAGATGAGTATATCTAAGTTCGAATTCAGAAATTGACTCACCTGATTTCATCCGAAGTAGATCGAATTCAGTGATCAAGGTGTTGATTCGATTCTCCTTTATTCCCGAAGTTCCTTCATGAGCTATTTCCAGAGCTTCCCACATTTCCTTTGCTGTTGGAAGTGTGCAAATCCTGAAGTATTCATTTTGACTCAAAGAACTTTGTAACATCAGAATTGCTTTGCTGTTGAGAGTGATAAGTTTCTTGTCATTCTCATCATATTCCGCTGGTGTCTTTGGAATTTTCTGAGAATCTACAGTCTTTGTAGGTTGATAATTACCACTCTCAATTACATCCCATAGCCCATATTCAGTAGCCATCACGAACACTCTGAACTTAGCTTTCCAGAAAGAAAAGTGTTCACCATTGAAACCAGGGGGTCTAGTGATGGATGCTCCGTCGGGAAGAATTCCTTCACCCATGCTTGCCATTGGATCCTTCTTAGGCTGTTAAACCTTAACAAGAAGACCTACGCTCTGATACCAAATGTTAGATCAAGAGTTTCACCCAAGAGGGGGGGTGAATTGGGTGATACTAAAATTTCTTCCGAAAATATAAAACTTTGACAGAGAAATTAAAACAGTAATGAGTAAGGAGAAATATCACCGAAGTGTACACCGGGAGTTATACTGGTTCGGTCACAACCACTTTGACCTACGTCCAGTCCTCAGAGCTTCTCTGAGAATTTCACTATAACTTCCAAGATTCAGTGGGTTCTTGGCACCTCAGTACAAGCAAGTTCCTTACACCTGGACACTCGCTCCCCCTTACAGGTTGTAATCCAATCCCAACTCAAGGTTCCACAACCTTAAGTTATCTCAATAACAAATATTGAGTTTGAATGAAATATCTCTCACAAAGAGTAAATGATAATCACTGAAGCATATGAATACAATTTCAACGTGAAAACAGAGCAATGAACTTAATGAATCGTTTGTAAGAATGCTTGGTTGTTCTTCTCTGTTTGGATGTTCCCATATATATAGATATGTTGGTGATGACCGTTGGAACATTTTCTTTCGTCCGTTGGAGAGTGCGCAGCCACTGTTGACTTTTCAAGTTTTTGAAAAATATCCGTTGGCGGTGGTTGGCGTTTGAACGTTTGATTTGACTTTCATCTCTTGAAGTGTTTTCTTCATTGTTTATCTGTAAATAGACTAAGGATACAAATACAATGAAAGATTAATCATATAGGAAACAAATCAATGAACGTTTGAATGATTTCTAATTTTCTGGGTAAGCTTACTCGAGTAGCTCCTCGAGTATTGCTTGAATGTTACTCGAGTACCTACTCGAGTAACCTCGGGAAATCATTGATCAACAGTGAGTAAATGAATAAATATAAGATTACTCGGGTAGTGCCTGGAATAACCAATTTTCAAACCTTTGGAAATATCTGTTTACTCGGGTACCTACTCGAGTAATGCACTCACAACTTTATGAGTTACTCGGGTACCAACTCGAGTAAACCTTGAAATATCTTTTGGTTACTCGATGCTCTACTCCAGTAATGTTGCAGGATTTCAATGCCGAGAGCACTTACCTCATTACTCGAGTACATACTCGAGTAATGCTCTCATTGTTGCATAGCTTACTCGGGTACCACCTCGAGTAACTGTGCCTTGTGCCAATGACTTACCCGGGTACTGACTTGAAGTTATCTTTGAAAATATTCTTGCATACTCGGGTAGTTACTCGAGGAATCCACTTAAAAAATATTTGCATACTAGAGTAAGGACTCGAGGAACATGAAATAAAGAAAGCAAGTTAATCGGGTACTACCTTCAAGTTTTTCACTTACCTTCATGCGTTACTCGAGTACGTACTCGAGTAATGTTGCAGTGGTACAAAGTGCCGAGAGCTTCATCTTTTCAGAAACAGAGTTACTCGAGTAGCTCCTCGAGTATCTTTGGAAACCTGAAGGCAACTGGAAGTTTTTCACATGGTTACTCGAGTAGCTCCTCGAGTAATGTTGCAGTAGTACTAAATGCCGAGAGCTGCACATTTTTAGAAACAGGGTTACTCGAGTATCTCCTCGAGTATCAATTGCATCCTGAAAACTTTTACACTATTACTCGAGTAGCTCCTCGAGTAACGTTGCCTGGTTACTGGAAGTTGTCTCTGATTACTTCAAGTTTTGTCTCATTACTCGAGTAGCTACTCGAGTAATGCCTTAGAAAACTTGCTTCTGATCAGTTTCCACAGCATTTCCTCTTGGCCTTTCTTCACTACTTCCATGCTTACCTCAAGTAAAGCTTATTCCTGTCATTACTTAGTTCAAGCTTGATTATTAAACATTTCCTTTCCAAACCATTCTTTTGTTATCATCAAAACATGAGATCTAACAATATCCACATCCACAGCCACGGCCTTGGCCACGATTAGATAATTTGTTACTACAATCGCTTTAGGGAATGGAGTTAAGCCTGTTGGATGGGATTCATGGCTTTTTAATAAAAGCTCATTATTTTGTTCAGCCACTAGGAGACAAGAAATTAATTCATCATATTTACTAAAACCTTTTTCACAATATTACTGCTACAGGAGCAAATTAGATGCATGAAATGTGTGGAATATCTTTTCTAACATATCCTCCTCAGTAACATTTTCTCCACATAATTTTAATTTAGAAGTAATCCTGAACATGGCTGAGTTATACTCATTTACAATTTTAAAATCTTGCAGGCGTAAATGTATCCAGTCATAATGAGCTTTTAGAAGAATGACCATCTTCTTATGATCATACCTTTCTTTCAAATTGTTCCAAAGAACAAGTGGGTCCATTACTATCAAATATTCAATTTTTAAATCCTCATGCAAATGGTGGCGAAGAAAAATCATGGATATGGCTTTGTCTTGGTTGGATGAATCATTCCCTTCTTTGATCGTGTCTTCCAGACCTTTAGCATTCAGGTGAATTTTCGCATCCAACACCCAAGATAAATAATTTTTCCCAATAATATCAAGAGCCACAATTACAAGTTTTGCTAGGTTTGTCATGGTTCAAACTAATTAAAGAAATAAATGAGAATAATTAAAATATGAAATGTAAAAAATGAAATATAATATCTTAAATAAAAATAACAGTAAATTTGTAAAGATAATAAATAATTCATAAGGCAAGAAAAGAAAATTTCAACTTGTATGGCTTCGGTCCACATAATCTCATGATTTTAGTTAGGAGGAAAAACCTTCCATATAAATGACAACCTATACCATCCATGAAGGAGGACTACAACCTAAGCCTTTCTTAAAGGAGGCATATACTATATCAAAATAAGAATAAAAACAATATGACTTCTGGTCATATAATCATACAATTTCAGGAATTAGATGTGTATGGCTTCTGGCCATAACTACAATAATATAAAAGGACTTGTAAAGGATATATATGATATAAGAACAATAGCAATCTCCAATCTTAGCCATGGAACCTGATGTTATATAAAAATCAGTAAAAGTATTTCTCTAATCCCATATAGTGGCTTAGATTATCCCATATCTATCAAATAAAATAAGGTATATGAAACCATTAAAGAAACCATAAGAAGATCATACCTTCATTTAGAGTTTCGTGCTGATAATGTGTTATAGAAGTATGTGTAATAAGAGAGCAAGATATAATTTCAAGAGAGAAGATTGATAGAATTTCTCATTCACTTGTGTGTATTTAATTCTTGAACAAAGACCTCTATTTATAGGCGCAAAACGAAGGTGAACAGTGAATTTTTTCAGGCTGCTACAATAATTTCGTGCTGCTATAGTACTCTTGCCTATGATGCTACAGTAAATATATGATATGGCTACAGTACTTCTGTATAAATAGTAACTTCCTACAGTCTTCTGTTTTTCTATATGAGCAATAATGTTTGATTTTAGGGATCAAGTTGATTAGAAGAACAAGTTGGTATGGATATGAGTCAATGGACATCCACATAATATTCATAACAGTTATCAAAATATTATATAATAAAACATATTATCCATTTGAATGATGATCATGATAAAAAAAAGGAAAATGGAAAAATGGAAATTGGCCCAATCACAATAAAGGTAGCATTGAATATATTTAGGGAGAATGACAGAAAAATACCATTTGAACTTCAAAATCTCGCTAATAAGAAGAGTAATGGGATTGACAAGTGTCAACACTCGTTTCCATTTCGATAATCGAAGAGTAATAAAGACGAAATTCCATGGCATACAAAAAAGTACAATTATACTAATAAAAGTATTCGTTTACAAATCTCAAGTTGTTCGTAGACAGAATACGAAATACAGCAAAAATTTCAATATATACAGGATTCCCTAAAATATCTTAAGAATAGACTAATTATAACCACCGTCTTTAACCTTGCCTCGAGACACGTGCCAATCACTTATCTGTATCTACACCTTTTCCTTTCAACCCACTGGCACCCACTGAGATGTTTATTTTTAAAAACAAAAGGGTGAAATTCCAAAGAATCCCCGTAGAGACATACGATCGACATATAAAATGTGAAAATTAAATATGCAATGCACCATATTAGGCAAAAATGAAAGTTCAATTTGATTCACATATAATTACCTCAGCCTAGTAACCGACTACAGCTAGGATTTTTGATATACCTTGGCTCGGCACCGAACCGCAACTAGGATTTTCCGATATACCTTTGTTGGGCACTGAACCACAACTAGGTACTGTGCCTTTAGCACACAATCATATCACGAAATACAGTAAAACATACATACAATTATTCACATAGTGTATGAAGGATGGTAGTCCCTACCTCAAAGTCTTATCAATCCCTTTTTAATGTGCCTCATAAAACGTGTTGTTCCAGCTTCCGACTCAGTCCTAAAATATTAAATGTACAAGAAATAGGTTATAACCTGTCCAAGTGTCATTTTAGACTTTTCCATAGTGTTTATTGTGGTTATATTAGTCTATGGTGAAATTTTACCAAAATACCCCCAGGACCCCGACCCGGCCTGGCCATACCCAAACCGATGGCATGTTTTCCCAAAATTTTGACTAGGGATATCCTATATTATTTTCACCCAAGAAATCCATTTATGGGCTCAAAATCACCAAATTCAGTGTCAAATTACAAAAAATACCGTTGACAACCCCGATTTGGGGTTTTATGGGTGTTTTCGTAATTATGTTTTTTCGGCCTTTTCTGAAAAAGTGACCAAATGTAACCCTACCTATTTTTGCCTCCTGAATCCAATGGAATCATATATTTCATAAAAATTCAACTCCTAGCCCCCAGTTCTGGTCCTAGTCGAAACATGGTCAAGTAAAAGGGAAAATTGGACTTTTGTATTTTAGTTTCCAAAGCTTGTACCTTTTCACTTCTAATCCCTTATTAACTCATTTAAACACCTTCTAATCATGATTTAAAAAAATTTGGGCAGCATAATCCCTTAGGGTTAGGACTTTTCCAAATTTACAAACTTGACAAAAATCACCAAGTCCAACAACAACTTCATACTTGTATAGATCTAAGATTTATGAAGTTACCTATTTAGTTCTTGGATTTTCTCTCTCTAGACGTCCTCCTCTCTTTCTCATTGAGCTCAAAATATGTCTTCAAAATCATACATTCCATGAAGAAGAGGAGTTTAGAGAAGGTTTCTAAGCAAAATCACAAGAGGAATGCTTAAGAAATCAATTTCTTACCTTGATCTTCTTCTTATTCTCTCTAGAACTCAAGAACTCTTCAAGCTCTCTCTCTCTCTTCTTTCTTGTGTTTGGCTGAAAATGAGCAAAGGGAAGAGGAAGGGAAATGTTTTATAAAATGGCTATTCTTTCCTTTAAGCCCTTGATTTTCAACATTGCATCTTGTTGTGACACATGGCAAGTAGTCTTATCTCCTTCTAACTATGCCATTAGGCTTCCAATTAGTATGGAAACTAGTTTTCTTCTCCCTTTGGTTAGCTAAAAAACCATCCCCCTCTTATGCTCCACTAACCAAATTGCTTTCCTCCAACTAATCCAACTATGCACTCAACTAGTGTACCATTATCATCATTACTTTGTCCAAGAAGCAATATTTAATTGCAATTAGACATGTGCTCTTAGAAAACCAATTATAAACTAATCTCATTCCATAGGATAATGACACTTGTCATATTTAATTTCATTAATCAACTTTTCCCTCTCATTTTTCCTTGCTAGGCGAAAATATGGAAATGAAGGGAAATAAAATTTGTTTTAATAATTCCATAATTCAATTAAATAAATTATGCATAATTCCTTCCAATTTCACAACTCTTCTTTTATCCTTGATGGAATATTCTAATTATACATTTTTCTTTATTTTCCTTAATTAATTGAAATTAACTTCAATTAATGGAAAAATAATTAATCTTGGGCTAAATTGGCAAAATTATGATTTTACTATTACCTTTGTAATCTAATTCCTTTCTTGAATTAATTTTCCCATTTCCTCATGAATATGAATATTTCAAAATTCATAAGTTCCAAATTTCATGAATATTCACCATTTTATTGAATTTCTCAAATAATTATAATATATTTTTTGTAAATATAAAATTTGGGGTGTTATAACAAGAATAGTAATGGAATTAACAACCCAAATCTTTATTAAAAGACTAATTTAGGATTTTGAAGTTCAAGTGATATTTTTTTGTCATTCTCTCATATATTTAATCAAAAGGAAAACTGAAACATAAATGAGCATAAATTGCAAGGGATTCAAATTTCAATTTAAAATTCAAGTCAAAAATTTTTTTCAATTTCAAATTCCACTTTAAAGCCAAACTAAAATCTAAATCAACAGTGAATGCTAGCAAACAATGGAGGGAAAATTAAATAAGTTGGCCAATAACAAATGAAAGATATGATGAAGTGGACAGTATACTTTGACCAATGATAACGAAGAGAGCACTATTGACAATATATATTGATAATAAAATAATTTAAAAATAATTTTATGAATTTCTCAATTATACTTGTATTTATTGGAAAATGATAGATAAAAAAATTTAAAATTGTAAAATTCCAAGTCAGATATTTTTCAGAAAAATGAGTTGTAAATTGCTTATCAAGTTTCGTCATTTCCTTATCAATTCTTAGTAATAAACATAATTTAGGATTTTTATAATTTTAAAGGTTTTTTTCTATCATTTTCCTTATATTTATTTTTGATTTCACCATCTCACCCTAAGCCTTCTCTTTTATGCCATATTTACCCCTCAAGAATCTCGAGCAAAAAAGAAAAACAAATATTTAACCTGATAAATCTATCACATACATATGATCTAAATTCAGTATTCAAATTCAGAAATTTCCGTAAACTCCCTCCACGCCTCAATCATAATTCCTCCTCATTCCTTTTTTTTAAACTGTGTGTTTGGATTAGCTTTTGGAGAATAGTTTTTACCATTTATGAAATATGTGAGAAAAGTTTTGTCCCGACTTACAGAAAAAGATTTCTGAAACTGTAGTTTCATGTTTTCTAAACAATCACTAAGTGTGTTTGGTTCAACCGAAGTTAGGTTAGGGGAGATTAATTAAAGTTAGGTTAGGAGAGGTTATGAGCTTTGTTTGGTTCAAAAAGAGGGAATGAGAGGTTTGGTTTCTTGTTTGGTTCAGAAATGTAGGTGAAGAGAGCTAATTAGAAGTTGACAAATATGCCTTTTTCTCTTTATTTATATATTTTTCTTTTTCTTTTATAACTTTTATATCTAAATTATTATTTCTTATTTTATTAATAATCAATATTAATCAATAAATTGTATCCAAATAAATTTGTTTGAAAAATACTTTACAATAAAAATTTAAGAATTTCAAAAATCCTGATAACCATTTTATTAATTTTGATATGTTGTTTAAATGTGTGTATTAATTTTTCCCTATCATATTCTTTATAAGAAAAAAATAAAAAACTCATATCACTCGCCCTTTCTCTCCGTTTTTTTCCTTGCTATGACCGTTTCTTTTCCCTATTAGGACCGGGAAAAAGCCAGAGGTGGCTTGTAAAGAATTCCCAATTAATCTAAGGATGTATCCAATGCTAGCAATAAGAAACAATCATTCCCAATTAAATCTAAAAGTGAAAGTAAAGGAGCTGGGAAAGGGGAACTAGGATAAAAATTAACAGGATAGAAATTGGCCAACAAATTAAAGTTTTTGATCTAGGCATTATACTCAGAACTGGATGGGGCAATTTGTTTTCTGGAGTGTGCGTTGAAGACCGAACCAGCAATCATAATACACAAGCGAGAGGCAATTTGCTTTCTGCTATCGCTGACAACAGCCAAATTTGTTTTCTTCTTCTTCTTCTCTATTCTGCTTCTAATATCCTAACGATCAGTGACAGGGTTCTATTTCTTAATGAACTTTTTAAGCTATCCTTTCTACTGACAGAATATAGGATATTGACAATTGTAAAAGTAAAGTATGGAGCTTCACATTTATTGAGGATTGTTACTAATTCTGATGATTCATGAACTGGAGCCCATTATAAATTTACCATATACCAGGTTGATGGTAGTTAGTAGTAACTTAGCGTGGATGACTTATTGAGTTAATTGTGATTGCTTTACAGCTGACTCACCTGAATTTTTATATATGCTGGCCATTTCGACAGATTGTGACATGTAGATTCAATGGCTAACGATGATATCAAGTCATGTTCATTGTTCAGTACTAAAGTTTGTGTTATTTGAATTTTTTGCTTCCTCTACGTTATTGTTCTCTCTACATGCTATCTCATCTCAGATCCCAGATGTGATCTCTTCTGTTTTGAATTGTATCTTCATTCAAAATTCATTTATAAATAACTCGCTCAGTCTGAGTTGATGAAATTATGTTTTGCGTGGTTAATTCCATGCATCTAAGTTGATTTATAGAACACACTTTCTTTCCCAGTTGGTTTGATGTGGAATATGCATGGTGATTCACTGGTGATGAGATGTTTCTTCTTTTCCATTTTTTTTTCATGAAATGCTCTTTTAACCCATTAGACTTTTTAGTGAACTTTAGTACTGTGTTCTATCTGGAGGTCATAATCATCCATGGTTAGAGGCCCATGATTTCCTGTTATATCTGCTCAGATGGAATCACTAATGAAGGCACAATGCATTAGGATATTGTTGTGTGAGGCTTATAAGCGCTACAGCTTTGTGGCTTTGAAATAATCTGTGCTATTTATTGGCAGCGTCTACATTCTAAGGCAATATTACTCGATATTGATAATTAATTGGTACTTCTGTTACTTCAGTGGTAAAAATTAAGGCAATGGCAGAGCAGAATCCCCAGGTTTTTATGGATGTCTCGATTAGCAATGTCCGTGCTGGAAGGATCATTTTTGAGGTTCAGTCCACGCTGGAAGGATCATTTTAGAGGTTCGCCTTTTCTTTTCAGTACTTTTTAATTACTGTGGTTATTGTGATAAATAAGGTCCATGTTGCGACGTAATGAATTCCTTCATCCTGCCAGCTATTCCCAAAGATAGCTCCTGCTACAGTTCAGAACTTCATTGCCTTGTGCACCGGTAATAATTTGATTCGATGGTTTTTGCTCCCCAGTAATAACCCTATTGTGCTACAACTATTTGACTAATTGAACAATGCCTCAGACATGCTAATGTATTTAGTCCCCCCAACCCAGGTGAGAAAGGTATTGGGAAGATTACGGGTAAGCCTCTACACTATAAAGGGTCCTTCTTCTATGATACTTGGAAGGGCTTCTCCTTTGTGAAGGTATGGTTTTTTATTTTACTCTTGCTACATCTAAGATCATTCTTCTGTATTGTAGACTATTCATCATGTTGCTGTTGAATGTGAACATAGCTCAGTAGTGGTCCCTTCTTTAGTCAATTATCCTTGTTTATGTTGTAGGATTAGGATACAGGGTTGATTTTTCATGAATGCTTTTCTTGTGATGTAGTTTTAAGCTTGTACCTACTAAGTTGTCCATATTATAATGCTAATAAGTTCCATAATGTCCAAAGCTGTTTTGTACGCATTGTAGTGTATTAACTTGATACTGACAACTGGTTTTCATTTTGTAGGACGGTGACCTTCTTAGCTCCTATGGTATGTTTTTTATTGTTGCTCGGAATTAGGATGACACATTTAACACATTTTTGAGATTGTAATTTATAGTCACTTTCACTTTTTGAAGTTGTCCGCCTCAAGTTTTTGGTCTTATCATCTTGGGTATTAATTACTCTTACTACTTATCACTAAATAAATAAAAGCGTATTCATATTTTTACCATGCATTACATGAGTTATAATGTGCATCAATGTATATGCAAGTCTTTAACTTATATAAAGTATCATGGCTTATTTAATAGGTCTTTCTTGCATTCAGTTTTTCTTTCCTTTATTTTCTTCACTGGTTGAAGCTTAATCTCGTAGAGTAACCTCTGAAGTTTTTCATCATTTTTGCATTGCGTCCTATCACAGCATGAATTTCAAGTATGAGTTTCATATTGTACAATGCTCTTTTTTTTTTGTAAATTTTATTAATTTCAAGTATTCTTTTATACATATATATAAGCTGTAATGTCTATTCTTTCACTTAATGTATCTCATTTTAATTTTAAATATTTTTGCAGGCGTATGTATGTGGTGCGAGTATTTGGGGTGCAGAGTTCCCAAGTATGTCATTTACTATATAAAATGAAATTATTGAAAACATTTTGTTCTTATAAACATAGTTCAAAATGTTTGTCTAATTACTTAGAGAGGAGATGCCTTCACTTCCCCTTAATGAACGGGGTTTGTTGGCCATTAATATATGTGACCGGTTTTGTCTTGGGTCACATTTTATTATCACTGTAAGGCCTGATCATTATCTGGACAGGTTTGTTTGTATGTTTAACATTGTTCTACCCCTTCTTTCCTCTTTTAATAAGTGAATTGGATGTGAATCTAAATTGTTTCAAACATTACTTTTGAAAAAGTATGTACCGTATAATTTGTGGAATCCGTGTAGGTTTCATATAGTATTTGGGAGGATTGTCAATGGGCTAGAGACCCTTGATAAAATTACAAGGGGCCCTTGGGTGGCTAATGTTATAGCCTCAGATTGTGGGATATACGATCTAGCTGAGACTAGAGTTGGTATGTAGATTAAAAGACGATATTTCAGAAGGGGATAGGTGTTAAAATTGGCAATGGCTTGGCTACATCCTTTTGGTGTGATAATTGGTCAGAGATAAATAGACCCCTTATGGATCTTATTCCTGGTTATGAAGGATTTATTGATAGGGACGAAAAGGTAGCTGATTTTGTCACGCCGAGGGGTGAGTGGAATAAAGATAGATTGGATAGGTGGTTTCATCCTCAGGTGGTTGATCGAATGATGCTTGCTCACCCTCCCTGTGAGGAGAGAAGAGAGGATAAAGTCTACTGGAAACCTTCATCTAATGGTCTCTTTTCTGTTAGTTCTGCATATCATTTCCTTTTTGCAGGTATTCATCAGCAGGTGGAGCCTTTATGGAGATCCCTATGGAAATGGGCAGTTCCGGAGAAGATCAAGTCTTTCATGTGGCTGGTTGCACACGATCGGGCACACACGGCGCAGTTGCGTCAGAGGCGTGGATTATGTGAAAACAGTAAATGTCCGTTCGACTGTGAGCTCGCGGAGGATTCAATGCACTTACTTAGGGATTGTATCAATGCAAAGGAGCGGTGGATCTCTATTGTTAAACCTGATCTGTGGCTGGCGTTTTCTACGCTACAAGGGAAGGAGTGGATATATTGGAATCTGAAGCATGAAGCGGGTAGGGAGTTCACCAAGAAAGTTCCGTGGTCTACCTTGTTTGGGTATGTTTGTTGGGATATTTGGGTGACTCGCTGTCGGAAGCTATTTGGTGAGGAAGAAGACTTGGCCAACTCTGATGCACTTTCAAGCGTTTTTCGGGCCAGTTGGGACCAGGATCTCATTTCTCATTGTCACTTCTACAATCAGAGAGGGCATTCTGATGGAGGGGGCAGATTGCGACACACAGGCTTTGTTAATCTGGAAGTTGATGGATCTGTTTTGGTATCGGGTCAGAGTGGTTGTGGTGGTGTTATTCTTGAGGAGGATGGATCATGGATCTGTGGATTCATATCCAAGCTTACTACAGTTCCTCCGACAATAGCAGAGATTATTGGAGTTATTCAAGGCCTACAGATATGTTGGAATAAAGGGTACAGGAAGATCCTTGTAAGCACGGATTCTATTGAAGCAGTTAATATGATGTCAAGAGGATGTCACTTGTCTCATCCTTTTTCTGATATAATAGTAGATGCTAAGCTTTGGCTATGTAAAGAGTGGCAGGTTCTTGTTAACCATATCCCGAGGGAGGAGAATACCTTGGCTGACCATTTAGCAAAATCTTCCCATAGTCTGGTAGAGAATTTTGTTCTCCTTCATCAACCACCACCTTCCTATTTTGGAGGCGGTGGCTGATAAAAGGAATGTTTTTTATTTCGTCTTGTTTTAGGTTTCTGTGTTGTATTGCTTGTTAGCAGTTATTGAATTCCAGTGTTTATTCAAAAAAAAAAAAGACGATATTTTATATTTAAATAAGTCTTTCAAATGTTTTGAATATATTATATTAAATCTATAAATATTTTATTCGTTTTAGATTTGTTTTAATTATTTTTCTCTTTAAATTTAATTTCAAGTCTAAAAAGGTAATTTTTTCCCTTGGAATCTCTTTTATTTTTCAGGAAAAAGAAAAAGCAAAGAATATTTGCCAGAGAAAAAGAAAGACGAGACGAGAAAAGGAGATAAGAATCCAGAAAAAGATGTAAGGATTGTGCAAAATGGCAGGAAAAAAGCGAGAGGATCATGTTGATTGGTAGTAGGTTGGTAGAACAGAGAAGTGGGTCACTACTTGTTAGACATTTGATAAAATTTTGCATGGGGACCATTTCTTTAATTATTCTATTTAAAAGATGATTCATGCTTGGAAAAAGATACGTATTGCAACCCACAAAGAGAGAATTCAAGTAGTCTTGTCTGATAAGTTTATAATTAAAATAAAAAAAATTGTTTTCTCAAGAAAATAAAAGATATGGTGCTGCATCGTTAAAAATTTTGTTGAAAACTTTGGCGGTAAAAATGTGTGCCTAAGTTTTGAGAATTTTTTTCCTTTAAATTGTGATAAAAATTAATAAGCATGTTTATTTACTGTGGTCTGCAGTTAATGGAACAGTCCCCAGCACCTCATTTCTTAATGAAAGTGTCATTTTTATGTGCCATTTTCTCTAAGAAACCTAATTTTCCCCAAAGTGAAAAAGCATAGCATCATTAATGCTTGATAATTCCCAGATCTGACTAATAGTTACATGTGTTAATATATAAGCTTTAGCAATTATAGTTTTGCCTGAATCACGACAAAATAATAAAAATATTAGCAAATAAACATGGACAAGATGTTGCAACTATGTCGTTTGATTATCCTAATTCCTTTCCTTGACTCAATAATTAATGAAAATAATAAGTGAAATGAAGAGAGAGACTCACAGAGCTTGTGTTGCCCCAGCCCCCGGCCGCACCAGCACAACATAAGAATAGTCCCTATAAGAGAAATACCATTTGCCTGAATCACGAAAAAATAATAAAAATATTAGCAAATAAACATGGACAAGATGTTGCAACTATGTCGTTTGAATATCCTAATTCCTTTCTGTTGGACTTCGGTCCAAGTCCGCCCTTGATGGGCCGGACTATTTGATTAAGGGCATAAGTTTCCTTTATCAAATAATCAATCAATCAACATAGGATTGTTGCTTGGAAAATAAGTTGGGAATTAATTGTGAGATCATGGTTAACAAAGGAATCTCCATGATTGAGGAATCGATTTAGAATCAATTGAATTAATTCACCAACTTGGAGAGCAAGAAAGGAGTGCACACACTGCCTAATTAGTGGTCACTCTGATCACTATAAATAGTGTGTGCCTCTAGATTGCAAACCACCCCTACCATTGAGCTTTCTGGCAATCTCCTCTTATCTACCATCTTGCTTGTTCTGGTGCACTGCTGTGCAAACCCTGATTAGGCTCTTGTAGTCTAATCCTTGCGTGGGCCCCAAACTCGGATCCGACTTTACCGGTACGCTCTTCTACTCTACTGCTTAATCTGGTTTATATTTCCTTCACTTTCCTTGACTCAATAATTAATGAAAATAATAAGTGAAATGAAGAGAGAGACTCACAGAGCTTGTGTTGCCCCAGCCCTCAGCCCCCGGCCGCACCAGCACAGCACAAGAATAGTCCCTATAAAAGAAATACCATGCTGCCAATCGAGAGGAACAAGATGATGAGATGGCGAGGTTTGAAAAGCAATTTTTAGCAGGTCTCCAACAAGATCTGAGCAGATCCAAGAAGAGACGACGGTGACTTCAACATGCCAGTGAAGGGGAGCTCCACTAAGTAGATCTAAGCCTTCTCTTGTGCATCTGTGACTTTGAGGAGGCCAAGTGAGACTGCCACAATGACGAGCTTGAATGAGAGAACGTGTCACCGGAGAAGGGGGGCTCCAAACATATAAGCCTTCTCTTATCTTGTGAATCTGCAGCTCTGACCAAAAGCTAATATTCCAAACTCCCTTGCATGACGTTGCATTTATTGTCTAATCTTCCAATTTCACTTTTCACTATACAGCAGCAGTGGACAAGACATATGTATATGAGAGTATAGAGTTAAAATTCGTGAGATTTAGGGTATAAATTCATGGCTACATATTAGTTTTCTTTACCCTATTATGTTGTCCGAAAAACAGAATATATACTAAAAATTTGCAGAAGCTTAAACAGAGGCTATAGATGGAGTTTTTGACTAGGTCTTTTGGTATAAGAACATGTGGTTCTGGTAATATCAGATAGTATACTGATATATGACTGTGTGAAACTTACCTCTTCCTCATTTCAAGATAGTGAAACATAAGAATGGCGAGAATAAGAGGTGGACCAAGAGGTAGAGGTGCTGGGCAAGGTCGAGGAGCTAGACCTGACCCAATGCAACATATACAGGGTATTGCATATACGATGTGATTATTGTTTGAGTATGTCATTCTTTGTAACGTGAGTATAGTGTCTTGGACATGCATATTAGCTTAGTTGTGGTCTGGGACCCAACAGAGGCTCAGAGTTCAACTAGGGTTGTAAACAGTCGTTTGACCTAAATGAACATCCCAAATTTGGGATTAGAGGTTTGAGAATAAGCCTAAAGCAAGTTGACTACTAAGCCCTGGTTTAGCAAGAGTCCCAGTAAAGCATAAATTTATTCTCCAAAATTTCCTTTATACCTTTGGGGTATTAAAGGGAATATTATGGTGAATTTAAAAGCACGGGGAGTGAAAAAACAATGCAATTAAAGGTCATATAGATAATATTATTATGTGGGAACAAAATTAACTAAAAAAAAAATATGATTTAATAGCGATTAAAAAGGTGTATTTGTATCAGTTTTAATCGCTACAAACGACATTAGTAGCGGTTAACAAAATCGCTACTAAAATCACTATTGCAAATGATTTTGTTGCGGTTATTTACTCAAGCAAAAAAAACCGTTACTATATTTTTAGCAGTTTATTCCAACCACTACAATATTCTCATATTGAAAACACATTATCTGTCAATTTTGTAGTGGTTCTATAACTGCTACAAACATTGGCGCCAAAATTTTGGGTAGCAGGAAAAGAAAAATGAAAATTTTTCTCCTTTATTGTAGCGGTTAAAAAGCCGCTACTAAATTGAATTTGTAAAATGATGCCAAAAGTTAGTAGCGGTTATAAAACCACTACTACATTCAAATGAAAATTCAAATGTAGAGCCAGAAATTTAATTCCTTTTTAAAATTTGTAGCGGTTGAGTCCATTAAAACTGCTACAAACGTTTGTAAAATTTTAAAATATATATATACAATTATCTGTTTCCATTTTGTTTTAATATTAGATTCAATAGTTTATTATTTAAATAGTTTAGCTTATAGTAGTTATTATTTAAAAGCAATGATTTGATTAAGTTGGATAAGTATAAACTTTATATTGGTAATATTAATGAGGATATATATGGTAATAAGAAATTATTATGTTGTTTGCTACAATGTGATTATCATTATGTAAGGAAAATAGAAAACGATGAGAAAATATCCTTCAATATTTGCAAAACAGAAAAATAGTGAGAATAAATATTATGCGAGGGAAAAAATTTGAAATCAAGGAATTAAAAAACTTTTTACCATATTTGATCACCTTATCAACTCCTCAACTCGTAGAAAAAAATTTGTAAATGAGAGAAAACGAATGAGATGTAAGGTTAAAAGAAATGGGGAAGTGCTTGAAATGAAGTGTGATGGGGGTATTTATAGGGATCTGTATAGCACTTGTAACAGTTAATGTGACAGGTTTTGTTACGGTTTATTTTGTAGCTGTTATTGTATATTTCTTTGAGCACTTGTTACATTAGTTGCGATTTTTTGTTGATTTTGTAGCTGTTATATAACCGCCACAAATATTTTTATTAATTTTTTTTTAAAAATATACATTAAGATTTAAAAACAAAAACAATTTATTTAATCATTCTTCTTTGTCATCCCTACAAAAATTGTGTGAAGAAATTGTTAGTGTGGTATTAATTTGTACAAAAATTAAATTTAAATGATGTGAACTTAAAAAAATACACCGAACTATAGGTAAATTGTCATCGCTTTCAGGGAAGAAGTTTTTAAAATTGGTAGGCTGAAACGACTCACTCTCATAAACGATGTTATCACCATCACCCATATCGTAAAGGTCTAGAGGCTTTAAATCAACTATCATGTGCCAATCCCTATGCCTCTCGTCCTCAACATAATAAATCCAGTGTGCCTCTGAGGTAAGAATATACGACTCATCATCTTCAGATTGACCAGTGTGAATTGGCCATGAGAAATTTACCGATGTAATGCCTAAGTCGTCATTTATGAGTCCCTGGAAAGTAGTAGTATTTGCCTACAAACACTTGAATACCGTCACGGTGAAACAGCCTTGGTAATTTAGTTTGACGACATCAAAAAGCTTTCCATGGTAAGGGACGCCTCCAAACTGCATGTTGGCGTCACTGCTGCTCCCATAACTCCTTCTCCCAAAGATGTCATAAACACCCGAATTTTGAGTTTTCAATCCTTGATCTAGTGAAACCGTGCAAATTGTGAAACCATTGACATTAGATGTTGTAAACCTTTTTGTATGGTCAAAAGGGCCGCTTGTGAGAGCTCTAAAATCTGGTGAGTGTGGATTATGGTCATTTAGTATTCTGTGCGCAAACCAGCTTTAGAATTCTCTGTGGACCTTTTTGTCAACTTTGAAGGATGTTTGTGTACGGATCTTGAGTTGACCCTTCATATGAATTTTGAATTCCATGCAATTAATCATGGGAAGGCGATCATGAAATGTAAGTACAAAATGGTATGAAAGATATAGAATAACATATGAGTATACAATTCTTACTAAAAGAAGGGTTCAACTTGAGTGCAATTAATCAAGGCATGTCTATGTGCTTGCAACTTCTTAGTTGCTGTTAGTTTGAAGTTGTTAGTTCCTCCAACTGGTTTACCAACACGAGGGATAAATTTTCCTGATGTTGGCATAGACTCAAGACAATCATCTACACGAGACGGTCGGTTGAAAGCCGTCTCAATGTCATCAAAGTACCTTGAACAGAAATATAGGACCTCATCCCCTATATGACCTTCAACTATAAAACCTTCTGGCCATACCTTATTCCTTACGTAAGATTTCAATTTCCTAAGAAATCTACAAAGTAAAGAAGGAAAAATGATATGAAATGCTAAAAAAGGTGACTAGTAAAGATAGGAACTAATAATGACACACATATGTAAAATGAATACCTCTCAATAGGATACATTCATCGATATTGAATTGGGCCAGCGAGCTTTGTTTCATGAATAAGGTGGACTATAAGGTGACCCATCACAATGAAAAATGATGGCGGAAAGATCATCTCTAAATGATAATGCATAAGAATGATTTTAGACTGCATCTGATCGAGCTCCTCAACAATCAAAACCTTGGAACACAACTTCTGAAAGAAAGAACAAAGCTCTACCAAAACGATGGACACATTGGGAGGAAGTGCATTCTTTATAGCCAGCGGAAGTAACTGTTGCATAAGAACATGTGAGCTATGACTCTGCAGGCCAACAACCTTTCGAGCCTACATGTCAATACATCGTGAAATGTTGCTTGAATACCCATCTGGAACTTTTATTTTCTTTAACGTCGTGAGGAAGACTTCCTTGTTGGATTTTGTAAGGGTGAACTTTGCCGGTTGAAATTTGTCATGCTCATCTGGCCATGCGTCTTCACGAACTCCCATGGCATGTAAATGTTTCCTTACTTGAAGATGATCTTTTGACTTACCTGGTTAGTTAAGTAACGTATATAGCACATTGTCGTATACATTTTTTTCAATGTGCAAGACATCAAGACTGTGGCAAAGTAAATTAGATTTTCAATATGGAAGCGTAAAGAAAATGCTTATCTTCGTCTATTGCTGAGGCGCAAAAGTCTTGCTCATCTTTTGCCCTGCTTTTGCTGTATTGTCGCTTTTTTTGAACTCAAATTCAACATCCTCAAGCTTCTATAAGATATCTGTACCGGATAAAGTCTAAGGTGGTCCTCTTTTTTCTGGTTTCCCATTGAAGCAATTTTGTTGCAATTTAAAATTGTGTCTTCTATCGAAAAACCTCGATGTCCCATAAAGCACTAGTTTTGACTGTGGGGAAGACGCACTACATCAAAGTCAAAATTGCAAGCTGGACACGCAGACCCAGTATGCACATTCCACTCGAATAATGTTCCCAGGCTAGAAAAGTCACTAATCGTCCACATTAAGGCTGCATGCAAGTTGATCAATATCTTTCCGTATGCGTCATATGTCTCGATGCCAACATTCCACAGGTCAAATAATTCCATTATAAGTGGTTGGAGATACACATCGATGTCATTACTCGGTGCCTTTTTTCCTGGAATGATCATAGAAAAAATGAAGAAGCTTTGTTTCATACACATCCATGGGGTAAATTACAGGGAACTAAGACTACCGGCCAAATACTGTAACTTGTGCTAAGATTCCTAAATGGATTGAAACCGTTGGTCGCCAAAGCAAGCCAAACATTTCTGGGGTCAGCCATGAAAGATGGAAAGTCTTTGTCAAATGTTTTCCAGGCGTTTGCATCCTGAGGATGTCTTAATTTACCATCTTCATTCTTATCAACCTCATGCCACCTCATGTGCTCCACCGTTTTGGATTACATAAACAATCTTTGTAAGCGCGGCTTCAAAGAGAAGTATATGAGAATCTTTGCAAGTTTCTTCTTCTATTTTTCCCCTTCTGAATTATCTTATACCTCGATGTGAGACATCGCTTACAAGTCTCCCTGCTGGCATCATCTCCCAAATATAGCATACAATCGTTAGAGCATGCATCAATTTTTCAGTAGTTCAAGCCCAATCTATTAATAATCTTCTTGGCCTAGTACAATGTTGTGGGAACCTCCACGTCTGAGAACACATCTTGTAATAATTCTAACAATATTGACATTCCCTTATCTGTGATTCCACACAAACACTTGATATGATACAACTTGATCAAGAAAGATAATTTAGAGTATTTTTCGACAACCTTGATATAAAGGACGATTGCTTTGTCTATTAAGCAGAAAAAATCCTAAGCTACTTCGTTCCTCAAGAACACCGGCTCTGAACCCTACACTTCTTCGTTGAAGTTGTCGTCTTGAAAACCACACACATCACGCATGGCATCATTAATTGAATCATCTTCATCTACTTGAACTCTTACTTGTGAACTATGAGGAAGAGCATCATCATATCTCATATCGGCCTTCTCACCATGAACTCCCCATAATGTATAGTCTTCCAAGAAAGGCTTCACAAGCAAATGTTCCTTAACAACTTGTCGTGCATGCCACTTCTTGAATTTGCATCTCTAACACAGACCAACGATCTTCCCATTACAACTGGCATGAGAGTATGTGAAATACAAGAAATTGTTTAATTTGTACAAATATTCTGGAGAATTGCATGGCAACCTGATCTATGACTTATCCATAGCAAGTGAGAAAATTTAGTAAAGAAGACGAGTGAATAGAGAATGATGGCTGCCTGGAAGCTTATATTAAACTTCTCCAACGTTTAACATTTAGTAGTCGTTTCAACCACTACTAAGTATCATTTTGTAGCAGTTATTTTAAATAAACCGCAACAAATTTTAACGACTATTGGTGGATCCTCTGCTACCTTCGACACCTCGTATTCCTCTAAGAAAGCGCCTACAAAGAAAAAAATATTAAAAGTATTAAAACAATATAAAACAATTATAATTATTAAAAACATAAAATTTATGAAATTTATATTAAAATTATAATTATAAATAAATTACCTGCCCCTCTGTGCTCCTCCTGAACTAGATAAAACTCGCCTAGTCGTTCAGTGAGACGTCATTTGGAACATTTTTGATCAGCTGCTATAGAGGAATCATCCCATCCATATTCATAACTTGGAAGAGATGATTCCTCATGTTCCTCCAGCCGTCGCCCATTTTCATCAGCGTGTACCTCTTCCGGTTGTCCCGGACAGCAAACCTAAGCTATAACACAATTGAATAAAAATTAATTAAATACGACTAATTACAAATGAAAAAATTTATAAATATTATTTAAATACAATTCATTATAAAATATATAATATAATTAAATACTATCAATTACATACCTTCACCACATTGTCCCACGCCATGTCCTTCGGCTCCTTGGGAACGTTCCTCCACGTCTTGAAGTAAAGGGACAACTGCATCCAATTCGAGCCCAGCTTGTTTAGGAAGCGATTGAACAAGTGACCCCCACTGTCAATGGGCTGGTCTGTGGCCTCATTCCACGGAACTATAACTCATAGTGTATGGTCCAGGCTATTCAAACCGACCACGTCCAACCTCCTCATAGATATTTTCCCCTGATCATCTGCACAATTTACCACATACGTTAGATAAATTTAAATTCAAATTTCACAGGTCAAATTTAAGTATTTAATTCAGTAAATAAAAAATTATATTTACCTTAGACCTGCACCTTAAACCTAGTCGATCGGGAAGACAACCATCGTGGGTTTTTCTGATCCCATACCTCCTCCTCGTCCAATAACCACTCCATGTCACTGAGTGGAATTGCGAATTGAATTCCTCGATCTCCTCGTAGTCGTAGAGACTTAGCTTGCCTCCCTCTCCTAGAAGAGCCTCAGGCACCTGTGGTGTAATAGCCTCTTATGGGGCCGTCTACTGTAGTTATGGTGGGCTGACTCCTTTGGCCGCTACGGCGCGGTCGACCCCTGCAACGACATAGTGGAGACATGCCTACCCCTGTACTGCCCTCTGCTACCGCTTCTCCCACTACCACCTCTGCTACTGCTCCCCTACAAAAATAGGTCTGGGGGAAATTCATCTTCCTTCCCCTTCCCCTTGTCTCACTCAGAAGTCATAATATAATATATACATGTAAAAAAATATATTAGCACAATTTATATCAAAATTATAAAATAATAGCCAAAAAATATACAAAGCACTTAACTTTACTAACCTCACATAACAAACTCTCTCAAAAGCTTCAGCAGAACCTCGAATCTCGAGCAAAATCCGAAGGGCACGTGAAAAATCAAAATGGCAAAATGAGAGAAAGGGGAGGCGCGCGACCTTTATAGCACCAGGATTTATAGCGGTTCCAAGAGAAACCTCTACACTAACAGCTACAAATCTGCAAACCCCTATCTCGGTTAACATAAACACTTATAGTGCTTACAAATAACCACTACAAATAGGCAAACCATTTGCATTCTTTAGTGGTTAAAGCTTATAACCACGACAAATTTTCGGTACACTTTGTAGCAAGGTGAGCTGTTGCAAATTTGTAGCGGTTTTAGCAAAAAACGCTACAAATACATATTTGTAGCGATTTTTTTAACTGCTACAAATTCACTACTATGAACTATCATTTTTTTGTAGTGATTGTACAAGTTGAGGTTTGCTGTCAGTGGGTTTCCCGATGTGCAGTCTTGTTGTGTGACATTTTTAAATAGGCAAATGATGTCCAATGCTTATGAAACTCTCCAGAATAAAAGTAGACTTATCATGCATTAATTTGATAGGTCATAAAAGTCATTTAGAGCTGCACATAAGGAGTTATGTATTTTTGAAACTAGCCCGGTAAAACTGGCTAGTTTCAGTAGCAGTGTCCAAAAATAATAATTCTGGGAATTGTAAACTTCCAATTGGCTAAAGGCTATATTTTTTCTTGAAAATAGGCTTAATAAAGGTTATATAGCCTTTGGAACCACACCAATTGGATCTCTATAAATAAATATATGAATTTTCAAATTTGGATGAAAATTCTGCCATATTTCCAGCAAGGTGTGAAAATCATAAAATGTATGGGAAAAATGGTAATTTGCCAATAAGATAGGACGCTGGTTATTTTTCTCTTCTCTAGAGCACCAATTCGTCCAAAAAGAGACAAACGAGGGGAAAAATAATTAATTGAGCACTTATATGTATTTGGATCAATTTCTGAGAGGAGATCAAAGAAAAAAAATAATGATGACGATGAGTCAACAATTGCAACTCAAGAACTAAATAAGTGGATGAGGAAATATATGATAAATAAGGATCAAATATTACTACCTCTTGAAGCCCATTTTCGGCCAAGTGTACGAGGGAAGAGAAAAGATGATTATACCAAGTTAAATGGCATGTGTTGAAATTGCCATAAAATACAATAAAACTAGAGATATTTTATAAGTTTTCTCTTTCCTTCTTGAGTCTCATTTTTGGTATGCTGAACTAGAGAGAGAGAGAGGGAGAGAGAGAGAGCTATTTGAAGTTTGAGAGCTCAAGAACAAGCAAGAAGAGTGAGCTCAAGCCAAAAATCCAAGATAAGAAGTTGTAATCCTGGAGTTTATGCTTCCTAGTTCTTGTAATACTTCTTCTAACCTTCATATCTCCTTGAACATGGCTTGAAGCAAGTAAAAGCAAGAGTAAAGAGAGAAAAGGATGCACATCTAGAGAGAGAAAGTGGAGAAATCACAAGCTAATCTTAAGAACCTTGATTATCTTGTTGATTATGTTGTCGTGGTGGTTGTTTGTTGGTTGATTGGCTTTGTTTTCATGATTTTTGCAATTTGGGATGTTGAAACCCTAGAATGTTATGTTCCTTAATTTTCCATTAATCATGTTTAATTGGTGTTAAAGTGGTTAAATAAGTGATTAGAGGTGAAAAGGAGGTGATTGGTTGGATGAAATCACAAAAACACATTTTTCCCTAAATATTTGAAAGTTTCGATCAGATATAGAATAGGTAGAAGGACCAGGATTTTGCTAAATTTGAGGTTTCCAATGTATTCCTTAGGCAATATTGTGAAGGAATACACGTGTTCACGATTTTTGGATAATTGTATGCAAATCTAGAAATTTTTGAAGTTAAAAGGAAGTGTTGTTTGATTTGTTTCACTGGAGGCAGTCTGATTGTACTATGAATTTCGTTTGCCAAACCTAGTCAAAATATTATGAAATTTTACAGGCTTACCGTAGAGATGTAGAGCTTTAATTTGGACTAATAGATTAAAAAGATATGATTTTCAAAGTTGTGCCCTATTTCTGGAATGCAATTTGGAACAGGGGAAGCTTGGCGAATTTCTGGGAAATATGTGATAATAGTGACTAGACTTGAGTATTTTTATATAACTGACACTTAAAGAAATTTACACAAAATTTGGAACCAGTGAATTTGGATTTTTGTAGAATTAATTATGAGTTTCCAAACTTGGTCAACAAAACTAGCAGATTGGGCTAACCTATGAATTTATGGCAATTATGTTAAGTTGTCATAATTATTGACCCACATATAAGAAACATGTCCTAAAGGCCCATGTAGCCATATTGGACATTCATTTTATTGGCTCTAATAATATGAGTATTTATTTAGGGCCATGAGAAGCAAAGAAGAAGCAACTTCAATGGTTGGAAAAAGTTACAAGAGGAAGACTCAAGACAAGAGGTAGGACACTTACCTTTTTTGCATGTATTTGATATTTCTGCTTGTGTAGTGATGTATGTGACTGCTTTACTTGATTGTGTAAAGCATATTTAAATAATGAAACTGTAATATCCTGAATTGTAATCAAGGATTAATAACTTCAAAGTGATGTAATTAGTAATAATTAAGCACTTGTGAAGTATATGATGTGTAATGTGTTATTAAGGTGCTTAGTAATGATTTAATGAGCATTGTGATAATCAGGGGCAAAATGGTAAATTTACCAACCGATTAGTCAGATACTGAAAAGGAAACTCCCTGGTAATTGAGATCAATGGCTAGGATTGAAAGAGCATTAGGTGGAATCCTATGCATGCAAGTCCATATGAAATCATGGTAGGAAGAATGAGATGGTGCCAAGTGGCAAAATATGAACCATAGATGAGGTCAAATTTTCAAACACTCTTCCCTCTCTCTCTCAAGTCGGTGAAGAAGCATGGGGAATAGGAAAATCTTCATTAACTCATCTTTCTCTCATCCTCCTCCATTTTCGCTGAATTAGCCAAGAAAGAGAAAGAGAAAAGCTTAAGTCTTGGTAAGCAAATGCCCTTATATGCTCAAACACTCTTCATTGATGTTGTTCAAGAGGTTGAGAGCTTGACTTCTATGGTTTCAGAATTGTCATTGGTGGTGTTTAAGAGATTGTGAAGTTTGAGAAGTTGAGGAATCAAGGAAACCACATTTGGGAAAGAGAGGTAAACATTTAATGCATTTTGGTATAATTGTTTTGGCCATTGGTTTGGTTTTGTAAATTCTGGATTTTTGCCCTGATTTCTTGTGATTTTAGAAGATATGAATTAAGTGATGTAATGTGGTGGAATAGATGCCAAATAGTGTATGGGAGGCAATGGTTTTGGTTTTGATTTGAAAAGAGGAAGTTTGGCAAATTATGGTTTTGGGTAATCTTGTAACCTAGAGATGGGAATGTGTTGCTTGAGTGGGAGTTTGGTTGTTTTGGGTTTACCAATGGGCTCCTTGTATTAAAATAAGTGAGAATGAGTTTTGGTACAAGCTTTAGAACCATTGATAGCAAATTGGTCAATTATGGAAAACCTTATTAGTTGCTGCGATATGGCTTCTGATAAGCTTCACTCGAGTGAGGAGCGGTCTCACTCGAGTGCAGTATGAAATTCTGGGTATTTTGGTTAAGTCTTCAGGCAGAAACCGTGAGCACACTTCCTGACTTGTGAGTGAGATATGATCCCACTCGAGTGAGCACGGGCATGCTTGAGTGAGGGAGTCAGTTTAAGACTTGGGAGTTTATGGTTGCTCTCGAGTAGTCACTCGTTGGGCCTCACTTCTTGGTGCTCGAGTGCACTTGAGGTAATTGCTCGAGTACAGCTTCTTGTGCTCGAGTGAGTGTGAGAAATATTTCGAGGTTTGCTCTCGGGCAAACACTTTCTGTGTCTCACTCGCTGGTGCTCGAGTGCAATTGGGGGTGTCACTTGAGTGAGCCAGTCCAAAATCAGAAATTCTTCCAAGAAGGAGGGTCTTCGGGGTAGTTTCTCCCAACCTTTTAGGCATATGTTTAGACCTATAATAGTCACCTAAAGAGTTTAAATGATAACCAACTTAAAGTATTATAGAATTAAGAACTTGGAAAAGAGATTGACGGGTTGTCCCTAACTTGGTTTACAGGATTTGATATTTGCCGTCCTCGAGAGCCCACAGTACCGAAAAATGTCAGGAAAGGACCAGGTAGTGACTCTCTCTCTTATACTATGTGTAATGCACTGTATGTGTGTTGTATCACTGTTTTGTGATGATCTCTGATGCTGCTGCGATTACAGGGGGTAATAGCTGTCGTTTATAGCCAAAGCTGTTGTTTACAGCGTAAGATGTCGTTATTGTGATTACAGCGTAAGCTGTCGTTATTGTGATTACAACGAGAGCTATCGCATTGTGTAGACAGCCGTGAGTGTTGTCGTTTGTGGTAAAATCCATATATCTTTGTGTTGCTGATGCTGTTTGTGATTTACGTACATGCTTTGTGTTTATGGATTGTGTGAGTGATTTGTTATTACTGGGATTCTCTCGAATCTCATTCTTTCCAATGACTAACATTTCAGAAAGGGCAAGTAGCTCAAAAGAGAAGCAGGCAACCCAGAGCGATTAGGACCCTTTAGGGGTATATTTGATTTTGGAGATGTTGGTTATCCATTTTGAACTTGGGATTACTGTATATTTTGGAGATGTATATATATGTATACTTGAGTTGGTCATGTAATTCCCTAGTGAGAATTACAAACACTTGGTTGATACATGTATAGAACCCGGGAGTTACCGGGGATTTGATTACACACTCTGATATGAATGAATGTATATTAACTGCACAGGTAATTATATTCGAACTTTGAAATTGAGACCAGGATGTGGGAAAAGTTTTGAAAGTTTTTACGAAAATCTTACTGCAGGGTGGGAAGTTAAAATGAGTTTAAACTATCCGACGGCCTCCAATTTAATTATACGATATCGAATAATCATTACGTGTTTAAAGGCAGGGGGTTACAGAAACTCTGTTTTTGTTTATACTATGGCCATAGATATGTTGTATGAAACATTCAACATGCAAATATGTCATTATGGGGCATGCATCTTGTAACGCCCCAAATTTTATTCACCAATATGCCTTGTAATTATTTGTGGCATTTAATGAAATGGAAGGGTGAATATTAGCTCACCTTGAATAGCCTCCAGCTATAAATTCTGGATCATAGGAATCAAACATTGAAAATTGGAATGTGAACAGTGCTACCAGTATAATTTTTGGCTAGGTAGCAAGATTGCCAAGTGATTTTGGATGATTAAATGATATTCAAAAAATGTGAAATTTTATAGAATGAAAGTACACATCCTAAGCTTTAATTTAATAGGTCATGGGAATTATTTGGAGCTATGTATAAAAAGTTATGAATTTTTAAAGTTAGCTCAGTGAAACTGAAAAGTTTTTATGGTAGTGTCCAAAGATGGAATTTCTAGGAATGGTGAGGTTCATATTGGCTAAAGGCTATATTTTCCCTTGAAACTAGACTCAATAAGGGTCACATAGCCTTTGGAATCACCCTAATTGAAGCTCTGCAAATAAAATTATTATTTTTCAAAGTTTGGTAAGAAAATTTGACAAAATTGCCAACTATTACAAATTTGAAAAAAAAATTATAATGGCAATTGTGTAATTGTTTAAGACAATTGGAGAAAAACCCAATTGGTTAAATTGGGACCAAGAGTGGCGTATTGGGCTGACTAGGGAGAATAAGAAATGGTTCAAAGTCTATAAGAAACATATGCTCAAGAACAAGGTATTGATTATGAGGAAACATATGCTCCAGTGGCAAGATTGGAAGCAATACGAGTACTCTTAGCCTTTGCTTGCATTAAAGGTTTTAAACTTTTACCAAATTGATGTGAAAAGTTCTTTTCTAATTGGTTATATTATGGAGGAAGTATATGTAGAACAACCTCCTGGTTTTGAAGATGAAACAAAGCCTGATCATGTTTCCAAACTTAAGAAAGCTTTATATGGTTTAAAACAAGCACCTAGAGCTTAGTATGAAAGGCTAAGAAAATTTCTTCTTGATCAAAACTTTGTTAGAGGAAAAGTGGATACAACTCTTTTCATTAACCATAACAAAAATGATCTTCTAATTGCTCAAATTTATATTAATGATATTATCTTCGGTGCTACTAATGAATCTCTTTGTCAAGAGTTTTCCAAGCTTATGTAGGGAGAATTTTAAATGTCTATGATGGGAGAATTAAACTTCTTTCTTGGACTTCAAATGAAGCAACGGAAGAATGAGATATTTGTATCTCAAACAAAATATTTGAAAGAATTGTTGAAGAAGTACGGAATGGATAATGCTAATGGAGTTGATACTTCAATGAGCTCTACAACACTGTTGGATGCTGATGTAAAAGGCCCTGACTTCAACATCATAAATATAGAGGAATATTGGTTTGTTATTCTATCTAACAACAAGCAGGCCAGATATACAATTCAGTGTTGGAATATGTGCCAGGTATCAATTTGCTCCTAAGGTATCACATGCAGAGACCGTAAAAAGAATCTTCAGATACCTAGGAGACACAGTAGAACTTGGCCTATGATATCTAAAAGGAGGAAACAAATATTTGATGGCCTATTCAGATTCAGATCATGGAGGATACAAAACTGACAGGAAAAGTACCAGTGGACAATGTCAATTCCTTGGAGGTTCTCTGGTATCATGGTTCAACAAGAAGCAGAACACAGTGTCATTATCTTCCACTGAAGCTGAATATATAGTTGCAGCAAGCTGTTGTTCTCAAGTACTATGGTTTAAACAACAACTTCAGGATTTAGGAATATGTTTAAAGGAGATACCAATTTATTGTGACAACACTAGCACCATTAGTTTGGCCAAGAATCCTGTACAACATTCAACAACCAAGCACATAGATATCCGACATCACTTCATTTGAGATCATGTTCAAAAGAAGGATGTCAAAGTAGAATTTATTCTGACACATCTTCAACTTGCTGACATATTCACAAAGCCGATAGCTAAGGATTAATTCTTATATATATATATGAAGAGAATTGGGAATGGTTAATCCCAATGAGCTGTAAGTTTTTTTCTTAATTATTATGTTTAATGTAATGACCCAATTTGGGATTATGGGCTAATTATGCTAGTAGTGATGTAATTGTTGTTGAATTCAATGTGAATATGTTTTAATCAATGCCTAAGCCCTATATTTATGCTTAAGTATGGATTAATGTCTAATTGGGTTAAAATATAGGGGAGGGCGCATAGTTATAATGGTGGGATGATATAATGTGCTTGATAGTGATTTAGTAAGCCTTGTAATACTCAAGAGCAAAATGGTAAAGTTACTGACCAATTGGTCAGTTACCGAAGAGGAAACTCATTGGTAACTTAAAGATCAATGGTTGAGATTTATTTATCAAGGAATCAAGTAGGATGGAATCATGTGCTTTGAGCTCAAATGGAATTATGGTTGCAAGAATAAGATCATGACATGTGTCAAAAGATGAACTATTGGATTTTGTCAAATGTTCAAACACCTTCCTTCTCTCCTCTCTCCCTCCAAAGTCGGCTGTGGGTATTGGGACAAGGGAAAATCTGCTGCATCTTCATCATTTCATCTCTCTCTCATCTTATCTCTATTTTGGTCAAGCTCAAGTGGAAAGAGAAAGAAGAAATCTTAAGGTAAGTGCTCTAATTGACCTTGAATGATGAAATTCTCTTTATTAAAGTTGTTCATAGTGTTGAGAGCTTCATCTTCATGGTTTTTGATTTTTGAAAGGTTATGTTTGAGCACTTGAAGAAATTTGAAAGTTGAGAAATCAAGGAACTCCCTTTGGAAAGAAGGAAGAGATAAGGAAGAGCTCTCCATTGATCTAAGTTTTGTAATCCTAGGTTGAGTTTGAGAATTTATGATTTTGCCCTAATTTTGTGTCATTTTGGAATGGATGAATAGCCTAGTGTATTATGGAGGAATTAGTGTTATAATGTGCCTCTAAGCCATTGTGATTAGTTTGGAATTGAATTGGAAGGTTTGGAAATTTTGGTAGTTGTGGTGCAGAATGAGCCAAAACCCAAAACTTGTTAGGGTGGGAATTTTATTGTTTTGAGGTTTCCAGTAGGTTCCTTGTGTGAAATTATGTGGCAAAAGGATTAGGCAGGAATTTTAGAACTATTGGAAAATATTTGGTAAAATTGGGACAATTTTGTCAGCTGCGGCATTTTGGCTTCTGATAAGCCTCACTTGAGTGAGGTAGGGTCTCACTCGAGTGCAGCAGTATATTTCCTCTTTTTCCTCAGTGTTCAGTAGAGTTCTCAGGTTGAAAGCAAGAGTGCACTTCCTTACTTGCGAGTGTTATGGGGTGTCACTCAAGTGCTTGGGTGTCACTCGAGTGCATGTGTGCTCTGTACCTTGAAGTTGTGTCTCAGGCAAACA
Organism: Inga laurina; assembly: GCA_963855925.1. Taxonomy (NCBI): domain Eukaryota; kingdom Viridiplantae; phylum Streptophyta; class Magnoliopsida; order Fabales; family Fabaceae; genus Inga; species Inga laurina. The sequence continues at coordinate 30,501,724 of OY979708.1, forward strand.
CTCGCAGGCCATTTTCCAAGAGTATAACTTAACACTCGCGAGTATTGGTTCATCACTCAAATGCTGAGGGTAGTGCTTGAGTGAACTTTCCACTCTAGGGTTTCTTTGTGCTCTCGGGTAGACACTTGTTGAGCCACACTTTATGGGACTAGAGGGAATTTGAGGTCATCACTCAAGTGCAGATCTTTATGCTCGAGTGCATTGAGCACTTTTTGGTCATTGGTATTGCTCTCTGTCAAACACTTGTGAGTGTGAGCTATTCTTACCCGAGTGCAAGTCCTCCATCACTCGAGTAAGGCCATCCTCACTTGAGTGAGGCAGCCAAAAATCAATGCTCTTGCTTCCAAAGAGAGATCTTCGGGGTAGTTTCTCCTAACCCTTTAGGCATGTGTCTAGGCTCCTAGCAGCCATCTAAAGAATTCAAATGATAACCAACTTAAAGTGTTATGAAATTAAGAACTTGGAACAGAGATTAATCAATTGTCCATGATTTGGTTTGTAGGATTTGACATTTGTCGTACTCTTGAGCCCACTGTGCCAGAGGACGTCAGGAAAGAACAAGGTAGTGACTCTTTCTCTTATACTATGTGTAAAGCATTGCATGTATGTTTGTCATGCATTGAGATACTTTGAGATGCTTAGTGATGATTTATGATACTTTGTGATGCATTGAGATCGCAGCGAAAGCTAACGCATAGTGTATACAGCCGTGAGTGCTGTCGTATGTGGCGTAAGCTATGTATCATTATGATGCTACTAAACATGATCTTACATGCTATGTGTTTATATATACTGTATGAGTAATTTCTTACTACTGTGATACTTTTGAATCTCATTCTTTCCTTTGACTAACCTTCAGACAGGGCAAGTGGCTCTAAAGAGAGGAGGACAATCTGGAGCGGCTAGGATTCCTTAGAGATATATGATATGGGTTGTTGTTTATCTATTTTGGATTTGGGATTACTGTATGTAAATATTATTTTGGATATAGTTGTGTAATTCCCTATATGGGAAATTTAAAACCCTTAGTATATATACATATATGAAACCCGGGAGTTGCCAGGACTTTTGCTGTATACTCTGATATGTGTAAATGTAACATAACTGCACAGGTAATTATATTCGAAGTTTGAATTGGAGACCAGGAAAGGGGAAAAATTTTAAAAGATTTATAAAAACCCTACCATAAGAAAGGGATTAGAAATGAATTTTAATTACCCATTGGTCTCTAATTTATTTTAATTACGCACTTTTGAATTATAATTACTGTTTTCAAAGCAAGGGGTTACATTTAATGTAAGTTTTAATGATAACTATACTGACTTAGACATCGGAGTATGTAGAAATTTATTTTGCAGGCATATCACTTGAGTACAAGATGGGTCACTCAAGTGCAAGATCCCTTAGCACTTGAGTTAGAAATGAATGCTTGAGTGAGATACTATTTCATCTACTCTGTCCTTATGCTTGCAAAACAGGGGTTAACAGAGGAGGTAAGAATACCAAGAATTTTTACAAATGCAATAGGTAGAATGACTCCCACTCAAGTGAAGGTTTTAGTCACTCGAGTAAATGAAGAACACACTTGAGGTGCAGCAAGAACACTCGAGCAGAAGAGAAAGATTTATGCCAATAATCATTCAAAGCATGGTTACTGAAATGATCTTGGAGGATTTGAGTACAAAGATGTGAAATACATAAAGAAATACTTGAATCAGGTATGCTTTTACATGATTTATGAGATTTTTTATTTTTACACTCAAGCAAAAAAATGGCTCACTCGAGTGTAGTATAAATAACACTCGAGCACTAGGATTAGCACTCAAGTATTGGCACTTATATCAGATACGCGATAGCTCAGACCGTCATACTTCCTCTTCTCACTCGAAGCATCTCATCACTCGAAAGCCGTACCTCATCACCTCCAACCGTTACCCATCAATTAAATGCCTCAGAACTCTTCAAATTTTAGCTGCAACTCTTTAATCATTCTTACATGGTTAGATTTACATTATAAATCCTCATTTATGCCCTTGCCGAAGAATTTGTCTGAAAATCTTCTGAGTTCTTCTGTGCATTGTTTTGATTCTTATTTCATTTCTGAATCAATTAAAATGGCTAGAACTAAGATTCCTATCATTTCCCAAAGATCCCGTACACCTTCAGCTACTCTATCTGTTGCCAGTACTTCAGATACTCTAATGCTAACACCTTCATCTCCAATACCTTCTCTGTCTTATACTCCAACACCTCTGCTAAACCCAAAACCACCAAGAAGAGATCAACTCCAGCTAAGAGAACTCATCCTAAGCCTAAAATGGGTAAGGAAACTTAACCATAACCTAAGAGAGCTAAAGGAGTTGCCTTCAAAGAGCCAGTTGTTACCCAGTCTTAATCGAACGAAGCATAGGGAAGAGGAAAGAAAAAGACTATAGAGCAACCTCAACAATAATCCTCCTCTGACAACTTATACAATATGCAACTCCGGGAAGTAATGGAGAAGTCAAAGCTTGATGCCTTGGTTAGCAAGATTGCCTCCCAAGCCGTTGCCTCGAGTTCTCATCTTATTGGCCAGACAAGTCAAGCTACTTCAGGAGCACACTAGACTTCACAGATTCTAGAGGAAGATCAAGAAACAACTCTTCCAGAAGACTTCAATGTTCAGGAATTGAAGCCATTTGATTAGATTGTATATAATTCTGAGTTTGCTCATAAAAGCTTTCGCCCAGTAGTTTATATGGATTTTGATTATTTGAAGAAGAGTTGTAGTTTGGATTTTCAACCTTTCCTCGAATTTTACGCTGCTTGGTTAAATACATACCTTCCTTATTCCCCTACTGTGGTTAGAACCTTTTATTGCAACCTGAAAATCCATAACATAAAGTCTAGGACCGGAGAAATGATAAAAGAAGGAATGTCTGCCACTATTAGAGGTCAACATATTATGATACTCCTTCTATCATAAATGACATCCTTGGTTATGTTACATCTCCTTCTGATCCACCTACACTCTCTGCTAATGAAGCTTCCGGCTATTAAAGCCAAATGATCCTATAGGCCCTCTTAACTTTAAGCCTATTGATATGCCAGTCTCTATTTGTGCCTTTTATTACATATACACTCGCAGCATGGTTAACAAATCCAAAAATTACACACATTTTGCCCAGAGAGACTACTATCTATTGGCCTCCTTTCTAGCCAGTCAACGACGAAATGTGGGGGAGCTTATCTTTGGTTAAATGAGACGATTCAGATTTTCTTCATCAAGAAACTCCATAATTCCTTACCCACATCTCGTGTCTCTTTTCCTCAAGCACAATAAAGTATGGTATTTAGAAGGAACTAAGAAGGTACATATCCCAAGGTTTGGCAAGACTCAGTTGACACATATGGGGATCACTCTTCCTGTCAGTCAAACCAAGGCCACGTCTCAGAAAGATGGTACTCTTTCTAGAAGTGATGAAGCTTAGTCGTCTGCACAAGGTCCTACTCCACGTCCATCTTTCCTGAATGCATCACTATCAACCTATCTGGCTAAAGTAGTAAATCAAGCAGTGACAAGCTTGAAGAAGGAATTGTTGAACGAGTATGAAAAATTTGTCAATAAAATGGAATATCAAGTTTCAAGATTGGTGGATAAGGCGAATGCCAATTTTGATATGATGTTCAAGGCATAAGAAGATCAGTCTCGAAGAATCACTGATATGGAGATCTACTTGCGCACTCATCTTCTGACTGCTTCTACTGAGGTGCCCCCTAAGTCTACTCCTACCACGGCCTCACCTTCTCAGACTTAGACACATGTACTCTTCACTGACCCTCATTCCAATATTGAAGTCACTTATGACCGGCCATCTTCACCACCACTTGCAACCACTGCTCCTCAGTCGTCATGTCCACCTTTTGTAACTGAGCCATTTGATTCTTCCACTGCCATGGTGATATATATCCCACCATGTCATCTTACTTTTCCTCAGCCCCTTTCTGATATTGACAAAACGGGGAGAAGGATCTGTGATGGTTTCTGAGGTGATATGGTCTGATATGGGAACTTGTTGGTTTAAGGGGGAGTATTGGGTAGTTTTTTGGTAGGCTTTTTTCTGTATTTGTGCTTTTCTGGTTCATTTTTGCTAACATGGTTGTATATGGGGTTTAATGGGTAGACGCTGATTTAAGCTTGATATTGTACTTTACAAGTTCATTAATCTATATTTGGTCGTTTTCAAGTTTGCTAAGTTTCTATTCAAATGTAATGGTTTCTGTTCAAATATTATGATATTATGACTTATCTTGGCTTTAAGTGTCCATTGGAAGTATTGTAGGAAACTTATGAGGATAAGTGTAAAAAAATCTGAAAATGAGTCTAAACTTTAGTGAATGTGCATTTGGAACTTTGAAAGTGTTTTCAAAAATTTTTCACGTCAATCAAGTTTTTGAAATCCATCACAAAGATTTTGTCATTATCAAAAAGGGGGAGAATGTTCGATTCCAAGTTTTGATGATAACAAAAGGTTATTGTTTGTTGTGATAAGCAAATCATGTTTTGCAAGTTTAGAGAATGGTTAAAAATGTTACCAAATGCATCTCACAAAGTTTAGAAGTCATTGCTATGATTTTAACTGATGCACTTAAGTGATGGAGCTAGCACTCGAGTGGTAAGCACTTTTGTACTTGAGCATGAGCGAGTGTTGGACTGGAAGTATTTGATAGAAGCAAACTCTAGCTGAAAAATATCAAGACAACTCGAGTGATGGCAACAACACTCGAGCATGAAGGCACACTTGCAAGTGTTTGACAGAGAGCAATATCAAAGATAGGAAATCAGTGATGCACTGGAGCATGGAATCAATACTCAAGTGATAGTCTTAAGTGTACTCAAGTCCTGGAAAGTGTGATACAAGTGAGTACCTAAGAGCAAATACAAGGGAAAGTAAAAATTACACTAGAGTCCATGCGAGTGAAGCGCAGAAGTGTTTGCTCGAGAGTCAGCTAGTGCATGGAGATCAAGTGCACTCGAGTGGGGAGCTACTGTACTCGAGCGATACCTTAATACCCATGAGTGAGACCATATGCAAGTGCCGAATCAAAAGGGTATATTATACAAGAATATACCATGCACTCGAGTGAGGGCTCACATCACCTGCAAGTGCAAAATCACACACTTGATAAATTAGCGTGAGTGTTATCCAGGGATAAGAGCTTATAGTGCAAAAATACAAGTGCACTAGAGTGAGACCATATACACTCGAGTGAGGAGCCACATCACTTGCAAGTGTGAAAATGCACTCTTTCAAAATCACATGGAAGTGCAACACAAAATCAGAAGCATAAGAGGAAATATAAAGATGCACTCGAGTGAGGCCATGTAGCACTCAAGTAATGCTCTGTCAGAAGCCCAAAACGCACTAGACTTATAGCGATCAATCCGAACATGGTTTAGTGTTATTTATTCATTATATTTTTATTATTATCTAACCTCATTTAACATATATTTCAAGTAAGAAACAAGAGGTTGATCATTTGAATTAGAAAGGCATAAAGGAAGTCAAACAACGGTGGACAAAATCATTACGACCAACTATCAAGCACGTACCTACCACCCATGTTATCTTGTTCAAATATTTCAATCATACGCATGTTGTTCCATAATGAAACGCTTGGCTCCACAATGACTATTATTCAACAGACAAAATCATTTGACTATAAATGCAGAGCTTCAGAGACTATCAATACAACAACTTAGAGCAAGAATATACACTAGCAAATTCACGAGTCTCTGTTATCTATATTTTCTCTATATTCATATTGTACTTCAGTGTCTATCATATTTGCTCTGTGAGAGAGTCTGTATACACTTCAAATTCTATTGTCATTTGATCTCAATGTATAGGGACCTTGAGAGGGCAGATTTCCTTATGAGAGAAGCAGTTGAGAGAATTCCTAGTAAGACTTTCTGCTCATAAAACTTACAAGGTACAAGCAGTAGAGAACGTTGCTGCTTGTAAGACTTATAGTGGAGTAAGCAGGAGAAAATGTTACTGCTCATATGACTTGTATAAGTAAGCAAGAGAGAAAGGTCAAATGTTTGTTTCTGCACGTAAGACTTGTCATAAGGGGGAGAGAACTTTCTAGGTGTTAGAATATTTCTGCTCGTAGTCTATTTAAGGACGATTGTTGTCTTGTGGAGTTCCGAGAGCCCACTGAATCTTGGAAGAATAGTGAAAATCTCAGTAGGTCTTGATCTCTGAGGACTGGACGTAGGCCTGGGTTTTGGGCCGAACTAGTATAACTTTATGTGTGTAAATCTTCTCATCTCTACTCTATCTATAGTTATTGTCATATCACCACATCAACCGAAAAATTTATCACATTACCCAATTCACCCCCTCTTAGGTAAAGCTTGCCTCTTTCAAATACCATAAGTTTGGGCATACCCTTTGGCAACAAGCCGAGCTTTTAACCGTTTTAAAGAACCATCAGCCTTAGTTTAGTAACAAACACCCATTTAAATCCAATGGCTTTCTTTCCAGGAGGTAGATCAATAAGAGTCCAAGTACAAGCTTTTTCAAGGGCTATAAGTTCTTCTTCTATTGATGTACGCCAACCAGCATGAGTCAAGGCTTGGTGAATGGTAGTAGGGGTGGATATAGAATCAAGGGTGACCACATGCGAAGAAGAAGTAGGAGAAAAATTCTGGTAAGACATGAAGGAGGATATATGATAGGTATAATTAGCATATCTTGTAGGAGGACAACGAGGACGCGTTCCTTTCCTGAGGGCAATAGGTAGGTCAAGGGAGGGATCAACAGCAAAATCAGGAACAACTGGACCAAATATAGCAATGGGAGGATCTGGAGGATCGTGAACAGAAACCAAGGAGTTATGACCAGAATCCGTTGGCAAAATAGTGACTGATGATGGTGAAACATTGGTAGCATCAGCATAGTTGATGATATTAGGTTTTGGAACAGTAGCCTGTATTGGTGAGAGTGGGACACGATAAACCAGGACATCATGAAAGATTACATCAGAGATGGAGACTCAGAGGAGGTCGAAGATGTGAAGAAAGGAGAAGACTCATGAAAGATTACATCAGTGGTCACAAGGTAACGATAGAGATTAGGAGAGTAACATCGATAACCTTTCTGAATTCTAGAATAACCAAGGAAGACACATCGTAAGGACTTGGGATTGAGTTTACTATTACTTGGATGAACATTCCGAACAAAACAAACACAACCAAAGAGTTTTGGATTAATAGGAAACAACTTAGTGGTGAGAAACAAAATGGAATATGGAATATCCCCATTAAGAACAGCCGAAGGCATGCTATTTATGAGAAAACAAGCTGTAGAAATGGTATCAGCCAAAAAAATTTTAGGGATAGAGGAATGAAACATGAGAGCTCGGACAGTTTCTAAGAGATGTTGGTTCTTTCTTTCGGCAACACCATTTTGAGCAGGGGTATCAACACAAGAAGATTGGTGAAGAATACCATGACTTTGCATGCACTCGGTGAATGGGGCGGAAAAATATTCTTTTGCATTATCACTACGTAAGATTTTCATATGAGTGTTAAACTGGGTTTGAATTTTAGCACATAAATGATGAAAGTGAGTAAATAATTCAGAATGCTATTTCATTAAGTAAAGCAAGTGGTTCAGGAAAAATCATCAACAAAAGTGACAAAATAACGATAACCAGTTTGAGACAAGATTGAACAAGGGCCCCAAACATCAAAATGTACTAACTCAAATTGGGATGTAGCTCGTTTATTGACAAGAGTTGCCAAATGAACACTATGGTGTTTGGCAAACTTACAGGACTCACAATTTAGAGCAAACATAGAAGAGAATTGAGGATACAATTTTCGGAGAGATGACAGACACATATGACCTAGGCGACAATGAATTTCAAATAGAGACGACCCACCAGAACAAGCAACAAGACGTGGCACCTGATCATCAAGGATGTAATGGCCACCAGATTCATAGCCTTTACAAATAACCTGCTTCGTTGTGAGATCCTGAATCAAACATTGGTCAGAAAGGAGTATTATAAAACAATTTAATTGTCGAGTAAGTTTGCTAGTATACAAAAGATTAAAAGCAAGGTCAGGAACATGAAGGACAGAGGGTAAAGAAATAGGCGAGGTAGGTCTGACAATGTCAGATACAAGAACACGAGAATAAGAACCATTGGCAATGGTTATACTAGAGGGGTTGGCATAAGGTGAAGACGAGGAGAACAACTTTTTGTTACTTGTCATATGATCAGTGACACCGGAATCAATAATCCACTTTGAGGAAGAAGTAGTGAGACTAGAAGTAATGTTACAAGTAGCAAGAGCACCTAAAGATCTAGACTTAGATTCAACCATTAATGCTTACCAGAAGTAAGTTGAGCACCGCAACAAATAGTACAAGAAGTTTTGCTAGCAAATAAGCACGGATGCAACCACAACAAATTCTCTGAGAAATAATAGGAAAACCACACAAGATTACCAGCCATCGAAAAAACCAATAAACTTTTAATTTCCAATAGTGAGCAGAAAACCTCACCAAGAAGAGCCCAAATAACCAGTAGAGTTGCCTAAAGAGAATAGTCACAGTAAAGAAAATGATAGAATGGTCCTCTAAATTTGCAAAATGACAGAATGATCCTCCAAATTTTTAAAATGAAAGAATGGTCCTCTAAATTTGCAAAATGAAAAATTAATCCTCAACTCAAATAATTGAGCAATACTTGTCGGCAACACTTATGTCTCAGCAAAAAAACACAGGGACCCACACCAAAAAAGATGAGGACAAAAAATGTGGAAATGCAAGGTATGCCTGAATACTTCTGAAACATTAAAAAAATACAAGGAACCCACACTTGGAAAAAACACAAAACTATGAATAGGACCCACACTTGGCAGCAACCATGAATAGACAGCAAAACAAAATTATAAAGACTTCTACCCAAAAAATAAAGAAAGGAAACGAGAACTCAAGTGTCGCCGGAAAACAGAATGGAGAAATACAAAAATTACCAAATGTAGTCGGAAAAGCACAAAAGTTTAGGGATATGACGGATTCCACCTGTTGATGTCAGGAAAAGAAATTCTCTGAAGAACTATCACCACAAGCGTCACCACAAGCTGCTGATCGCCAGGAGCGTGTAGGCCACGTGTCGTCAGGGAGTAGCCGGTTAGACACCGAAAGTTAAGGTGAACACCAATCTTAGGACAGGGAGCCTAGTGGGGAGGCGTGTGTACCTTAAAATCAGACACGACAGAACAAAACAATGCACTCTTGCTTTCCTTCTCACTGTGTTATGCCGCCGGAAATTGCGGCAAAAAAAATAGTCTTAAATGGAATCGTTGTGGCTCTGATACCATGTAAGATTTCAATCTTTAGTTCCTATTAATGTAATTTTATGTACAGATATATATACAAGTAAATACATTAGAAAATCAATGTGAAACCAACATTCGTTTCCTAGCTTCCTGACAGTGGGGATATGATTATTGACTTCTAACAGGGGAATATTGACTTCTAACAATAATGAAGAAGCAAAAGAGGATAGAGACAGTAGACCAGAGTTCCTTTTGTGCTTACTTGGGTAGCCGTTAATGTAGAAGAAGATGATTGAAAGTCCCTCCTCTGCTATGGTTCTCACTATCTTCGCTTGCTCAAGAAGACGCTCAAAATTCCCGATGAAGACCATGAACAATGTTATGTGCGCCTCCCATTTTTTTTGTGAAGCTCATGACTCTCTTATTTCTCCGATTAGACTTCCCCAAACGTTGCCGTTTGGTCCTTCGCCTAGCTTCATTCAAACTTTTCCGTTTTGTTTTTTTTTAAACGTAGATCTGGAACTAAGATAAAAACATGGTTAAAATAAAATCTAATAACTGAAAAGAAAAAAATAATAAAATTGAAACCTTTTCTTTTATTTTCTTTTTTTTAAAGAAAGCTTTAAACTATTATTATCTATTTATTCCCTAAACTCAATTATTTCTATTTTAAATCCCTCAAATGATGCATCACTTTGATTTGATCTTATAACAATATAATCTCAAAAAAATCTCTTAAAATTTGCCTAGATTACTCTCTAAATATCTTCAAAATATACTATAAATACACTAAAAATAGAGAGTTATCATTTTATTAAACCGTGATGTATGACAATTAATAACCATCATATATTGTGATTTCTGTAATAATGTCAATTCCTCAATATTTGGTTTTTTATGAGAGTGCAACAGTGGCACAGTTCATTATTGAGAAAGTCTCGGTTATATCTCAATTTTTATTTTAAATTTTAATTATAACTTGTTTCAGCCAGTCAATCCATGGCCACTTTGATTTCCTTGAAGGTTTCCCTATCTTCAATCAGATAACTTCCTCATCTTTTTCGTGGGTTTTCTGCTATTTTTAACTGAAGGACATGTGCATCTGTGTCCACTCAAACGATGTGTTAAAACAAAAAAAGGTCAAGGAGCTTATTCAAAACTAAAGACAATATTATAAGAACTGGGGGATTAATTTTCCCTTAAAAAATTCTAAGTGGCGAAGACTGTGATGTGACGGAATAATTGTGGCATTTGACTTAAAAGCTATCTAGAAATTTTTTTGGATGGGAATTTTGATTTTAATAGTGTTATTTGATAAATATCGTCCATAAAATCATCATATAAGAAAAAATAAATATTTGCATATTTATTTTTTCTTATATGATGATTTTATGGACGATATTTGAGTTTAATATAATAAATTTGGGTGTGATTGATAAATAAATAATGTTTTTGGAATAAATAGTATATAAAAATAATAATAATAAAAAATGAAAGTATTGTAGCAACAGGATCACTGTAGCAGATGGTTGCACTGTAGTGGACGGAAGTTACACTGTGGCGGATGGAAGTTACTATAGCGACAGAATCACTGTAGAGCCGTCGGATGCTGTAGCTGTTGCCGACAGTCACTGTAGCAGCCGCCAGATCACTGTAGCAGTACTGTAGCACATGGTTTTTTTTCCCTATAAATAGAGATCAAGGCTAAGCTCAAAGGGGAAGGGAGGAAGAGAATTAGAGGTCATTTTCTGACAAGGAGAGATATTTTCTCTGACAGTTCTGAATAAATTGTGTTATTTCTAGATTTAGTTTCATACATTGTATCAATTCTTGCATGCCTCCATTTTAGAAGGCTTGAGATTGTATTACTTTTTGTATGCCTCCATCTTTGAAGGCTTAGGATTGTATTACTTTCTGCATACCTCCATCTTGGAAGGCTTAGGATTGTATTACATTTTGCATGCCGCCTACATTGAAGGTTTTACCTCCTAAATGGATGGCTAGATTTCTTCATTTTTCATGCATCTTTTAGTTGTATATTTATGTTTAAGAATTTAATATTCAAGTTTATTGAGTATTTTTGAGGTTTTCATTCAAGGTTTATGCAATTTTAATTTATTTTTGTTTTGTTTTTCATTTTATCATGAGCTTAATTTCCATTTTCCTAGGGTGTTGACGTAGTTTACTAATGACGGATTGAATCTTAACTTATTAAATCTAGTTTGAATTTCTCCTTCACGATTGAGTTTTAATTATTATGCTTAATGCTTTTGATTGACTGGCCATCTTTTAAATGATTTCAATATACATGTTGAGACCGGAAGTAGATGCATGTGTTTCGATCCTATAATTAAAACCATGACTTGCATATGAAATAGGAATATATTCATATGAGTTGTGTAGTCTTACTGAGTTCCATAAATCTTAATGCATTTAATTGCTTAAATTCATATAGGAATATATTGGATTAGCAATTAATTATAGAATTGATTGACCTTGGAAGAGGCTAGTAATTAAATTAGGGGAACTAAACTATCAATCATGTGGAATAAATAGGCTAGAATAGATAAGTGATTCAATCCGAAATTTGTTAAGTGAAATCTGACCTCTAGGACTTTTTCTCATAATTGTTTCATATCATTTGCATTCATATTTAATCATCTTTTATTTCGTACTCTGAATCACCAATTAATCGATTGACTGAATAGAATTAAAATTACTCATTTTGATACTTAGTGATCAATCCTTGTAGGAACGATATACTCTACTTACTTCTATATTACTTGATTACGACAGTGTACACTTGCACTATTTAATTGATCATCTGCACTCGTACCATTATTTATTATTAAAATATTAAAATTTATACAAATTTTGAAATTGTCTCGTATGTTTTTTACATATATTTTTATATGCTTAATTAACATTTCGGGATTCAACTCTTAAGCTCTCCTAGATTTTTTTTTGGGTGGGGAGAAGTTTTTATATTAACTTTGTTTCTATTGAAATATCAAAATTTGAAGATAAAAAAATATTTAAATTTATTCAAATCAATTTAGCTTGTAGACTCTCTCTAAGTATTGTTAGCTTCTTATAAATATTTTTTTATGCTTAAACACCATTTTTTTTACATTTTAAATTCAATTTTAACAATTTTTTATAAAGAAAATCACACCAAGGTCTATAACAAGAAAAATAATATCTAAAAAAATCTCACAACTTATTAATAACAAGTAATATCATTGACAAGTTGAGACTTATTAATAAGTTATGAAACTTTTCAAATATTATTTTCCTTGGTTGCCACTTTAATGTGATTTTCCCTATTTATTTGTTTTTTTTATTGAATGTGAATGCACTATGGGAATCAATATTTATGACATAATTTTGATAGGAGGGGATGAAAATTTAGATCCCAATTATAGTGGGCATGCTCAACCAAATATTAGTGGTAGAAAAATTTTTAATAATCAATTATAGAGAAGGTTCATTATTAAATATACATACATTTAAGATTTTTATAAAATAAATATACAGAGAAACTTCTTGGGAATAAAATGAAATGTAGCATCTCAAATACCACTAACTTTTAAAGCATCCCGTGCAACTTTAACTACCAATGTTAGCTTATTGCTTTCCAATTTAGTACTCTCTTAGGTTCCCCTTAGTGCTTATTACAGTAATGAGCACCTAATTTCTCATCACTATGATGAGACCTCAACCGTTTAAATTTAACCTAAAATGTCCAAATTTTAAATTTTAAATTTGTGATTTTTTAAATAATAAATTCATTTTTATGAGAAGTGATAGTTATAAGATTATCTTTATTTTTCATTTTACATATACACTAAGATAAAAATTTATTTAAAATACAAAGATCAAATCAAATTAAATCTGAACCATCTAAAATCAATCTAATGGTGTAGATGGGAGATGAGCACATTTTTGCTCATAAAAGTGATGAGCAGCAAATGTGCTTCCACTATGGTTAATTGTGCGTGACTGTCTCTAATGGATATCTTGAATAACTATATAATATAATGCATATTTTGAATAACTCTATAATGATACTGAACTTTTGATGTAGTTCATTACTATAATATTTATTCTTAATTTTCCTTATGCAGTCTAACTGGCTAATATCTCATCACAGGATTACAATTTACAAGTGATCGTGCAATGCCATGCATAGGTTTTTCTTGTTATAAAATATACACATAAGATCTAGTCTCATGTCATTTGTATTCGCCACAATTTGAAACTTGAACCTCTGCCCCTATAGGCGCCTCTGTAATCTCTTCTAATATTTCTTATCCGCTCACAGTCTTTTCAAATACCACATGAAAAAGATTCCACAAAATAGGATTAATACTTCTTCATATACAATATTCGAAAACCAAGCAATTTATATTCACGAAAAGGGGCATAAATGTGCTAAACATATAAATAAACATGTCTAGATACTGATCAGGTTCCACTGTGATTATATATGAAGTGAGACCCGATGCCATATCGGTCACAAATGTTCATGGACAGAAGTCCACGTTTATCATGAGTAAGTTCAGGCGTCTCATCTAAAATAAATCATAAAAACAATGTAAATACCATATTGATCAAAATAAATAGATAGACATTGAGTTATGTCCATAAGAACAAAATATTTTGAATTATTGCATCCTACAAAATAAAGTATTATTGGCGTTCTTACTTGGGGAATTTACACCATATATACTCTCACCACTAATTCATGCAAAAATATTTAAAATGAAATGAAATGTATAAAGGGAAAAAATTGACATCACATCAAGGGATACAAAAATAAAATTTATTTTTTAAAAAATAGCATTGGACTATGTGAAACTTATACTTGAAATTAATGTGGTGATAGGCCACAATGCAAAGATTAAAAACTCAACCCGGAGTGTTACTCTAATGGATTCAGAGTCAACGGTGAGGGGAGAAAAAGAAAATAAAGAAAAGACAAACTGAATACAAAAAAGGCCTATTAAAAAAGTAAAATAATTTTTTATTTCAGTTGAAGACTTACATATTGTAGACGCTCAAATGAGGAAAAATATATTTCATATCTCTTATGTGTACAAGCCAACATATTTATATTTACATACAAGCTATACGTTACATTCTATTTACAAAATCGTTGTATGTTTCCTCACGGTAGAGGAGTTACTTTGACATTTGCTCTGACGGTGGAGCAATTACTTTGACACTCCCCCTCAAGTTGGAGCATATATATTTATCATGCCCAACTTGTTAAAATGACGCTCTACCCATATTCTATGTAAGGCTTTTGTCAGAAGATCTGCCAGTTGGTCGTTTGATTGCACATGCCATGTAGATACAATGTTTTCTTTAATATTGTCATGAATAGACTGACAATCGATCTCAATATGTTTGGTATGTTTATGGAACATAGAGTTCGATGCTATATGAAGTGCTGTTTTATTGTCACACCATAGTTTCGCAGGCAATGCCGTGGTAATGCCAATTTCCTTCAAGAGTTGAAATACCCACACAATTTCTTATACTGATGTGACATGACTCTGTATTCCGCTTTTGCACTTGATTTTGACACAACCCCTTGGTTCTTACTTCTCCAAGATATCATATTTCCACCATCGAACACACAGTAATCTGTAATGGATCGTCTTGTGGCCTTAGATCCTGTATAATCCGCATCACAAAAACATTCGACTTTAGTATGTGCATAATCTGTATGAAGAATACCAAGACCTTGAGAACCTTTCAAATAGTGCAAGATATGTTCTAAAGCTTTCCATTGTGCCACCGTTGGTGATGCCATGAATTGACTAAGCCTACTGACTGAGAAGGTTATATCAGGATGAGTTACTGTTAGATAATTCAACTTCCCAATGAGTCTTCTATATCTCTTAGGAAATGGAAACGGCTTCAATTTCTCTGGATCAATCTTCTTTTTCAAATTATCAGGAAGCTCATCAAACATACTAGCATCAAGATCCAGGAAGGGATTTGGAATTATAGGGATGCTGCTTGGTGTAGCTCCAAGTTTTCCAGTCTCCTTTAAGAGATCGAGAACATACTTTCTCTAAGTCAAAAGAATACCTTTCTTGCTTCTCAAAACCTCAATACCAAAGTACTTTAATGATCCCAAATCTTTTGTTTGAAAGTGAGAGTTCCGGAAGATTTTAAGGTATGAGATTCCAGAAATGTTACTCCCTGTAATCATAATATCATCAACATATACTACTAGAGAATCATGCTTGCATCAAATGTTGGTAGAACATAGAGCGATCACACTTGCTTTGACTTAACCCAAACTTCTTGACTACATCATAGAATCTATCAAACCAGGCTTGAGGACTTTACTTTAGACCATATAGTGACTTTCGGAGGTAGCACACTTTCCTATTCTCCCCTTGAGCAATGAACCTAGGTGGTTGCTCTATATAAACTTCTTCAACAAGATCGCCATTCAAAAAGGCATTCTTAATATCTAATTGATGCAAATCCAATTATATGTGGCCGCCAAAGAAACAAGAAGATGAACTAAGGTGAGTTTGGCCACAGGAGAGAAAGTCTTGGAATAATCAATACCATAAGTTTGGGCATACCCTTTTGCAACTAGGCAAGCTTTTAGTTTTTCCAAGGAACCATCAGCCTTTGTCTTAACAACAAATACCCATTTACATCCAATATCTTTCTTTCCAGGAGGGAAATCAACAAAAGTCCAGGTACTAGCTGTTTCTAGTGCCAAAAGTTTTTCTTCCATTGTGGCATGCCAACTAGGGTGAGTCAGGGCTTGGTGATGGGTAGTAGGTATGGAGATGGAATCAAGAGTGGTCACAAGAGAAGAGGAAGCAGGAGATAACGATTTATAGGATACAAAAGACGAGATAGGGTAGGTGCGGTCAACATATCTTTTGGGAGGATAATGAGGATGAGTACCTTTTCGAATAGTAATAGGCAGGTCATCAAAAGTGTTAGATCCTATGTGTTTTGATAATAACAAAAATTGGATTAATGATACAAAAGGTTTGAACAAAGTAACTAAGGTTTCTATGGCAGGCAAAAGCATTACTCGAGTAAGTACTCAAATAATGAGGATGAAGAGAAAGACAAAGTACAGGATTAAGGAACACTGTGAGATTTTTGAAGCCATTACTCGAGTAAGCCCTCGGGTAATGGACCTTCATTACTCAAGGGGTCACTAGAGTAATGTGTGAAAAATTGTTATAAAGGCCTTCTATCAAAAATTGCATGGCATTACTCGAGGGATTACTCGAGTAATCTCTAAAGTTATTTAAAGCATTACTAAAGGGATCACTCGAGTAATCAGAGAAGAAATCATTCAGCAGCTCTCAGCCAAGAAATGACTCACATTACTCGAGGGACTACTCGTGTAACCAGGTATGAAAAAGTCATTTTACTCAAGGGACCACTCAAGTAAGTTAAAGTGAAAAGATTGAATTACTTATGGGATCACTCGAGTAATCAGGTAAGTAAAGCAGCAGGTGCTCTTGGCAAAGATTTTGATTACATTACTCGCAGGATTACTCGAGTCATCTGCAAAATTATTTGGAATATTACTTGAGGGATCACTCAAGTAACTAGTGAAGAAATGAAAGATTTACTTAAGGGATTACTCGAGTAATCAAGTCTGCCAGGTATTGTGAGATAAATTACTGGATGACTTACTCGAGTAATATGGTCAGTAAACATTGACTTACTCTCTGCCTTATTTTTATTGTGATTACTTGAGGGACTACTCGAGTAATAGTCCTGATCACTCGAGTAGCCACTCGAGTAAAGCAGTACGGAAAGCATGATTTTAATCTAATGTTAATTGATTTGTTATCTATATGATTAACCTTTCATTGTATTAGTATTTTGAGTACATTTACAGAGAGAGAATGAAGATATCATGCGATGAGTGAAAAGTCAAACAAAACGTCCAAACACTCACCTACCGCCACCTACCGCAAACGGATAGTTTTCAAATT
Source organism: Inga laurina (assembly GCA_963855925.1). NCBI lineage: Eukaryota > Viridiplantae > Streptophyta > Magnoliopsida > Fabales > Fabaceae > Inga > Inga laurina. Next base: position 30,519,064 of record OY979708.1, read on the forward strand.
CGAAGAACGGTTAACCATAGCTGCACGACTCTAACGGACAAGTTGAAATTATTCCAATGGATATCACAACTCATCTATAAATATGAAAACATTCAACGTGGAACATAGACAACTAAGAACATGCAAACAAACACCGATCAACACATTCTTAGTGCTTTGTTTCTTATATTCATTATTTGTACTTCAGTGATTATACATTTGCTCTGTAAGAGAGATTTCTTTACAAACTCAATATCTGTTATTGAGACAACTTAAGGTCGTGGAACCTTAAGTAGGGAATTGGTTTACAACGTGTAAGGGGGAGCGAGTATCCAGTAAAGGAACTTATTGTATACTGAGGTGCCAAGAATCCACTGAATCATGGAAGATATCATGAAACTCTCAGAGAAGCTTGGACTGGACGTAGGTCAAAGTGGTTGTGGCCGATCCAGTATAACTCCCAATGTACACTTCGGTGATATTTCTCCTAGTTCTTAACTGCTTTAAATTTACAATCAATTTTTACATAATGAATTTTCTGGTATCACCCAATTCACCCCCTCTTGGGTGAAACGCTTACACTAATATTTGGTATAAAAGCGTAGGTCTTCTTGTTTAGGTATAACAACCTAATAAAGATCCAATGGCAAGCATGGGTGAAGGAATACTTCTCGACAAAGCTTCTATCACCAGACCTCCAGGTTTCAGTGGTGAACACTTCTCTTTCTAGAAAGCCAAGTTCAGAGTATTCGTAATGGCTATGAAATATGGACTATGGGATGTGATCGAGAGTGGAAACTGTCAACCTATAAAAATTGTAGGTTCACAGAAGGTTCCTAAAATGCCAACAGAATATGATGAGAATGACAAGAAACTCATCACTCTCAACAACAAGGCAATTCTGATTATCTAAAGTGCTTTGAGTCAAAATGAGTACTTCAGGATCTGCACGCTTTCAATGGCTAAGGAAATGTGGGAAGCCCTGGAAATAGCTCATGAAGAAACTTCGAGAATAAAGGAAAACCGGATCAACACTCTGGTTACTGAATTTGATTTACTTCAAATGAAATTTGGTGAGTCAATAGCTGAATTCAAACTTAGATATACTCATCTTGTTAACCAACTTGCAGCACTTGGAAAAATCTATGATCAATATACCCAAGTACGAAAGATTTTGAATATACTTTCTAAAGACTGGGAGGCCAAAGTCAACACTATTGAGGAAGCAAAAGGCGAATCAATGTGATCGGTTACTTCTCTATTTAGAAGTCTTTTTGAATATGAAAGTAAATTAAAGTTCAAGCGAGAACTAGAAGATATTGGTGACAAGAAGAATAGAGGCCTTACACTGAGAGCAAAAGAAGAAATCCAAGAAGATGATGAAGATTTTGACGATAGTGAAATGGGTCTAATAATAAAACGATTTAGGAAATTTTACAAGAAAGGCTAAGGATTCAAGAATTTTCAAAAGGGAGGTATAAGTAGTAAAGAACACATCATCTTCTATGAATGTGGAAAACCGGGACACATCAAATCAGAATGTCCAGAGCTGAATCAAAAGAGCAAAAAAAAGAGAAAAGGTAAATTCTTCAATAAAAAGAGAGCCTTTCTATCTGCTATATGGGGAGACAGTTCCTCTGATGGAGATAGCGATGAAGAAGAAGTAGCCAATATATGTTTGGTTGCTCAAGAAGAGATAGAAGAAGAGGTAATTGATTCTGATCCCACCTATAATGAATTACTTTTCGAATACAATGCATTACATTCTAAATTCATCAAAATAGTTAAAGAATTAGTTGTTTTTAGAAAGAAGAATAAAGCTCTTGAAGAAAAGCTTACTCAAAACTTAGAGGAAGTTTTTGCAAATTTCTCTTCTTTGAAAAAGAAAAATATTGATCTCACTAAGACTCTTGAAAAATTTACTAAAGGTAATGAGATGTTAAATGTTATTTTAAAAGCTCAACGATTTGTAAATGACCGATCTGGTATTGGATATGATCCAAAATCAGATTGAAAAACGGAAGAAAGAAAGCAGGAGGTAAGACATACATGAGTTATTTTCAACATTCTGTATATACATCAAATCCTTTTGCATTTTGTAATTATTGCAATAGAAAATGTCATTATACTTCATCATGCATTCATAAAAAAGAAAGGAAAAATAGGAACCTACAAATGGGTACCTAAAGGTTCATATGTTCAAAAAATAATTTGTACTAACCCAAAAGGACCCAAAAAGATGTGGGTACCTAAGACTTAATCATATTTGATCGCAGATATGTCTTAAAGCATCCAAAAACAACAAGTGGTACATAGAAAATGGATGATCAAGACATATGACCAGTGATTTCAAAAGTTTTACCACGATACAACCTAAAGAAGGTGGAAAGGTTTGGAGGAAATCAATTTGGAAAGATAGCAGGAATTGGTGAAATCAAAAACGATAAAGGCATACAAGTCAAAGACGTGTATTATATTGAAGGCTTGTGTCACAACTTGCTGAGCATGAGTCAAAGTACAGATAAAGATAATTGGGTAACATTTGACTTAGAGGAATGTCTAATTGTAAACAAGAAAGACTTGCAATTAGATAAGAAGAATCTTAAAGCAAAGCTCTGAGCAAAAAGGGAAGGTAACTGCTATACTCTTGATATTAGTAGAAATGTTTCTAAGAAATGTTTTTTAAGTAATGTCGATGAAAGTTGGTTATGGCATAAAAGACTAACTCATGTCAACATGCACCAACTAGGCAAATTACTCAAAAAGGATTTAGTACTTGGTTTACCTAAAGTTAATTTCAAAAATGATTTGATTTGTGACACTTGTCAAAAGGGTAAACAAACTAAATTATCTTTCAAATTGAAAAATGAGATCATAACCAACAAACCACTTCAATTATTACATATAGATTTAGTTGGACCAGTAAGAGTTAAAAGTCTTAGTGGCAATTATATTTGCTGGTCATTGTTGATGATTTCTCTATTTTTACATGGATTATTTTTCTATCATCAAAGGATGAAACCTTCAGAGAATTTATTATTTTTTCCAAGAAAGTGCAAAATGAGAAAGGTATGTCTATTGCAGGTATCAGGACAGATCACGGTAGAGAATTTGAAAATCAAGCCTTTAAAGAATATTGTGATACTAATGGCATTGATAACAATTTCTCTGCTCCAAGGACACCCCAAAAAAATGGAGTTGTGGAACGAAAGAACAGAGTACTCATTGAAATGGCTAGAGCAATCCTGAATGAAAAGAACGTGTCTCAAGTTTTTTAGGCAGACGCAATGAGCACAACATGCTATATTTCAAATAGAGCCTAGATCAAAACAAAACTTGGAATGACACCATACGAACTATACAAAAGAAGGAAGCCAAACCTTGCTCATCTGCACATCTTCGGTTGTAAGTTTTTCATTCATAATAATGGTAAAGATAACTTAGGAAAATTTGATTCTAAAATAGATGAAGGAATCTTCCTAGGCTATTCTAACTGGAGCAAAGCATATAGAGTTTTCAATAAACAAACATGTGTTATTGAAGAATCAATTCATGTTGTATTCGATGAATTTGAATCCTTTGACAAAACTATTGACGATGAGCAGGAAGTCGTTTTAAATCAAGAGAATGATAAATCTAATCCTAAATCTTTCATCCCAAAAGTTGATAACACCAAGGAAGAAGATCAATCACTAGGACAACCTAGAGCCTGGAAATAATAAAAGTCATCCCCTAGATCAAGTCATAGGAGATGTGAATGAAGGAGTCAAAACTAGGAACAAAATTTTCAATGAAGTTAGTTTTTCTGCCTTTATTTCTGAGATTGAATCATCTAACATTGACGAAGACCTATCAGACAATGATTGGGTAATAGCAATGCAAGAAGAATTAATTCAGTTTGAAAGAAATCAAGTTTGGGATTTGGTACCCCGACCTAAGGATCATCAGATCATTGGTACTAAATGGGTATTCAAGAACAAACTTCATGAATCCGCAATCATTGTCAGAAATAAGGCAAGATTAGTGGCCAAAGGCTATAATTAGGAAGAAGGAAATGATTATGAGGAAATATATGCTCCAGTGGCTAGATTAGAAGCTATACGAGTACTCTTAGCCTTTGCAAACATCAAAGGATTCAAACTCTATCAAATGGATGTAAAAAGTGCATTTCTAAATGGCTACATCATGGAAGAAGTGTATGTAGATCAACCTCTAGGTTTTGAAGATATAACCAAACCTGACCATGTTTTCAAATTGAGAAAAGCTTTATATGGTTTAAAACAAGCTCCTAGAGCATGGTATGAAAGGCTCAGTAAATTTCTTATTGATTAAGGTTTTGTACGAGGAAAAATTGATACAACACTTTTTACAAAATGAAAATGAGATGATATTTTAATTGTACAAATTTATGTTGATGATACAGTTTTCGGTGCTACTAATGAAACTTGTGTAAGGAATTTTCTGAGATAATGCAGGGGGAGTTTGAGATGTCAACGATGGGAGAATTGAATTTCTTTCTTGGTTTGCAAATCAAACAGAGAAAGAATGTAATTTTCATATCTCAAACGAAGTATTTGAAAGAGCTATTGAAAAAGTATGGAATGGATGAAGCAAATGGAATAGACACAACTATGAGTTCAACTACATTGCTTGATGCTAATGTCAAGGGAAAAGATTATAACATCACAAAATATAGAGGAATGATTGGATCATTACTCTATCTTACTGCAAGCAGACCTGATATCCAATTCAGCATTGGTATGTTGCAAGATATCAATCAGTACTAAAGGAGTCTCATGCTGAAACCTTCAAACGTATCTTTCGATATCTTGCTGACACGACAGAAGTAGGTCTCTAGTATCCTAAAGGAAGAAGTGAATATCTAGTTGCATACTCAGACTCTGATCATGGAGGATACAAGACAGACATAAAGAGTACCAGTGGACAAAGTCAATTTCTTGGAGGTTCACTCATGTCATGGTTTAGCAAGAAACAAAATATAGTGTCTCTTTCGTCATTAAAAGCTAGTTTGTTGCACCATCAAGTTGTTGTGCACAAGTGTTATGGCTGAAGTAACAATTACAAGATCTTGGTATTGTGACAACACTAGCATGATAAGCTTGGCAAAGAATCCAATTCAACATTCCAGAACAAGCATATTGATGTTAGACATTACTTCATCAGGGAACATGTTCAAAAGAAATATGTTAAAGTGATATTCACTCCAACTCATCTTCAACTAGTTGATATCTTCACAAAACCCCTAGCAAAAGATCAATTTCTATTTATTAGAAGAGAATTGGTAATGGTAAATCCTAATGTATTGTAAGTTATCTAGTGTTTACAAAATGTTAGACGATATTATTTAGTAATGTTTTGATGATTAATAACTTAAGCATTAGAGTTTCTAGTAATTTGTTTTACAGGAATTTAAAACTCTGTTATTAAGTATGAAAGTAGAGGTTAACAGAGAACAATATTACTGGAGGGACAACTTCAAGTAACCATCATTACTCAAGTAATAACTTGAAGTAATTGGATGGATTACTCGTGTAATGACCTGGAAAATGTAGCAGTGAAGCATTAATTCAAAAGGAATTCAAAAGGAAATAGCAATGGTTAGAAATGAATAGTCAGAATATGAAGAAGCAGAATACTCAAGGGAGCCCTTGAGTAAGAATCAAAATTACTCGAGTAATCATGAGTGTAGATCAAAAATCAATACAATTTCCATCAAAATCTATCTTAAAATTCCATCAAATGATCGAGGGAACATACAGGGATAATTACAATATTACTTATGATAGGTATGCATTTAAATTGCATTAATTTAAAATTTCAGAAAGCATTACTCGAGGGAGCCCTCGAGTAATGGCCCAAGATCACTTGATGGAGCCCTCGAGTAATGTCAGGCATCAAGGCTATGTCACTGTGCGTCCTGTCATTTTCGCAAAATTACTTTAAGTAATTCTCTGAGTAACCTTCCAGAAAAGCTTTTCACAGACACTTCTCCACTCCATTTTCGACAAAACCCATTGAAAATCTCTAAGAAAAACTTCTTCAAATCTCTCAAAATCCTCTGCCCTAAACCTTCGTCTTCTGTGAGAAAAATTTCTAGAAGAGCTTGTTCTTTCAATCAAAATGGTTAGAACCAAAACCTCTACTCCCAACACTCCTTCTAAGTCACTGCTATCACATAAATCTACTCCATCTCTTCTAGCCAAAAGGCAAAAGCTCACTCCCAAACTGAAAGAAAAATCCAAGCCATAAGCCAAGCCTAAGGTCAAGGGGGTTGTGATTAAGGAACCCATTGCCACAAGAGCTCAGTCTAAGAAGGATATCCCTTCTGGTAGAGGCAAAAAGACCAAGGCTCTAACTCCTCCTACTTTAGACTCTAACACTCCCTCTTTCTCTGAGAAGCCATATAAAGGGACAAAGTTTGATAAAAACCTTGCCAAAGCAATGGCAAATATGCTTGAGGAGGCTCTTTAATCAAAAGGAGAAAAATGAGGTCAATCTTTAAAGGAACCATAGTCAGGGAAGAAGAAATTGTATTCCCTCCTAAGGGATTCAATGTTAAGAAGCTTGAGGAATCACAGAAATACAAGGATCACTTTTCAAGAAGAAGAGTGTGCAAGGTGCATTTTTTTACTCCAAGCTTCTTCAAGAGGCATTGAAATTCAAGCTCATGTCCCATCTTGAATCCTATATGCCTTGGCTTTCTATTAAACTTCCATTTTGCACCAAGGTAGTGAGACACTTCTATTATAATTTAGAACCTGTCAATCATCCACTTAGAAATTCCCTGGAAGAAGAAATGATTTCCAAGGTTAGAGGGCAAGAAACCTAATCTCACCCTCTAAATCAACACCTGGCTAGGAATAGAGGATTCACCTGAAGATATCTATCCTAACTTCGATTCAAACCAGCTGTTCTCTATTCTAAGCCCTAGTGAGATAGTAGGACCCCTCGATTTCAATCCAAGTGATATGTATGATCTTCATAAAGTCCTATGGAATATCTATTCTATAGCCATAGTGAACAATGAAAATAATTTCACTCATTTCATAGAGAGGGATTATAGGAAATTTTCCTCACTTCTTCTCAACGAGAAGAAGGACTTGGGTGAGTTCATTTTTATTAAGATTAAGAGATATAGATTTGAAGGAAAAACCACCACTCTTATGCCTTATCCTCAGCTTATTTCTCTATTTCTCAAAAAGAATAAGATTTAGTACTTGGAGAATAATGAACCAATTCAGAGGCTAGTATCAGTGGGAAGAAACCAAATTGGGAAGTTACATATTGAACTACCCACTTGAGTCAAGTTCCAAAACGAAGAAGAAGACTGAGACTGCAACAAGCCGATTGGATGAGACACAATCTTCTGCTTCAGCTTCCACATCACCTCCTTCATCTTTTGGTGCACATTGCAGAATTTTATGGAGAATATCCTAACGGATTTTCATATCGATATTGCGAATATAAATACTGAGTTGATAACCCATATGAATGTGAAGATGGGAGAGATTGTGGAGAAAAAGGATAAGAGGCATGAAGAGATGCTGGCAGAACAACGGGCACAGGGTGAGCTTCTGAGATCACTTCACGCCAGACTTGATACTATGGCATTTGGCCCCTCTACTCTTGGTCCTTCTGTGCCTTCTTTTATTCTTGAGCTAGTACCAACTTTTGAGCCTGGATCCTCATCTATTCCTCTTCCTACCATACCTATCTCTATTTTCAGAAACATCCTATACTCTATGCCTGACCCAAAAACATTTGAGACTATTCACATCACTATTGATGACTCAGTTCCTCCAGCCCAGCCAGTTCAGCCTGAGTTAGTGCCTACTCCTATTGCCTCACCTACAGGCACTGAGGAGGTAATTGTTTCCTTTAATGATCATCAATCACCAGCTGCTACAGAGGAGATAGATATCACTTCTCTCATTCCATCACCACAAAACCCTCCAGAGGATGATCTTCAGGTACCTCCAGTAAATCTTCCTAAACCTGAGCCATCATCTTCAGATTCTTCCAGTTCAAATGACTCACATGGCTCTGGCTTCACACCCCTCTCATCACTCTGATCTTAGTAGTCGATCCATCTAGTCCTCCTCCATCTCTTGATTGATCCTACCCTTGTGATGAAGACAAAAAGGTAGAGAAGAACTTAGGTGATTTTGTGAAAAATGATGTGATTTTGTAAATGAATGCATAGGGATATGGGTGTATAGGGTTTAAGGGAGCTTTATTAGTTTCTTAGTTTCTTTTTTAAGGTTGATTATGTTGATATCATGAACTCATTCTGCAGTTTAAATTTAAAGTTATATTACATTTTGGACTAATGAGTTTCTGATTGTGTATGCAAGGTGAACAAATTAGAACATGCTTACAAAATTATGGGCTTTTGATTTTAACATAATTGGATTCAAAAAGGTTTCAAAGACTAAATTTCTCAAGATCGTTAGATTTCAATTCAAAAAGATCTTTAACAAGTTATTTCAAAAGAGTTTTCAAGTTTAAATTAAACAAAAGATTCCATGTGAAAAGTTATCAAGAAGCATGTGATTGAAAACTCAATTTCAAAAGCTTTGTTCAAAATCACCAAGTTATTTTATCATCAAAAAGGGGGATAATGTTAGATCTCATGTGTTTTGATAATAACAAAGATTGGATTAATGATACTAAAGGTTTTGATGATATACAAAAAGGTTTGAACAAAGTAACTAAGGATTCCATGGCAGGAAAAAGCATTACTCGAGTAGGTACTCAAGTAATGAGGATGAAGAGAAAGACATAGTACAGAAGAAAGAAACACTATAAGATTTTTGAAGCCATTACTCGAGTAAGCCCTCAGGTAATGGACCTTCATTACTCAAGGGGTCAATAGAGTAATGTGTGAAAAATTGTTCTAGAGGCTCTCTGTAAAAAACCGCATGGCATTACTCAAGGGATTACTTGAGTAATCTCTAAAGTTATTTGAAGCATTACTCAAGGGATCACTCAAATAATCAGAGAAGAAATCATCCAGTAGCTCTCGGCCAAGAAATGACTCATATTACTCGAGGGACTACTCAAGTAATCGGGTATGAAAAAGTTATTTTACTCGAGGGATCACTCGAGTAAGTTAAATTGAGAAGATTGAATTACTCGAGCAATCAGGTAAGCAAAGAGCAGGTACTCTCGGCCAAGATTTTGATAACATTACTCGAAGGATTACTCGAGTCATCTGTAAAGTTATTTGGAACATTACTTGAGGGATCACTCGAGTAACCAGTGAACAAACGAAAGATTTACTTGAGGGATTACTGAGTAACCAATGAATAAATGAAAGACTTACTTGAGGGATCACTCGATTAATCAAGTCTGCCAGGTATTGTAAGATGAATTACTCGATGACTTACCTGAGTAATATGGTCAGTAAACGTTGACTTACTCTTTGCCTTATATTTAATGTGATTACTCGAGGGACTACTTGAGTAATAGTCCTGATCACTCGAGTAGCCACTCGAGTAAAGTAGTACGAAAAGCATGATTTTAATCCAATGTTAATTGATTTGTTATCTATATGATTAATCTTTCATTGTATAAGTATTCTGAGAATATTTGCAGAGAAACAATGAAGAGATTATGTGATGAGCAAAAAGTCAAACAAAATGTCCAAATGCTCACCTACCGCCACCTACCGCAAACGGATAGTTTTCAAATTCGAAGAACGGTCAACCGTAGCTGCGCAACTTTAACAGACAAGTTGAAATTATTCCAACGACTATCACAACTCATCTATAAATATGGAAACATTCAACATGGAACAGAGACAACTGAGAACATACGAATATACACCGATCAACACATTCTTAGTACTCTGTTTCGTATATTCATTATTTGTACTTCATTGATTTTAGATTTGCTCTGTAAGAGAGAATTTTTTACAAACTCAATATCTGTTATTGATACAACTTAAGGTTATGGAACCTTGAGTTTGGGATTGGTTTGCAACATTTAAGGAGGAGCGAGTGTCCAGTGAAGGAACTTGCTGTCTACTGAGGTGCCAAGAACCCACTGAATCTTGGAAGATACAGTGAAACTCTCTGAGAAGCTCTGAGGACTGGACGTAGGTCAAAGTGGTTGTGGCCAAACTAGTATAACTCTTGGTATACACTTTGGTGATATTTCTCCTAGTTCTTAACTGCTTTAAATTTACAGTCAATTTTTACTTAATGAATTTTTTGGTATCACTAATTCACCCCCTCTTGGGTGAAACACTTGCACTAACAAAAAGTATTAATAGGAGAATCAGAAATATATGGCTCAGTAACAGCAAGATGAGGTTCAGTAGAAACAAAACCAGGAACTAAGGAGGCATCACCTGAATCAATCGGTGAAGTAGGAGCTAGTGAAGGTGAATCATTGGCAACATCAGTATCATTAATGATATCAGGTTCTGGAACAGCAGCTTGTACTAGTGAGAGAAGAACAGGATAAATGAGGATATCATCAAATTCATTCATGATAAAGGGAGACTCAGAGATGGTCGGAGTCTTAAAGAAAGGAGAGGATTTTTGACAAGTGACATCAGTAGACACAATGTAACAATGACGATCAGAAGAGTAACACCGATAACCTTTTTGAAGTCGAGAATAGCCTAGAAAAACACATCTGAAGGATTTGGGATCGAGTTTACTAACACTAGGATGAACATCCCGAATAAAACAAATACAACCAAAGAGTTTAGGATCAATAGGAAACATCTTAGTGGTGGGAAACAGTATGGAATATGGAATATGCCCACCAAGAACAACCAAAGGCATGCGATTGATGAGAAAACAGGCAGTAGACATAGATCAGCCTACACTTTTAGGGATAAAAGAATGAAACATGAGAGCTCAGGCAGTTCTAAGAGATATCAGTTCTTTTTTTCAGCAACACCATTTTTGAGTTGGGGTATCAACACAAGAGGATTGATGAAGAATACCATGACTTTGTATGTAATCAATGAATGGGGAGGAAAAATATTATTTGGCATTATCACTTCGTACGATTTTCACAGGAGTGTAAACTATGTTTGAATTTCAGCACAGAAAGTATGAAATTGAGTAAATAATTCAGAATGCTGTTTCATTAAGTCAAGCCAAGTGGTTCAGGAAAAATCATTAACGAAAGTGACAAAGTAGCGATAACCAGTTTAAGAAAGAAATGAACAAGGACCCCAAACATCAGAATGTACTAAGTCAAAGGGGGATGCATCCCGTTTATTAACTCGAGGTGCTAAATGAATATGATGGTGTTTGGCAAACTGACATGACTTATAATCTAAAACAAACATAGAGGAAAACTGAGTATACAATTTTTGAAGAGATGATAGAGATATATGGCCTAGACGACAATGAACTTCAAATGGAGATGACCCACCAGAACATGCAACAGAACATGACATCTGATCATAAACGATGCCAGATTCATAGCCTCTACCTGCCTCATCGATAGATCCTAAATTAAACAATACTCAAGGAATAGTAAGATAAAATAGTTCAAATGATGAGTTAGTTTACTTGGAGACAAAAGATTAAGGTGAGTTCGGGAACATTAAGAACAGAAGATAATGAAAGGGATTTAGTTAGTTTAACAGTTCCCGAGCCAAGAACACGGATGGGGGAACCATTGGCGACAAAAATGGATAACGGGTTAGCATAGGGAGCATATGATGAAAACAAATATGATTACTTGTCATGTGGTCAGTAGCACTATAATCAATTACCCACTTCGTTGAAGTAGTAGTAAGACCAAAAGACAGAGTACCTGTAGCTAGAGCCCCTATAGATGAATATCCAAAATCTGACTGATCAGGTGTCTGGCAATATGAGCAAGACCTTGTTGCTGATCATGTTGTTGTTTATTTTGCAATTTACAGCAATTTTTCTTAATATAACCCGGTTTCTTACAACAATTGCAAATAATAGTGCCATAGTTCATAGTTGGAGTACTAGTGCCATGTTTGGATCCATAATTCTTATTTTTACAAAGTCCACAGCCAACTAGAGCACTCGCATTTAGATCAATAGACGAACGAATTAAACTATCAGCATGAAGAACTTGTGAAAACACATCTTTAAGAGAGGGGAAATCCTAACTAGACAGAATTTATGAGCGAATGGTTTCATATGAAGGGTCAAGAGCTTCAAGAACGCTTATGATAGCCTGAAGTTCTAGATTCTTAACACAGGTTGGAAGATCTGCCTACGGAGACATAAGTACTTTAATTTCTTTATACATCCTATTGAAGTCTAGGAAGAAGTCCTTCGAAGGACGACCTTGCTGTTGAGAGTGATAAAATCCTTTACTCGATGGTGGTTTTGGGAGCTACTCCGGGGTTGTTCTGATAGGGGTCTGGGATTTGTGTGAGCCAGCGCGTGTTGATATTTGGTGCACCGAAGAAGGCAGATTGGAGAAGAACAAAGGTTGGCCGGAATTCAAGCTTTGTCACCAAAATTAATGTAGCTAGAGCGGAACAACGAGAACACAGGCACGCTTTAATACCATGTAGATGCTCAAATGATGAAAATATATTTCATATCTCTTATGTGTACAAGCATACATATGTATATTTACATACAAGCTATACGTTACATTCTATTTACAAAACTGTTGTACATTTCCTGACTGTAACCCCCTCAGTAATTATATCCGAAATACACGATTAAAATGAAATAGAGACCAATAATAATCAAATAACATTTACTAACCCATCACATGATGGGGGTTTTCAAAAGTACCTTTCGAAATCATTTATAAACTTGGTCTCATATTCACATTTCGAATACAATTACTACGCGAAGATAAATCACATTCATATAAATATCAGAGTGCACAACATAATCATCCCGGCAATCTCGGGTACATACCTTCGCTAAAGATATACAGGGCACAATTGCCCATTACAATTCTTCAAATGGGGATTACACAATCTCATCTCGAATGAGTCCTGCCGCTCCCTCCACGAGCCACTTGCCCTGTCTAAATTGTTGGTAAGGGAGGGTGAGATTCGAGAGAATCTCAGTAGGGAAACATTATCAATATGCAGGCAAGATAAGTGTTTAATGTATGACATGCTTGCATCACATAACTCATGCACACATACAATGACAAATCTATAAGCTCAATGCTTCGAACGATACACATATGGCCATAGCATATATTGAAACATAGCTTCAAATCATTCATACATGTTCCACATAATCAAGCAAAGCAATAACATGCATCAACACATTAATACAGTTATCAGAGCATGCAGGAGAGATAAGTTCCCTACCTCCAGTCTTTTCCCCTCGATTTGCGTGCCAGCAACTCGAGGCTTCACATTCGATCCTACAATGTCAAATGTACCATTTAGACACTTCCATAGTGTTTCTGGGGGTTATATGAGGCTATATTGAAAATTTACTAAAATACCCCCGGGGACCTAGCCCGGCCCCGCCGTACCCGGTCCGGCTGTACTTTTCTTGAAATTTTGACATGGGCTATTCTGACATATTTTCGCCCAAGGAATCCATTTCCGGACTCAGAATTATCAAATTCAATGTCAAATTACGAAATTGCCCTTGGCAGCCCTACTTTTAGGGTTTTAGGGGTGTTTCCGTAATTATGCTTTCTCGGCCTTTTTTGAAAAAGTGCCCAACTGTAACCCCACCTAATTTTTGCTCCTAAACTCAATGGAACCATCAAATCATTGAAAATCCAACTCTAAGACCCATTTCTAGAGCTGGCCGAAATTTATGAGTTCTCCGGGGAAAATCAGGGTTTTACGATTTCGGCTCCGTAAACGCGTTCCTTTTTACTCCTAACCACTTTATTGACTATTCCATTAGGTTACAACTACCATTTAGTATCAATTTGGGCAGCATAACAGCCCCTACAACCCATTTCCATAAATTAAAACCAACGGCAATCCGACAAAATTTCACCGATTAAATTGCCCACAGCAGCTAGAATAGTCAATATACAAGAGTTTGGAAGTTACCTCAAGCTCCTTCTAGCTTTTCTCAAAGATGGCTGAAAAACCTAACTTTCAAAACACCAAAATTGAGCTTTCCAAACCTTAAAGAATAAAGAGGAGTAGTTTAGAGTCGGAGTTATACGCGCTAGGAGCGAAATCGTCGGAGAAATCGGCTTACCTTGTGATTTTTCTTCTCTTTCTCTCTCTAAACTCTCTCAACTTTCTCACACTATGTTCAGGTGCTGTGCGTGAATGAGCAGCTGAAGATGATGAGAAGATGTTTTAATTCCATGCTTATGTCATCTTGCCTTTTGATGATGTCATAATTCCCAAAATTGGCATTTTCGGATTTTCTGGCAGATTTTCTGCCCAATCTTTGAAAAATCATAACTAATTCTAGAAAAATATAAATGAGGTGATTCCAAAGCCAAATGAAATCTATTTAAGTCCTATATATAGGAAAAATATTTACCAATACTAGAAATCACCACAAAAATCCAGAATTACACAACTTTCATCACTGCCCCAAAACAGAGTCCACTTTCAACCTCAAACTTTGGACAGTCATATCTCCCCGTTCCCAACATGAAATGCCACAAATTATATGTTCATTTTGAAGATTGGGATGTGAACTTTAAGACTGGAAAGTTTCATAATTTTCTGACATCATTTGCCTAGTAAAATCGTCCACACGAGAAGACTGCCCAGACAGAATTCACACTGGACAGCATTTCCAATTTTTTGCAACCAATGTGTCCAATCCAATTTAAATCAATTCCAATGATTAAATACCACAACATGACACCATTTCCATCACAATACCCCATTCATTTCTTCCCTCTATTCTAAGTCAATTTGGATGTTGATCCACAATTGAACTCAAATACAGGGTTTGGGCGTTGCTCGTAACACAAGCGACTACAATCCACTTTATATTCTCTAAAAGAGTTCATTAATCACTAACCACGTCCACTTTTGTAGTCATTAACCCCTAGTCACAATTTGGGATCTTGCTAAACCGGGGCTTAGCAATCCACTAATCTCAGGCTTATTCTCTAGCCTCGAGTCTCAAAATTCGGGGTATTACACTGACGGTGGAGGAGTTACTTTGACACATATACACGGACACACATTATAACTCATGCAATGATGACTTTGTTTTTATTTAACTAGTAATAGTAATTACTACCCAAGATGACATGGCCAAACAATTGATAGGGACAATTTCAAATTTCAATTCAACAATAAGAACATACCCTATTAACTGTGAAAGTCCCCGCTGTGCAAAATGAAAACCAGCTATCGATATGAAGTTAAGACACCACTGTACATACAAAAAAAAAGGGCTTAGGACATTATGGACTCCACATCACAAGAGAAGCCCTCATGACCATCAACCCTATATCTTAATCCTACAACATAAACAAGAAATTATTACCTGTACATGGGGCACAGAAATTTTCTGCTGTAGCAGGGCAAGATCTTTAAATAGCTGGAAGGACGAAAGAATTCATAAAGTTACCTTTCAAATCTCATCAAATTTAAAGTTGTAAAATCCACAAAAATAAAAGCTTCATCATGTAACACAATAATCATTGTGATTTAAAAGCATTGAAAAGAAAAAGGGCACCTCAAAAACCATCCTTCTAACATGGATGCTATCTACAGAAATGTCCATAAAAATGAGGGAAATCTTCTTCTTTGCCATTGCCTTTCTTTTATAAATTAAAACTTATGCCAGCAATCGCTGGAGTAACAAAAGTAAGTAAAGAGATACTAATTAATTATCGATATTAAGTAACATTGCTTCGGAAGCATGCCCTAACAATAGCACAAATTATATCAAATCTACGTTAGATATTTTATTATTTAAGATTATATATTTTATTATTATTTAATATAGATTATATATAAATATTATCTTATCATTGTTTTTAAATAAAATATCCCCTGATTGTGGCTCACAAGTGATTTGAATAGAGATTTGGTTTAAGGTTACATACCTGGATGGTAAGCTAATATAAGCCTTGATAGGAGGCTATAAATAGTGTAGACCAGGTCTTAAAGTAGTAATGTGAAAAACCCACTGATATGCTTCTTAGGGTTTCCCTAACAGGTGACGGCTATTCCCAGGCCATCACTATGCCTCATCTTCCCGTTAGAAAAAGCTCTAACCTATTCTGTTATATTATAATTCTAACTCTTTCTTATTCTCTAGAATTTCTAGATTTTGAGATACTACATGCAGAATCACTATGGCTAGAGGTATTTCATCAAATCTTCCACTGCTGCTCTTTTTTATGGGATTTATACAATATATTTGGAATCTTTATTGTTAGATTATTCTAACATGTAGCATTAGAGCAGGTTTTTTGATTGTCAACTAAATTAGTCAATTAAATTATCATTGAAGATTTTTGCATATTTGGAATTTAAGTGCACATAGTTGATATTTTTACGAGTAGCATGCATCTTAGGGAGTAGCCATAGCATCCTTAATGTTGCATGTGTCAATAACCGCTTATGGTGTTTTTTTTTAAAAAAACATTAACTTGAATTAGTGATTAATTAATTTAATCAAAGTGAGAGAATTTTAGTTATTTAGTCACTTTTGTTGATTAAATTAATTATTCTCATTAGGTTATTAGTGCATATTTATATTTTAAATGCACACAATATTCGTGGTTAGCATGCTTGTTTCCTGAGGAGAAGCCATAGCATCCTCAATTTTGTGGCGTGCACGTTTTTAATCACTTATGGCTTTATAGAATATTAACTGTAATTAAATATATGATTATAATTAGTCTTTGCCCACATGTAGATAATTATAATTGGATATTTAATTAGGGTGGAATAGAATGACATTCTATTTTCTAAGTAGCCTACAGGTATTAGAAAATATAACTGCGTTCTAGATTCATCAATTCAAGATAAATTCATGCTATGCTAATGTCTTTACCCACACTAGATCTTAGTGATATGAATTTATAATTGTATGATCTACATTGGTATACATACACCTTTTTTTGTGATGTTTTTTCTCTTGTGTTTTATGTTTATTTTGTGAGCATGATTAATTTTCATTTTAACCTTGTAGACTATGATTGTTATCTATTTAATTGTTTAGTTTAATAAAATTTATTAGAGATAATTGTTGAGCCTATAAGGAGATAAATATTACTCCTTCCATTAAGATAAAATCGGCATTAGGAAAGTTCTAGTACTTAATGATATTGGCATAAGAAGTGAGATAACATTATGAGATGCAATTATCTCATTAAATTAATCTCAATTAAGAGCTGATCATTATGGGTACATAAGAATAGAGCAAAGTTAATAGTTTCTTATAGGCTAAAGGATGAATTTAGAAATTCTGAAAATTGTTGTTACATTGTTTTGTTGACTATAAAGTGATTATCCATAATAGGGTAAGATGCCTCTATTAATTTTTGTGGAAGAGATCCGTAGTTTATTATCTCATGAGCCATTACTTCTTTTTCATAAGTACATGTGTCAACACCCATTTAAATTTTGATATGCACAGAGTGATAAAGTCATAGTTCCATAGGCATACAAAAATAGTACAAATATACTGATATTAAGTACATGCTTACATATAGTATTCATCCCTGTAGTGTTCGATAACATTTACAAGCTTTGTCCCAAAATATCCAAAATATATAAAATAAGACTATATATAACCCACCATCTTTGCCTTAGGAAATAGGGAGAATTGCTAAAAAAGACTTCATTGACAACTTATTTTCTAAATGGGACCTGGGAAGATATCTTGCATACGGAGGAAAGATAACTACACATGGAGGGAAGATTTCTGCACACGTATAGGAAAGAATTCTGCATATAGGGAAGATCATCTGCATACTAGGGAAGATATTCTGCACATATGGAAGATAATCTGCACGCAAAGGTCCCATTTAACAAATAAGTTGCCAATGAGGGATTTTTTCACAAGTTTCCCTAGGAAATATGCCCATCAATTCCTTATGTCTACAACCTTACCTTTAGAGCCGCTGATATATGCTGAGACATTTTTATTTATAAAAAGGGGTGAGATTCCAAGGAATCTCAGTAGCAACATACAATCAATCATATAAAATACTAGAATTTAAATATGCGATGCACCATATAATGTAAAATGCTAACTCGTGTTATGTGTACATTGTCCAAGGTCAAACGACATGTTTGCAACCCGGCTTAACTCGTGTCCAAGGTCAACAACTATTTGAACCCTTGGCTTATCCGCGTGTACCATCGCTGGATCCCTGATCATAGCTAAGTCATGTGCCTTAAGCACTGTCATGTTGCAAAAGATGGCATACACAAAGCATACAAATTATTACATAGTATATGAAATACTACCTTAAGCCTTTTCACCTCAAGATGCGTGCCGATAACTCAATCCTAAAATTACAAATGTACAAGAATTAGGTCACAACCCATTCATGAACTACTTTAAACATTTCCAAAGTGTTTTTGGTGGTTATATTAGTCTATATTGAAAAATTACGAAAATGCCCCTGGAACCCCGGCCCCGGCCCCACAGTACCTGTCTGATCAAACTTTTCCAGAAATTTTTACCCGGGCTATTCTAACATATTTTCTCCCAATGAATCCATTTTTAACCTTGGTTTTTGCAAAATTACTACCAAATGACAGTTTCACAATTTTCTAGAAATTGACAGATTTTTAGTAAACTTTGAAAATTCATAAGTAATTCTAGAAAATTTCAAATTGACTGATTCTAAAGTCTAAATGAAGCTATTTAAATGTACTTTCATGGAAAAATATGCAAAGATAATTACTGATTGCACATATTGCCCAAAAATTTGGCCAACTACTACTGTTCCAGATTGCATTGTAGAAATAGAACTCAACTTTCAAAAATCATAACTAATCCTACAAAAATTGAAATGGAAAGGTTCCAAGTTCTATAGAAATCTATTTAAGTCCTCCATAAAGGAGAAATATGGACCACTACCATCTACTACTGTAAAATTCCATAATTTTACAAATTCCCTTGCTATTCTAGAATTAAGTCCAGTAGTAGAGTTGAACTTCAAAAATTCATAACTAAATCTAGAAAACTCAAATTATAGTGATTCAAAGTCCTATGTGATGCTCATTAAGTCTAATTTAAGGGAAAAATATTAGTCATTTCCAATTACAATATAAATATAAAAAAAGAGTGATAAAAAATCAACTAAGAAATTACTTTAAGAGCAAAATTGGACAAAAAATTATTATTATTCTATTTTTAAAGATTCTAATATGCATCCCACTCATCAATCATGAACTGAGAACCGTTACAAAATTCATACAGGGCAAAACCAAGAACAAGTTATAAGACAACAAAACCAAATTGGATGATGATAGCAAAACATTTCACCAACTGTTTAGTTCAACATCCATAAGTCAAAACCAATTATAGCTCAGGCCAAAATAACATCAGAATAGTTAGTTTTAGTGAAAGTAACCAAGAACTCTACCACCTACGTTCAGCTCCATGCCTCCTCATGACTTAAAACACCTTCTGGGGTTGTAATCACAACATAAACCTACTGATGTGTTGGGAGAGTTTTCAATCTGTATTTTTAATGTCTACTGCCTTGATATCTTGTCGGTATGTAAGGGCTCTGTAATCATTAATCCTATCTTAAAGTTGAACTGTTATCCTCTTCACTCTATGAGGACCATAGAATTCAAAGCGCTTGATATAACCTTGAACTTTCATGATCCTGAGAAAGGAGGATGTGACAGTGGAGATGGGCTTCAAATCAACGGTAGCTTTCCCCCTCCTCTCTATATTGACCATAGTTCTCAGTACATCATTCATAATTCTCCTCCCCATCCCTAATTTCTTCTCTCGTATTCTGGCTAGCCAAGAATACAGTCCACAGTCCAGCGTCGATGACAAAAAAATATTTTAAGATGTTGAAAAGGTATGTCAGGTTTGATACCTAGACATGTGGGAGAAATTTTTAGTCTCTACCAACATGACACTCAAACATTGACATTATTTTAAGATGTTAAATGCAACCAAGAAGATACTTTATGCAAGGTTAAAATTGCGTTGTTTTCAAAAGTAGGAGGGTAAAACTGTTTCTAAAAAATAAGGGCAAAATTGTACAAAAAAAGTATTCAATTTTAATTTAATATATATATAATATAAAATTTATAAAAATAAAATTATTTATTATTTATCTCAAAAATACAGTTTTATTTGTTTACTCCAAAAATGATCCAAAACAATGATCCTAGGCATTGGGCTTGACATCATCAATGCTCATTTGCTTTTCTTTTTTTCCCCCTTTGTGTTGCGTCTCATTCCCCACTCATTTAGATTAAAAACAATCATTTTATTAACAAGTAATTGGTTGAAATGGTAAGTGGTCTCACATCTATAAAGAAGATGACACAAGTTTAAATTTTGAGAAGTGTAATTGTTAAGAGGGCTTTAACCTTAATGCTCCCTATCCGAAGAGATTAGGCCTAGGTTCAAAGTGACTTGGGGATACCCTGAGTTCATAAAAAAAGTAAGAAGCCATTTTAAAGCAATGGATAGAAGTAGATGTTAGTGGCAGCGGAGAGAAGCTGAACCATTTCCAAATGTGTTGGTTATCTTTGATGTCAACCAACAACGTATACTTATTATTGACAACTAAACTAGTAATATTAAAAACTGTAGCAACATGTATTAACAATTAATGTTAACTAGCACTACATACTTGTTATTGATAACTAAAAGAGCTATTTAACAACTATCACAACATATATTAACAGTTAATATGAACCTACATCACATACTTGTTATTGACAACTTAAAGAGCTATATAAACAATTGTAGCAACTCATTAACAATTAAGGTCAACTTGCACCACATACTTGTTATTAACAACTAGAAAATCTATATTAACAATTGCCACATCTTGTATTAATTAACAGCTAATATCAATGTGTACCACACACTTGTTATTGATAACTAAACTAGCTTAGTTCTATTAACAACTAATACGGCATTTGTTAACCACTAATATCACTAGTTTCCTTTTCTTTTTACTTTTCAAAAAGAGAGTTGTAATTTTTAGCACCGACATTTACTAATTCTGACACCTTAACTCGTCATTGAATGCACTCTCACTTGTCAGTGATGGCATGTTGACTTCTTAATGTAGGCACTATTACATGTCAAATCCTTACTGCTAAAAAATGTTATAAGTTATAATCTTATATGATTTCAAATGATATATGCTTATATAATACATATTGGTTATAATGAGATATAATTTTATATGGAGCTATCAATTCTAGCATACTCACTTATTAATGAAATATTCCTCCGGTCCTTAATAAAAGACATATTTACCTAATATGATTAGATTTAGTTAGTTAAATTAGTGAATATGACATTTATTGTCTAGAATACCCTACTCATCTCCCTTAATTCCTTCGATTCCCCTTCTCTATGATTATTGTTAAGGGAGCATCAATAGAGGTAAATTAGAAAAAGATTGACAAATAGAGGCAAGAGGAGTATAATCTTATCACTAGCTGGAATAAGTAGCCATATAAATGTAAGATTTCAAATTAGATGCAAATATAGTTATGTAACATGCCTGAATGACATATGGACGAATAAAGCTGCATTTATAATTGCGTTTTCCAAGTTTGGTGAGGAAAATGCAGTATAGTCCCCTAAGCCTACACTTAGTAGTTAGTTGTCATCACCGACATTTCATTTCGAATTTATCAAGTATTATGCTTTATTTGAATAAAGATAACGGTAGATGTTTCTTGTCAATATCAGCTTCAAGGGGAGAGGTGAATCTGCAGCTTTGCTACTGACAAAAACTTATGGCTTGGATTTAACAAGCTCTTCCACAACTTTTTGGTAATTGACAATCAAGTCTATGTATGTCAACTGGCACCACAATGTCACGCCCTTATTTTAATTTCACCTTTACCAGAGTATTCACAAAAAATGGCATGCGGTTAGGTGGGCAACAAAGGAATAGTAAAAATATACTAATAATATGAGCATGATTATAGAAATTAGGGCTACTAGGGTATCTAAACCTATCCTAGTAAAACGAAGACATCATCCCGTCTTCGTTCCACCATTGCAATCTCTCCGTATAGTTCTCATCTCTGTCTCTGCATACCTTCTGTATTCACTTGTCTGAATTGTTGGAAAGCA
This sequence comes from Inga laurina, assembly GCA_963855925.1. NCBI lineage: Eukaryota > Viridiplantae > Streptophyta > Magnoliopsida > Fabales > Fabaceae > Inga > Inga laurina. Next base: position 30,541,257 of record OY979708.1, read on the forward strand.
AGGGTGAGATTCGAGAGAATCTTATTAGGAAACAGATACCATAATGCATTCATGATAGATGCTATGTGTATGACATGTTAGCTTTATCTATATGCATCCCCCATAATAACATTTCTACATGTTCAATGTTTCATGTAACAAAACTATGGCCACAGTAAAACATAAATAGAGCTTCATTTATTCAAATATACTCTACACAATCAAGTAAAGCAATCACATACATCACTTCACAAGCAAAGATATCAAATACATGCAAGTAAGGTAAGTTCTCTATATCTAGTCTTTTCTCCTCGATCTACGTTCAAACAACTCGAGCTCCATATTCGATCCTACAATGCCAAAGGTACTGTTTAGAAACTTCCACAGTGTTTCTGAAGGTTATATGAGTCTATGGTGAAAATTTTCCAACATGCCCCGGACCAGCCCCGTCGTACCTAGTCCGACCATACATTTCCCGAAAGTTTGACTAAGGCTATTCTTACATATTTTTGCCCAAAGAATCCATTTTCGGACTTGGAATTATCAAATTAAATGTCAAACTATAAAATTGCCCTTGGCAGCCCCGCTTTAAAGATTTCAGGACGTTTTTGTAATTATGCTTTTTCTGCCTTTGTGACCAACTATAACCCCACCTAATTTTCCCTCCTGAACTCAATGGAATCAATAAATCATTGAAAATCCAACTCTAACCCCTCCAAACTAGTCTTAGCTGAAATTCTCAATTCCCCAGGAAAAATTCGGGTTTTTCGATTCTAACTCGACAGACATGTTCCGTTTTACTCATAATCACTTTATCAACTATGTAATTAGGTTACAACTACCTCTTAGACTAAATTTTGGCAACATAACCCTTAGGCTATCACATTTCTAAAATTTAAAACTAACGGCAATCCGGAGAAATTTTACTGATTAAATTGGCCACAGTAGCTAGAATAATCAATATACAAGAGTTTGGAAGTTACCTCAAGCTCCCATTGGCTCTCCCTTGATATGGTTGAACCCTAGCCCTTCTTAACAAGGAAATTTCAGCTTCAAAAACCTTAAAGAACATGAAAGAGAAGCTTAGGCACAAGGTTATATGCATTAGGTACGAATTCACCAAAGAAATCAACCTACCTTACAAGTTCTCTTATCTTTCTCTCTCTAAAAGCTCTCAAACTTTCTCTCTCTCTTGAGCTGAACTTCACATCAGATATGAGCTGAAAAAAGGAGAAAGATGATGTTTATAATATTAGCTTATGTCATAATTTAATTATTTACCATTTTTTAGATTTTCTGACAGATTTTCTATCCAAAATTTGAAAACTCATAACTAATTCTAGAAAAATTGAATTGGAGTGATTCCAAAGGCTATAGAACCCTGACTGAGTCTAATTTCAAGGAAAAATATAGCCTTTTGTTAGTTGGAAGCACATCATTCCCAGATGTTTAATCTTTACATGTTGTTCCAGAAACTTCACAATTTTTCTAGGTTGACTTCAAAAATTCATAACTTTTTGTGTAGCTCTAATTGATTCATATGACCTATCAAATTAAAGCTTAGGATGTCTACTTTGATCTTGTAAAATCTCATAATTTTTTCTCATCATTTGGTTATAAAAAATCACATGATAAACTCATTGCCTTATAGGCGATTCACCGAAAACGTTGTTTACCTTTAATTTCTAATATCCCATTACCAAAATTAACATTAGTATTGGCCAAATATTATTTTCTTATATTCCTCTACTTTGGACCTAAATATTGGGATTTCTATAAAACCCAAGTGTTAATTCCATTTTTGTGTACAAATTTCCCATACTCTTTAATTTACCATTTTATGCCCTTTAGTTCCTCAAAAATATGAGAAACGTTAGGGAATAAGTTTGAGACACCTACTAAGTTAGGGCTTAGAGGTTCGTCTAATTTAGGCTTATTCGCAAGCCTCTATTCCAAATGTTTGAGATAAAACAACAAACTTCGACCTCCTCCTAAATTCATCGTTCTCTTCCTTCAACTTCTTCAGTTCCTCCGAAATTGGATTCATGCCATCTAAGCAAAATAGAGTCAATGACACATAAGCACAATTAACACTGTTAACTTCATGTTTAGGCTTATTCCTAAGCCTCCAATCTCAAAATTTGTGATATTACATTTCTCCCCCCGTTCAATAAATTTCATCCTCAAAATTTGAACGTGTACTATATGAGGATCCCTTTTAATCACTCAATCCATCCCTTTATCATGTGCAGGCTCACAAGCCGTGCAACATAATAATCATATTAAATCTATCTCTTTCATATGCAAGCTCAACGATCATGCAACACAATCATCATTTTCTCAGCAAAGTTCTCAGATATTATTCAGCATTCAACATTCAGCATTCATTTAGTATATAGTATGTAGCGCGTAATCAAACACAGGACCCACTGGTCTATTCCCATAGCACTTGATTCCTTTAGCCTCACTGCCTTAGCTCACATGTTTTACGTCCAACCTCTCAACTACAACTAACCAATGCGGTACAACACACCTGGTCATTTCAGGGTATGAACCTCTTGATCATAAATTGATTAGCTTCATCTTTTTCTGTTTCCCATGTATATATGTGAAATGCCTATTAACCTCCACACATTCAACCTATTACTATTCACATATGTTACTTGTTTGGTATACATAGGCCACACGGTTTATTACTGCATAAAATGTTTGTCGGTCTTACTGCCCAAGGTCATTACCCCATGCAAGCATACATACCGTGTCTTACCGCCTTTGTTCTCTATTTTGTTCTCATGGGCCATCCAACCCATTACTGTATTTATTATCCATCAGGACACTCAGTTCATTATTCAAGGCCTTATTACCTTGTTGGGACACTACCCAGTGTATGTAGCCTTGCGATTTATGTCATTCTACTCGTACAATATTGAGTATCCTGGTTTCACCGCCCTGTACAAACATGTACACTGGGACGTACTGACAATATATCTATCTATATTTATGCCTGCCTATTCAGGGTTCAGGACCAAATGACTATTTGACCATTACTGGTCGTACTGTATGCACTATTTGGGATCAAATTACTATTTGACCCTTACTAATCATATTGTGTGCACTATTACATGAATAGGTAAGTAATTCTGTGAGGCCATGGCTATTGAGATGTGCATGGCTCTACTTCGCCCTGTTATATTAGAACATATCCCAACCATGCTTGCTTGCACCTATGTAAACTATAAAGGTTGACTGTAGATCTGGGATTATTAACACTGGTGTTGTTGAGAGGTATTCACCACCATTCTTCCCTACTACACTAGGGTTCATCCCAATCTCTCTTTACATGTGTCACCACAGACCATATAGGTTGTATGACTATTGACTGTACATGTCATTGTACTGTACACCACTCTGGATGTAATATTGTACTGCATTCTGGGTGTAATACTATACACCACGTAAGGTGTGATGCTGTGCACCACTCTGGATGTAATAGTGTACACTACACAGGGTGTAATACGGTTTATCATACATACTGTAACACTATTGACCATCAAGGCCATATTATGTTTTAGGATGATCAACATTTGTGCGACCATCAACCTCTCTTGTAAATTTCAAAATTGCACCTAGATTCACCATACTTTCGCTGTCCACTCTTATGGTTTACATTGTTAAATACAATATAGGTGAGGCTATACTATCTGCCCACCCTTATCTTACTACCTCCGTTAGAACCTACTTGGCCTCCGTAGTAACCTATAATCATCCATAGAAAATGTGATAGATAAATATGCCATGCACCATATAGTATAAAATGAAAATTCATATCAATCCATGTGTGCACACAAAGTTCAAGGCCAAACACCCAGTTAAAACATCAATCCATGTTCGTACACAAAGTTAAAGGCCAACCATCCAGTTGAAACCCTTACGTGTATCTCAGCTGAGTCACTGACTACAGCTAGGTAAGACCAATGTACCTTAGCTAGTCCCAGACCACAGCTAGGCAAATCATGTATCATAGCTGGGTCCTTACTAGGCCGAATGGTATATATATACTTCCTATTAGACAGTATATATACACTTCCCACACTACAGCTAGATAATATTCATGTACCTCGGCTGGGCACCAACCATAACCAGGTAATATTCATGTACCTTAGCTGAGTCCTAGACTACAGCTAGGTAATGTGCCTTAGGCACATGTTCATATCATAGATACATAACATACAGCATATTGACCATCACATAGTATACGAGAGATTATAGTTACTATATTAGCCTTTCCTGGATAACCTTTTTTATGATCATTGATCATTGTTTACTATTCTATTATCTTGCCCTACATTTGCTGTATTAGGTTAAGTCTAACTTCTTGACCCTGCCTAGCATCTGAACCTCTTAGCCTTACCATCTTTGTGATTCACTATATGAAACAAGAAAGAGATAAATATCATATTATCACAAGGCATTTCTGTCATTTTACAAGTGTTGGTTACACTGGGACTCCTTGAATCACATATAACAGATGTTTGCAGTAGCCAGGGAAAACTTGTAACAACATACAGTCCTCTGAACTACTGTAGAGCATGTGCTTACTTCTATTACATGACATATCACAACATGTACATGTAACTTCCTAGGGGGTCACCAATCATAAGATTTCCTTGCGTTGAGCATCTTTAACTTTTGTGTACCCATGCCGAAACACATATACGACTATATCTATTCCCATTCACTGGTACTCTGAGACTGCCCTTATCTCAAGAGTCGTAACAACTGTCGTCAGTGAACTAAACACTATTTGTGGACTTCATATCAGTGCCGGTACAAGTACCTAAATATGTACCCTGATATGTTCCTTGATGTCTACAAAGTTTTCTGTTTGACTCTGCTTTGCAACCATATTCTTCTTTCAAGCCAAAACACTATATTCGGAAAGAAGTACAGTGTTGTGTGGATCCCTATGTCATCCAAAATTCCTGAATTAAATTATCCCTAACCACCAGCCATTGGGGTCAGTTTATCCGTGTATACTGTTTACTAGGCTACTGGGGTGTCGTACTCACAACATCCTACAGGTATATGCTCTAGACATCCTCCCATAATCATCGATCTGGTTGTAAATCACACATCATGTATACCGCTCCAACTCTGGGATCGGTAATAAAACCCAGATTTGTCTCTGTCTTAGTTGTTTGTGGCTTATATGCCTGTCACTTTATTGCCCATAACTGTGACTGGTCACTATTCAGACAACTAGTGACTCTGTTTTAAGATGAAGCTCCATACTTTGGACTTACTTGGACCCACTCCCTCGGTGTCCGTGTCATCCTTGTACCATCTGTTAGAACCGGCTATCACCCAAGAGGGGGGTGAATTGGGTGTATGATAAAAACTTAAGAACTTTGGAAATCTTTTTGCATATTAACGAAAGCGATAAGTTTGAAGGTAATAAATTATAAATCAACAGTTAGATTAAATAATATATGCTGGAAATATAAGAGCTTAGAGAAGAGAATATGCAAACTGTGATTTATCCTGGTTCGGTCCAATCTGTGATGGCCTACATCCAGTCCCCAGGCTCCTCCTGAGATTTTCAAATCCACTATCTTCTTGTTTAATTCGGGCACAAGAAAAGCCTTTACAATCCCACAAGTTTAGCTGGGTACTTGTGAAACCTTTTACAAATCTCTTACTGAAATACTCCCCCTTACGGCAAGTCTTACGAGCAGATCAATCCCGAAGATCTTCCTCTCCTGCTAACTCGTGCAAGTCTTATGAGCAGCAACGTTATCTCCTGCTCACACCCTTGTAAGTCTTATGAGCAGCAACGTTCTCTACTGCTTGCACCTTGTAAGTCTTACGAGCAGAATGTCTTACTGGCAATTCTCTCTACAGCTTCCACCGTAAGGAAATCAACCCTCTTAAGGTCCCTCTACCTTAAGATCAATTCAAAAATACAGATGAAAGTGTTTACAAACTCTCTCAGAGTGGATATAATGCTTACTAAAGTACAATCCAAATAATCACTCTTTTAATGATAAGTTATATAGAAGTTGTAGAACATAGAGTGTTTGGGTAGAAGCAGAGGATTCATGTTTCCATCATTTTTCTCGTAGTTGCTCACTGTCTCAGGTACCGATAGACTTTGAATGCTCTCTCATTTATAGTTGATGAAGATGATGACCGTTGTGAGCATTCATCTGTTGGAGTCCCATTGCTTCGTTTGACTGTTGTGTGTATTTGAACAACTAGCCGCTGTCTGTTGCAGAGTAGATCATCCCGTTAAAGAGTGGGATGTTTCATTATGAGCTGTACGTCATGTTGTGGAGAGGTATGAAGATGTTTGAATATTCGACAGTCTTTCATGGTGTGTCAGTTGCTTGTCGTGGTAGGTAGCCGCCATTCGGTGTGTAATGATAAAGTTCACCGTAATTGACTTTCTTATTTGAAACTTCAATCCAAACGTTTAATATCCTGTTTCACACTTGAAACATATGTTAGTTAACATTTAGAAAGAATAACAAGTGAGAACACAATGATTCAATAACATGTAACCATATTTGGATTGTTCATTGAGTGATGATATTTGCCATTCATGACCTCCATTCTTGAAGATGCAATCTAAATGCTTAATCTCCTGTTTCTCACTTGAAATATAAGTTAGTTAACGTTTAGGAATAATTACAAGTGAAAACATAATGAATGTATAACATTTAACCACATTTGGATCGATGGCTATGAGAGTCTGAACTTTCTGCGTTTTGGTTCTGTCAAGACTTCACTCGAGTTTAGTATGGCTCACTCGAGTGCATTTCATATTTTCACATTCTGGCTTCCTCTCTGGCAAACACTTGCTGCTCTTCACTCGCAGGACTCGAGTGCAATTCTGGACATCACTCGAGTACAATATCTCTCACTCGAGTGCACTCCTTGTTTTCACGTACATGCTTCTTCTCGGGTTAACACTTTCATGTCAACACTTGCATGACTCAAGTGCAATTGTGATCCTCACTCGAGTGTGTTGTTTAATGCTCGAGTGTTGCTAAATTTCTCCACACTTCAGCCGATTCTGGACAACACTCGCATGACATTTTTCAAGAGTGTGTTTTTGGACTCGCGGGTGATGTGGGGCCATGTCAAACTCAATTTATTTATTTGATTCTAAATATGAAAAATAATATATCATAAGAAATCCCTTGTCATATGCATTCCAATGCAAGAAGAATCAACTCCAAACTCCTTGTATTCTGCAAGTTATGATCAAAAGAGTGTCTATGGCACTAGACTGCACAAGCATCAACTTCCAGAAGGCATAGCTCCTAGAATATAATTTGAAATTAGGAAAATTACCTATCCATGGAAAGCTCTTTGAGTCTAGTTTCATATGGCACTAGTTTCGTCTCAATCTTATGTGTCATTTTTGAGTTATGCTCAAAATACCGAACCTGTCTTGAAAAGTGCCGGTGATTTCACTGTCAACTTCCATGGATCATATCTCCTTCATCTGAGCTTCTTTAAATATGATCTTGGTGTAAATTTTCCGTGTTGTAAGTCTTCTTTCATATGCCACCAGTTTTTGGTCAATCCAACGTGTGTTTTGAGAGATATGGCCAAAATATTAGACCTCTATCAAGCTGAACGTAAAACAGAGTAGAACAGAGTAGCCCCGACACTCGAGTATGTTCATCCTGTGCTCGAGTGCAACACCTCTGGCACTCGAGTGTTGAGCTCACACTCAAGTAAAACTCCTCTAGAAGTGCCATAACTTATAGATAAGTCATCTTAGCTTCGTATTAACCTATTCCAGCCATCATTTGATCATAGAAGCCTCTGGTATCATCATAGAAACCTCCAGTATCACTTCTAACAGCCTAAACCTTGATATTCTCACTAGATCTTGTAATTTCTTCTTGCTTCAAAATCTTTCTTCTTGATTTCTTTCTTGATAATCATTCTCCATAACCCAACAAGACAACTTCTTTATTTTCTCAATTATCTTCAATCTTTGCTTGACTAATCTACAAGGTATGCAACATTAAACATAATAATTAGTCAAAGTATTATATAAACTTTTTTCTCTTATCATTTGACATTTATATTTGACAACATCAAAACTAATCATATCTAACACCATCCTCTCTTTGGTATGGTAACATGTACTGCCTTCTAAGTATTCCATATTTTTCTTAAGGCGTGTCTATTCCTTTCAGGGCTTGTGAACTAGCTAAAGTAATTTACTTCGTTGTTCCTATCACTGTATAATGAAGCATATTAGTATAGTATTCTATTGCCAGAACAACCACATTACTTTGAGCGGACAATTCTATGGCCAGAATCTTTCCTCTAATACAAAAATATCACACCCTTGTCATATTTTGACTTGCAGCGGAATATTATTGCGTGGTTCAGTGGACAACATAGGAAAAGCATAAATATACTAATAATATGTTCATGATTACAAAAATTCCCCTCAGGGATTATGTATAACACTTACAAATTATGTAGCCGCATAGGGCTACTAGGGCGTCTAAACCCATCCCAGCAAAACAGTGACATATTCCTGTCTTCGTTCCACCACGGCAATCCCCTTGTACGGTTCTCTTCTTTGTTCTCATCATATCTTCTATCTCCTCTTGTCTAAATTGTTGGTAGGGGAGGGTGAAATTTGAGAGAATCTTAGTAGGAAAATAGTACCAATATGCATGCAAGATAAGTGCTTAATGCATGACATGCTTGCATTACATAACTCATGCTCACACAATGACATATCTGCGTGCTTTTGTGTACCCGTGCCAAAATGCAAATACTGGATGTATTTATTCCCATTCACCGGCACCCCGAGACTGCCCTTAACTCAAGAGTCATGCCAACTGTCTTCAGGCAACTAAACATTATTTGTTGACTTAATATCAATACCAGTACATGTACTTGAATACGTACCCTGATATGTTCCCTGATGTCTACAAAGTTGTCTATCTTACTCCGCTCTGCAATCTCATTCTTCTTCTAGGCCAAAACACTATATCCAGAAAGAAGTACAGTATTGTGTGGATCCCTATGTCATCCAGAATCTCTGAACTAACTTATCCTTGACCACCCACCACTAGGGTCAGTTTATCCATGTATAGTGTATACTGGGCCACTGGGGTGTCGTACTCACGGACACCCCACAGGTATACGCTCTAGACATTCTTCCATAATCCTCGATCATGTTGTAAACCACGCATCATGTATACCGCTCCAACTCCAGGATCAGTAACAAAACCCTGATCTATATCTGTCTTGTCTATTTGTGCCTTATCTACCTGTCACTTTACTACTTGTAATTGTGGCTGGTCGTTGGTCAGCCAACTGGTGACTCTGTTTTAAGACAAGGCTCCATATTTTGGCCTTACTCAGATTTGCTCCCTCAATGTCTGTGTCATCCTTGTACCATCCTCTCTCCAATATGGTAACATGTACTACCTTTTGGGTATTCCACTGTTTCCTCGGGGCTTGTCTGTTTCTTTCAGGGGCTTGAGAACTAGCTGAAGTAATTTACTTCGTTATTCATATCAATGTATAATTAAGCTTATCAGTATATACTTCGTTATTCTTATCAATGTATAATTAAGCTTATCAGTATACTATCCTATTGCCAGAATCACCGCACTTACTTTGAGCAGACAATTCTGTGGCCAGAATCCTTGCTCTGATACCAAAATGTCACACCCATGTTTTAATTTCACCTTTACCAGAGTATTCACAAAAAATGGTATGTGGTTCATGGGCAACATAGTAATAGCAAAAATATACTCATAATATGAGCATGATTACATAAATTAGGGCTACTAGGGTATCTAAACCCGTCCTAGTGAAACGGAGACATCTTCCCGTCTTCGTTCCACCACTGCAATCTCTTCGTATAGTTCTCGTCTCTGTCTCTGCATACCTTCTGTATTCACTTGTCTGAATTGTTGGTAAGCAAGGGTGAGATTCGAGAGAATCTTATTAGGAAACAGATACCATAATGCATTCATCATATATGCTATGTGTATGAAATGTTAGCTTTATCTATATGCATCCCCCATAATAACATTTCTACATGTTTAATGTTTCATGTAACAAAACTATGGCCACAGTAAAACATAAATAGAGCTTCATTTATTCAAATATGCTCTACACAATCAAGTAAAGCAATCATATACATCACTTCACAAGCAAAGATATCAAATACATGCAAGTAAGGTAAGTTCCCTATATCTAGTCTTTTCTCCTCGATCTACGTGCAAACAACTCAGGCTCTATATTCGATCCTACAATGCAAAGGTGTTAGATCAAGCGTTTCACCCAAGAGGGGGGTGAATTGGGTGATACTAAAATTTCTTCTGAAAATATAAAACTTTAACAGTGGAAATAAAATAGTAATGAGTAAGGAGAAATATCACTGAAGTGTACACCGGGAGTTATACTGGTTCGGTCACAACCACTTTGACCTACGTCCAGTCCTCAGAGCTTCTCTGAGAGTTTCACTATAACTTCCAAGATTCAGTGGGTTCTTGGCACCTCAGTACAAGCAAGTTCCTTCACCTGGACACTCGCTCCCCCTTACAAGTTGTAATCCAATCCCAACTCAAGGTTCCACAACCTTAAGTTATCTCAATAACAACTATTGAGTTTGAATGAAATATCTCTCTTACAGAGTGGATAAGAATCACTGAAGTATAGGAATATAATTTCAACGTAAAACAGAGCAATGAACTTGATAATTTGTTTGTGTCTAATCTTGTTGCTTTTTCTCTGTTTGGATGTTCCCATATATATAGATATGTTGGTGATGACCGTTGGAACATTTTTCTTCCGTCCGTTGAAGAGTGCGCAGCCACTATTGACTTTTCAAGATTTTGAAAAATATCCGTTGGCGGTGGTTGGCATTTGAACGTTTCATTTGACTTCCATCTCTTGAAGTGATTTCTTCATTGTTTATCTGTAAATAGACTAAGAATACTAATACAATGAAAGATTAATCATATAGGAAACAAATAAATGAACGTTTGAATGATTTCTAAATTTCTGGGTATGCTTACTCGAGTAGCTACTTGAGTACCACATGAAGATTACTCGAGTACTTACTCGAGTATCATCGGGAAATCTTAAATTAACTTCAAGTCAATGAGCAAATACAAGAATACTCGGGTAGTCCATGGAATAACCAATTTTCAAACCTTTGGAAATATCTGTTTACTCGGGTACCTACTCGAGTAATGTACTCATAACTTTATGAGTTACTCGGGTACCAACTCGAGTAAAGCTTCAAATAACTTTTGATTACTCGATGCTCTACTCCAGTAATGTTGGCAGGATTTCAAGCCTGAGAGCACTTACCTCATTACTCGGGTACTGACTCGAGTAATGCACTCAGTTTTGCATAGGTTACTCGGGTACCACCTCGAGTAACTGAGATTTTTGTACATGACTTACTCTGGTAATGACTTGAGGTTTACCTTGAGAATATTTCTCCATACTCGGGTACTTACTCGAGGAATCCACTTAACATACAACATTAGATACTTGCATACTAGAGTAAGGACTCGAGGATAATGAAATAAAAAGAAATCAAGTTAATCTGGTACCACCTTCAACTTTTAACTTACCTTAGTGCGTTACTCGAGTAGCTCCTCGAGTAACATTAGCAGTAGTACTAAGTGCCGAGAGCTCCATATTTTCAGAAACAGAGTTACTTGAGTAGCTACTCGAGTATCATTTGGCAACTTGAAGGCAACTGGAAGTTTTTCACATGGTTACTCGAGTAGCTCCTCGAGTAACATTAGCAGGCCGAGAGCAACTCCAAGTTTTTACCTGGTTACTCGACTAGCTACTCGAGTAACATTGGCAGGCCGAGAGCACCTTGAAAATACTTACACTATTACTCGAGTACCTACTCGAGTAACGTTGGCAGGTTACTGGAAGTTGTCTCTGGTTACTTCAAGTTTTGTCTCATTACTCGAGTAGCTACTCGAGTAATGCCTTAGAAAACTTGCTTCTCATCAAGTTTCTCAGCTTTTTCTCTTGGCTTTTCTTCATTACTCCAATGCTTACTTCAAGTGATGCTTGTTCCTATCATTACTTTGCTCAAAACTTGTTTATTAATCATTTCCTTTTTAAACCATTCTTTTGTTATCATCAAAACATGAGATCTAACATTCTCCCCCTTTTTGATGATGACAAAACTTGGTGATTTTGAACATGGTTTTTCAAATTGGATTCTCAATTAAATATGTCTTATTAAGTTTGAATTCATATCATACACCTTGCATACACAATAACTTCATTAGTCCAAACATGTATCATAATTTAAAACTTAAATGAACTTAAAATACTTAAACACACTTGCATTAAACTTAAAATTTTCAAATTACAAAATAACGTTCAAAGAAATTCAAAATGCTCCCTAAAAACCCATGTACAACCAAATACCCCAAAATAAACTAGGACACTTCCACAAAATCATTCTCAAGCTCTTCTCCCTCTTTTTGTCTTCATCAATCAAGTGGAGGGCTAGGAGGCTTGACTATGGAAATGGGTGTCACTGGTAGGACCATAGAATCATCTAACTCCAAAGAATCAAATGAACTAGAAGGAACTGGGTCAGGCAGATGGACTGGAGGGATATGGATGTCATCGCCGGGAGGAGAAGGTTGGAAGACAACCATGTAGAGGTTTCTCCTTCTGGAGTGGTCTGAATGTCAGGAGTAGTCTCAGCCTTAGGAGTATGATGTTCAGGGGAGGAAGAGGGAGATATTTCCTCAGTGTGGGTAGGAGAGGGAATAGGTTTAGGAGCGGTCTCTGGCTGAGGTTTGGGGGGTGAATCATCAATAATGATGTGAGTGGTCTCATGAGTTTCAGGATCGTCCACTGTGAATAAAATATCTTTGCCTTGGGGCTCAAGTGGATCAGAGACCGGAGGAATAGATGGATCAGCCTCAGGAATAGGAGTGTCTGAAGGAGGGTTCACTGGAGGTGGTGGTGGTGCAGAAGAGGAGGGACCGGCAGAAGGTCCAGGACCCAAAGAGTCCAATCATGCCAGAATCAATCTCAAGGTCTCTCCCTGGGCACGTTGCTCTGCTAGCAACTCCTCATGTCTCTTGTCCATTCTGTCAACCAACTCTCCCATCTTGGTATTCATGTGGGTTATCAGTTCGGCATTTGCGTTGGCGATATCCACATGAAAACCTCTGAGCATGTTCTCCATGAAGTGCTGGAGAATGGCATTGAGGAAGGATGGTGATGATGTGGTAGCAACTGGAGCCGATGACTGAGTGTCATCCAACTTGCTGGTCTCTGCCTCAGTGGTCTTCCTCTTCTTCTTTGACCCAGACTCCAGAGGGCCTTTGAGAGGGATGTCAATATTCAATTTCCCTATCTGGTTTCTCCCAACCAGAGTCAACCTCTAAATTGGCTCCTTGTTATCCAAATACCATATTTTGTTCTCTTTCAGGATTAGAGACAGAATCTGAGGATATGGCATTGGTGTTGTAGCCTTCCCATCCACCTTATACCTTTTCATCTTCGAGAAAATATATTCTCCCAGATCCTTCTGCTCCTTCAAAAGCAGTTAAGCAAACCACCTAAAGTCCCTATCAGAGAAATGGGTGTAATTGTTGGCTTTGTTCACTAGGGACCTAGAGTAAATTTACCAAAGGACCCTATGATGATCACACATATCACTGGGCTTGAAATTTAGAGGGCCAACTAACTCTCCAGGTTTGAGAATAGTGAAGATTTGGTTTGGCTCAAGTTCATAATAGATATCATCTGGGGGGTTCTCAATTCCTAACCACAAGTTAATCCTAGAGGGAGATATAAGTATCTTTTGGCCTCTAACTGTGGTGGTCATCTCTTCCTTAACTGAGGTTCGATTAGGCTCATCTATGATCTCTAAGTTACAATAAAAATGAGTGATTACTTTAGTACAAAATGGTAATCTAATAGATAGCCAAGGCATAAAGGGATCTAAATAAGGACTTAGGTCATGCTTCACTACCTCATGAAGTAACTTTAGATCAACATAGTGTGTCTTACACACGTTCCTTCTGGAGAATTGAGACAGGTACTTCGGAGACTCCACCAATTTGCTAACATTGAATCCCTTTGGTGGGTTGGTGATCTCTGCTTCTGGTATTTTGGACTTCTTGGAAGATTGACCCTTCTCCATTTGATCAATGATTCCAGCCATAGCCTTAGCCACATTCTTGTCATACTTTGGCTTTTTGATAGGCTTTGGTGTGAAAGAAGGGGTAGAGGAATCAGAGGGAGGAGGTGAGGGAGATTTGGCACTCTTCCCTCTTCCGGTTGAGGTACTCTTTCTAGATTGAGCCCTTGTAGCAATAGGCTCTTTAATCACCACACCTTTGGATTTCGGTTGAAGAGGGATTTTAGCTTTAGGTCTAGGGGTGAGTTTTCTTCTCTTTTTGGGAGGAGAAGAAAGAGGATCAGAGTGTTGTTGGGATTCAGAGGAGTCTATGGGAGTGAGGTTTTTAGTTCTCATCTTTCTGAAAGATTGAAAAACTGAGATTTTTCAGAAAAAGAAGAAACAGTCGAAGGTTAGGGTACAGAGATTCTGAAAAAAATAGGAGGTTTTTGGAACTGAAATCTCTTGGGTTTTGACGGAAATGAAGCAAGGAATCACTTGTGAAAAGTTTTGTGAGAGAGAATAGTGATTTACTCGAGGAGATTTTATGGAAATGACCAAATTTGTGACAGATAAAGACCTAGAACCCCACGTTACTCGAGGCCTTACTCGAGTAATGTTCAAGTTTACTCGAGGCCTTCCTCGAGTATTCATACAAAAAAATTCTAAAATAATTCATTTAAATTGCGTACCTGGCATGAATAATATAATAATTATCTATGGATGTTCCCTCGATCATTTATAACCCATTATCATCAGATTTGAGTCTTTTTTGTTCAATTTGAAAATCTGGACTCCGACATTACTCGAGGCCTTCCTCGAGTAAGCTTCAAGTTTACTCGAGGCCTGCCTCGAGTAAGCTGCTTTTCAACTTCTGACTCTTCATTTCTTTGAAACTGAACCGTTAGATTTAAAAATCCAAGTAACTTGATCCGTTACTTCCAGTTTTGGGGTCCATTACTCGAGTACATACTCGAGTAACATGTTACTTTACCTCAAGTTGCTCCTCGGGTATTGCTTCTGTGTTAGCCATAACTCCAAGTTGATACTCTAGTAAAGTTGTCCTCTGATCATCTCTATTTTTATTTCTCAAAGCAGAGTTTCTTTCTTCCTGCAAAACAAATTTCTATATACTCCGATGCTTAAGTTAGTAATCATCAAAACATTATCAAGTGACTTCATCTAATATTATGAAATGCTGAAATTTCTTATAACTCATTGGGATTTACCATTCCCAATTCTCTTCTAATGTATAGAAATTGATCTTTTGCAAGAGGTTTTGTGAAGATATCTGCTAACTGAAGATGAGTAGGAATAAATATTACTTTCACATCTTTCTTTTGAACATGATCTCTGATGAAGTGATGCCTGACATCGATATAATTGGTTCTAGAGTGTTGAACTGGATTCTTTGCCAAGCTTATCGTACTTGTATTATCACAATAGATTGGTATTTCTTTGAGATAAATACCAAGATCTTGTAGTTGTTGTTTTAACCAAATAACTTGTGCACAACAACTTGAGACTGCAACATATTCAGCTTCCGTTGATGAAAGAGACACTGTATTTTGTTTCTTGCTGAACCGTGACACAAGTGATCCTCCAAGAAATTGTCCTTGTCCGCTGGTGCTCTTTCTGTCTGTTTTGTATCCTCCATGATCCGAATCTGAATATGCAACAAGATATTCACTTCTTCCTTTGGGATACCACAAACCCAATTCAAGTGTGTCAGCAAGATATCTAAAAATTCGTTTGACGGTTTCAGCATGTGATTCTTTTGGTGCCGATTGATATCTTGCACATATGCCAACACTAAATTGTATATCTGGTCTACTTGCCGTGAGATAGAGTAATGATCCAATCATTCCTCTATACTTTGTTATGTTGTAGTCTTTCCCTTTGACATCAGCATCCAGTAACGTAGTAGAGCTTATAGGCGTGTCTGACCCATTTGCTTCATCCATTCCATACTTCTTTAATAACTCCTTCAAATACTTTGTTTGAGATATGAACATTCCATTCTTTCTTTGTTTGATTTGCAAACCAAGAAAGAAATTTAATTCTCCCATCATTGACATCTCAAATTCTCCCTGCATTATCTCAGAAAATTCCTTACACAGAGATTCATTAGTAGCACCGAAAACAATGTCATCAACATATATTTGAACAATTAAAATATCATTGTGCTTTCGTTTTATAAAGAGTGTTGTATTAACTTTTCCTCGTACAAAACCTTGATCAATAAGGAACTTACTGAGCCTTTCATACTAGGCTCTAGGAGCTTGTTTTAAACCATACAAAGCCTTTTTGAGTTTGAAAACATGGTCAGGTTTAGTAATATCCTCAAAACCTGGGGGTTGTGCTACATACACTTCTTCCATAATGTAGCCATTTAAAAATGCACTTTTAACATCCATTTGATAGAGTTTGAATCCTTTGATGTATGCAAAGGCTAAAAGTACACGTATAGCTTCCAATCTAGCCACTGGAGCATACGTTTCCTCATAATCAATCCCTTCTTCCTGATTATAGCCTTTGGCCACCAATCTTGCCTTGTTTCTGACAATAATTGCGGATTCATCAAGTTTGTTCTTGAATACCCATTTAGTACCAATGATCGGATGATCCTTGGGTCGGGGTACTAAATCCCAAACTTGATTTCTCTCAAATTGATTTAGTTCTTCTTGCATTGCTATAACCCAATCATTGTCTGATAGGGCTTCATCAATGTTAGAAGGTTCAATCTCAGAAATGAATGCAGAAAAACTTACTTCATTAAAAATTCTATTTCTAGTTTTGATCCCTTCATTCACATCTCCTATGACTTGATCTAAGGGATGACTTTTATTGTATTTCCAGGCTCTAGGTTGACCTAGGGATTGCTCTTCTTCCTTAGTTTCATCAACCTCTGGAATAAGAATCTTAGAAATAGATTGACCATTTTCTTGATTTAAAACAACTTCCTATTCTTCATCAATGATTTTGTCAGAGGATTCAAATTCATCAAATACCACATGAATTGATTCTTCAACAACACAAGTTCTTTTATTGAAAATTCTATATGCTTTACTTCGGTTAGAATATCCTATGAAAATTCCTTCATCAGTTTTAGAATCAAATTTTCCTAAGTTATCTTTACCATTATTATGAATGAAACACTTACAACCAAAGATGTGTAGATGAGCAATGTTTGGCTTTCTTCCTTTGTATAGTTCGTATGGTGTCTTTCCAAGTTTTGTTCTGATATATGCTCTATTTGAAACATAGCATGCTGTACTCATAGCATCAGCCCAAAACACTTGAGACACGTTCTTTTCATTTAACATTGCTCTAGCCATCTTTGTGAGTACTCTATTCTTGCGTTCCACAACTCCATTTTGTTGAGGCGTCCTTGGAGCAGAGAAATTGTGATCAATACCAGTAGTATCACAATATTCTTCAAAGGCTTGATTTTCAAATTCTCCACCATGATCAGTCCTAATACCTGCAATGGACATACCCTTCTCATTTTGCACTTTCTTGGCAAAAACAATAAATTCTTCAAAAGTTTCATCTTTTGATGATAGAAAAATAACCCATGTAAATCTAGAGAAATCATCAACAATGACCAATGAATATAAGTTGCCACCAAGACTCTTTACTCTTGCAGGACCAACTAAATCCATATGTAGTAATTGTAATGGTCTATTTGTTGAAATCTCATTTTTCAATTTGAAAGATGATTTAGTTTGTTTACCCTTTTGACATGCATCACAAATCAAGTCATTTTTGAAAGTTACTTTGGGTAATCCAAGAACTAAATCCTTTTTGAGTAGTTTGCCTAATTGATGCATGTTGACATGAGCCAATCTCTTATGCCATAACCAGCTTTCATCAGTATTACTCAGAAAACAGTTTTCAGACTCATTTCTACTAATATCTAGAGTATAGCAGTTACCTTCCCTTTTTGCTCTGAGCTTAGCCTTGATATTCTTCTTATCAAGTTGTACATCATTCTTGTTGATGATTAAGCATTCTTCTGAGTCAAATATTACCCAGTTGTCTTTATCTACACTTTGACTTACGCTCAGTAAATTATGACACAAGTCTTCAACATAATATATATCTTTGACTTGTATTCCTTTGTCATTCTTGATTTCACCAATTCCGCTATCCTTCCGGATTGATTTCCTCCAAATTTTACCTTTCCACCTTCCTTAGGTTGTAATGTGGTAAAACTTTCAAAATCTCCGGTCATATGTCTAGAGCATCCACTATCTATGTACCACTTGCTATTTTTGGATGCTTTGAGACATACCTGCAATCAAATGACTAAGTCTTAGGTACCCACATCTTTTTGGGTCCTTTTGGGTTAGTACAAATGATTTTCTGAATACATGAACCTTTAGGTACCCATTTGTAGGTTCCTATGGTTCCTTTCTTCTTATGAATGCATGAAGATGTATAATGTCCTTTTCTATTATAGTAATTACAAAATGCAAAAGGATTTGATGTATGCACAGAATGTTGGAAATAATTCAAATATGACTTACCTCCTGCTTTCTTTCTTCCCTTTCTTTTATCTGATTTTGGATCATATCCAATTCCAGATCGATCATTTACAAATCGTTGAGCTTTCAAAATAACATTTAGCATCTCACTTCCTTGTGTGAATTTTTCAAGAGTTTTTGTGAGATCAATGTTTTTCTTTTTCAAAGATAAACAATTTTTACAATCCTTTCCCTTAAGTTCAGTTTCAAGAACTTTGTTTTTCTTTTTAACAATAATCAATTCTTTAACTACTTTGATGAATTCAGAATGTAAAGCATTATATTCGGAAAGTAATTCATCATAGGTAGGTTCAGAATCATTTACCTCTTCTTCTGTTTCTTCTTGAGCAACAAGACATATATTAGCTACTTCTTCCTCATCACTTTCTTCGTCTGAGGAGCTGTCACTCCATATAGCATATACAAAGGCTTTGTTTTTGTTGAAGAATTTACCTTTTCTCTTTTCTTTGCTCTTTTGGTTCAAATCTGGACATTCTGACTTGATATGTCCTGGTTTCCCACATTCATAGTAAATGATATGATCTTTGCTACTATTTCCTCCTTTCTGAAAATGTTTGAATCCTTGACCTTTCTTGTAGAACTTTCTGAATCGTTTTATGATTAAACCCATTTCGTCATCGTCGAACTCTTCATCCTCATCCTGATTCTCTTCTTTCGCTTTTAGTTCTAGACCTTTCTTTTTCTTGTCACCAATGTCATCTAGTTCTCTTTTGAACTTTAGTTTGCTTTCATATTCAGAAAGACTTGCAAATAGAGAAGCAACTGATCTCATTGATTCTCCTTTTGCTCTTCTATTGCAGTAACTTTTGCTTCCCACTCTTTAGAAAGAATATTCAAAATCTTTCGTACTTGGGTGTGCTGATCATAGACTTTCCCAAGAGCTGCAAGTTGGTTAACAAGGTGAGCATATCTAAGTTCGAATTCAAAAATCGACTCACCTGATTTCATTCGAAGTAGATCGAATTCGGTGACCAAAGTGTTGATTCGATTCTCCTTTATTCCCGAAGTTCCTTCATGAGCTATTTCCAGAGCTTCCCACATTAGTTTTGCTGTTGGAAGTGTGCAAATTCTGAAATATTCACTTTGACTCAAAGCGCTTTGTAACATCAGAATTGCTTTGCTATTGAGAGTGATAAGTTTCTTGTCATTCTCATCATATTCCGCTGGCGTTTTTGGAATTTTCTGAGAATCTACAATCTTTGTAGGTTGATAGTTTCCACTCTCAATTACATCCCATAGCCCATATTCAGTAGCCATCACGAACACTCTGAACTTAGCTTTCCAGAAAGAGAAGTGTTCTCCATTGAAACCAGGAGGTCTAGTGATGGACGCCCCGTCGGGAAGAATTCCTTCACCCATGCTTGCTATTGGATCCTTCTTAGGCTGTTAAACCTTAACAAGAAGACCTATGCTCTGATACCAAATGTTAGATCAAGCGTTTCACCCAAGAGGGGGTGAATTGGGTGATACTATAATTTCTTTTGAAAATATAAAACTTTAATAGTGGAAATAAAACAGTAATGAGTAAGGAGAAATATCACCGAAGTGTACACCGGGAGTTATACTGGTTCGGTCACAACCACTTTGACCTACGTCCAGTCCTCAGAGCTTCTCTGAGAGTTTCACTATAACTTCCAAGATTCAGTGGGTTCTTGGCACCTCAGTACAAGCAAGTTCCTTCACCTGGACACTCGCTCCCCCTTACAAGTTGTAATCCAATCCCAACTCAAGGTTCCACAACCTTAAGTTATCTCAATAACAACTATTGAGTTTGAATGAAATATCTCTCTTACAGAGTGGATAAGAATCACTGAAGTATAGGAATATAATTTCAACGTAAAACAGAGCATTGAACTCGATAATTCGTTTGTGTGTAATCTTGTTGCTTTTTCTCTGTTTGGATGTTCCCATATATATAGATATGTTGGTGATGACCGTTGGAACATTTTTCTTCCGTCCGTTGAAGAGTGCGCAGCCACTATTGACTTTTCAAGATTTTGAAAAATATCCGTTGGCGGTGGTTGGCATTTGAACGTTTCATTTGACTTCCATCTCTTGAAGTGATTTCTTCATTGTTTATCTGTAAATAGACTAAGAATACTAATACAATGAAAGATTAATCATATAGGAAACAAATCAATGAACGTTTGAATGATTTCTAAATTTCTGGGTATGCTTATTCGAGTAGCTACTCGAGTACCACATGAAGATTACTCGAGTACTTACTCGAGTATCATCGGGAAATCTTAAATTAACTTCAAGTCAATGAGCAAATACAAGAATACTCGGGTAGTCCATTAAATAACCAATTTTCAAACCTTTGGAAATATCTGTTTACTCGGGTACCTACTTGAGTAATGTACTCATAACTTTATGAGTTACTCGGGTACCAACTCGAGTAAAGCTTCAAATAACTTTTGATTACTCGATGCTCTACTCCAGTAATGTTGGCAGGATTTCAAGCCTGAGAGCACTTACCTCATTACTCGGGTACTGACTCGAGTAATGCACTCAGTTTTGCATAGGTTACTCGGGTACCACCTCGAGTAACTGAGATTTTTGTACATGACTTACTCTGGTAATGACTTGAGGTTTACCTTGAGAATATTTCTCCATACTCGGGTACTTACTCGAGGAATCCACTTAACATACAACATTAGATACTTGCATACTAGAGTAAGGACTCGAGGATAATGAAATAAAAAGAAATCAAGTTAATCGGGTACCACCTTCAAGTTTTAACTTACCTTAGTGCGTTACTTGAGTAGCTCCTCGAGTAACATTAGCAGTAGTACTAAGTGCCGAGAGCTCCATATTTTCAGAAACAGAGTTACTTGAGTAGCTACTCGAGTATCATTTGGCAACTTGAAGGCAACTGGAAGTTTTTCACATGGTTACTCGAGTAGCTCCTTGAGTAACATTGGCAGGCCGAGAGCAACTCCAAGTTTTTACCTGGTTACTCGAATAGCTACTCGAGTAACATTGGCAGGCCGAGAGCACCTTGAAAATACTTACACTATTACTCGAGTACCTACTCGAGTAACGTTGGCAGGTTACTGGAAGTTGTCTTTGGTTACTTCAAGTTTTGTCTCATTACTCGAGTAGCTACTCGAGTAATGCCTTAGAAAACTTGCTTCTCATCAAGTTTCTCAGCTTTTTCTCTTGGCCTTTCTTCATTACTCCAATGCTTACTTCAAGTGATGCTTGTTCCTGTCATTACTTTGCTCAAAACTTGTTTATTAATCATTTCCTTTTTAAACCATTCTTTTGTTATCATCAAAACATGAGATCTAACAAAAGGTACTTTTTTGACACTTCCACAATGTTTCTGGGGGTTATATGAGTCTATGGTGAAAAATTACCAAAATAGTTCTGGACCCCGGCCCCGCCTCACCGTACCTAGTTCGACCATACTTTTCCTGAATGGTTGACTAGGGCTATTCTTATATATTTTCATCCAAAGAATCCATTTCAGGACTCACAATTATCAAATTCAATGTCAAATTACAAAATTGCCCTTGGCAGCCCCTCTTTAAGGGTTTTAAGGGCGTTTTCATAATTATGCTTTTTCGGCCTTTTCTAGTGACCAATTGTAACCTCACCTAATTTTCCCTCCTAAACTCAATGGAATCATCAAATCATTGAAAATCCAACTCTAACCCTTCAAAACTAGTCTTGGCCGAAATTCTCAATTCCCCAGGAAAAATTGGGGTTTTTCGATTCTAACTCTGCAGATGTGTTCCATTCTACTCCTAATCACTTTATCAACTATTTAATTAGGTTACAACTACCTTTTAGACTAAATTTTGGCAGCATAACCCTTAGGCCATCACATTTTTAAAATTTAAAACCAACGATAATCCGATGAAATTTCACCAATTAAATTACCCACAGCAGCCAGAATAATCAATATATAAGAGTTTGGAAGTTACCTCAAGCTCCCACTGCTCTCCCTTGATATGGCTAAACCCTAGCCCTTCTTAACAAGGAAAATTCATCTTCAAAAACCTTAAAGAACATGAAAGAGAATATTAGGAACAAGGTTATACGCATTAGGTATGAATTCACTGAAAAAATCGACCTACCTTGCAAGTTCTTTTCTCTTTCTCTCTCTAAAAGCTCTCAAACTTTCTTTCTCTCTTGAGCTGAACTTCACATCAGATTTAGGCTGAAGAAAGGAGGAAGATGATGTTTATAATATTAGCTTATGTCATAATTTAGTTATTTACCAATTTTTGAATTTTCTGACGGATTTTCTGGCCAAATTTTGAAAAATCATAACTAATTCTAGAAAAATTGAATTGGGGTGATTCTAAAGGCTATAGAACCCTTATTGATTCTAATTTCATGGAAAAATATAGCCTTTTGTTAGTTGAAAGCATATCATTCTCAGATTTTTAATCTTTACATGTTGTTCCACAAACTTCACAGTTTTTCTAGGCTGACTTCAAAAATTCATAACTTTTTGTATGTAGCTCTAATTGATTCATACGACCTATCAAATTAAAGCTTAGGATGTCTACTTTCATTTTGTAATATCTCATAATTTTTTCTCATCATTTGGTTTTAAAAAATCTCATGATTAACTCACTGCCTCATACACGATTTCACCGAAAACATAGTTTACCTTTAATTTCTAATATCCTGTAAACATTAGTATTGGCCAAATATTATTTTCTTATATTCCTCTACTTTGGACCTAAATATTGGCATTTCTAGAAAACCCAAGAGTTAGTTCCATTTTTGTATACAAATTTCCCATACTCTTTAATTTACCATTTTATTTCCTTTAATACCTCAAAAATATAAGAAACGTTAGGGAATAAGTTTGAGGCACCTGCTAAATCGGGGCTTAGCAGTCCATTTAATTTAGTCTTATTCCCAAGCCTCCAATCCTAAAGTTTGGGGTAATACAACAAACTTCAACTTCCTTCTAAATTCATCATTCTCTTCCTTTAACTTCTTCAATTCCTCTGAAATTGGATTCATGCCATCTAAGCAAAATTAATAGTGTCAATGACACATAAGTACAATTAACATTGTTAACTTCGTGTTTAGGTTCTTTTAAAACTATAGGGACTAACGGTTTTAAATAGAGCAAACTTAAGGAACTAAAATTACATCTTTAAGAACCAAATGTAGGTTTAACCTAAAATAAAATTTACTTATGTGTTGAACTCCTCGTTATACTCCCCGAAGTCTCCAAAAAGATGACAATCACATTCTCTCAACCATCTCTGAAGCTATGAAGAATTCCCAAATAGAGCCTCGTCTCTTTGAAGGATCCTCTTTTCACTCAGAACCCACCATGTACCTAATTCCTCACTGATATGCAAAGTGGGGTTAGATGCTTCTTCTACTATCTTGGGTCCCTTTGAGAACTGTATTGAGTATATTTTCCCCCAATTCAACTAATTTCCTTTGGAGAGTCGTATTTGATTACGCCAATCCTCATGTCTTCAATGTCCATGTTTTTCTTTCATATGTGCTCTTAGGTTTATTACTTATGACTATATAAAGAGAGAAACTAACCTTCATTGATAAGTAGAAACATAATACTTTTGAAGCAGATGATAAATTCATTGCTCATTCTTTGAATCATTTTGGGAAGGATGACCCCACATCTTAGAGAATTCTAAGTTCTTTCTCTCTTGAAAGTTTCCCATTATCAAGCAATTCTTACCTTTTTTTGTAACAAGTAAACTTCATTAAAACATAAGATAAAAAGATTACATCATAATTGGGCCACTTTACATGGGTTAGGAAAGTGTAGGCTGAGTGGCCCAATAAGCTAATATAAAGGGTAACTCATAGAAACATAATAGGACAACCAAATACAAAAGTAAAAGCCTTAGTACATTATAAGCTACACAAGTTGTAAAAGAGAACAACTCCAATATGTCACCATAGTCGTGAGAATCTACAGAGCACGGTGAGGAACGAACAAGTGGGTGTTACACTACGTCTCCCAGAGGACATGGGCCACCCGAGTGAACCATCATGGTTTGGTGCTTCCCTTAGGAAGTTGAGGGTTAAGAAAGGCAATGGAAGGCTTCCAAGTGCCATAAACAGAGTAGAGTATACTATGCTAAAGTCCATGAGCTATAGTTGTAGAAGGAAGAAGTTCACGAACACGATTCCAATAGAAAACATACGCTATGTTGAGGTAGGGTAGACTTGTATATGTGTTGGCAACAGCCAAAGATAGGTGATAAAGAGAGACTATGACTTGTGTGCCTTTACAAAAAGCTCCTTTGCCTGTGATAAGAACAGAACAACATACGAAAGCAAGTAAAAGAAACATTAAGTAACTTAGTTGGGGCAGCAGAGTATTCCAAAAACTCATTACAAAGCTGCCGTCTCTATAATGATTTATCCAAGGTAGCGTCATAGGGCAAGGCGGGCCCTTGCTGAAGGAGGTTCACCAGTGCATAAAGTTAACTCAGTGGAGACATCACAATTTGAGGTTGTATCAAACTCCACTCGAGAACGGCAGGGGTTAGCAAGGCCACTTGCTTCGCCATAAGCAGAGACCCACAAGACAGATAGCGGAACTGAAGGATATGGTGCTAGTGGCGGTAAGACAGAATGAGGGGAAGCATCAAACTCCTATTGGGTTTAGGCTACCACATGCATTTATGACCTTATGATTCGATAGTGTAGCAATAGTGAGAGGTGTGGTTGTGAAGGGTATGGGATTTACAACTCTTCATAGAGGACATAGAGCTATGTTTGGATTAAAGGAATGTGCATGATGATATTATAGCCCTATTGCTAGAGCTCCTCCCAACAAAATTCATATAAGACGTGCATTCGAAATAGAACATTGATCCATCAGAAATACATGAATTGGTTATCATACCAGTGCGAATATGGGGGTTGGAATCAGTGTGTTCAACAGCAACTAGTCGAGCCTTATAAAGA
This sequence comes from Inga laurina, assembly GCA_963855925.1. NCBI lineage: Eukaryota > Viridiplantae > Streptophyta > Magnoliopsida > Fabales > Fabaceae > Inga > Inga laurina. The sequence goes on from OY979708.1 coordinate 30,566,886, forward strand.
TTGAGGTCATACTCCATGATCACATCAACATGGATATTGGAAATATGTAGACAACGACCCCCCCTTTGAAACCATCGGTGAAGTGGCCTATAAAAGGCTACTTCATGAAAGCAGGTGAATGTTTAGTTCTCATCCATAATGAAGTAGTGACAACTCTATTTTATGGTAAGACGAATAGGGGAGTCTGGAGAAGTATATATAAGCTTGGATGACCATGCATGAATGCAATCTAGGGAGCCACCGAAGTAGGACATATATCCTCACCATGTAAAGGAATGAAGGCTAAGTAAAATTGTGGCAAAGTTACCAACAAGACACGTAGGTGAGGGTGAAATCCAAGATTCATAATGAACAATTAAAGATCAGTGATTTAACAAGGTGGTGGAGTAATAATGAGTCAAAACAAGATTATCCGTAGGAGGCTGATTTCGTTCAAATGAGACGAGAATGTAAACTATGGTTTGGTTGTGAGATGATTTGTTGGTTTTAGTTAAGAGGGTGCTAAATCATTTGGGAGAGTTGTGGGACGGGAGGTGATACGGGCATATGGGGCATTTTTTGACAGTATGAAGAGTAGTAAATTGGGTAATGGGAAAAAGGAACACATGGCGAGAGGAGAGTGAGTGAGTTTGGGTTTTATAGGTGGTGAAGGGTCGATGGGGTGGTAAGCGTTTAAGAGAGGTGTGAGCTAGAATAGTTAGTGATCGATACGAGAAGCCCATAGACCGCTCAAAGTTTATAGGATCCAAATTGGTATTGGACATAGGAAGATATAGGTCCAAGAAGGAAGTTGGAGGAATAGGTGGTTTTGAACAAAGGTGAATTTGTGATTCAGGAACCAATCTCAAATGTGTTTATTCAATTTCTGGATGTAATTTATAATGAAATGATATACCTATTTAAACTACTAAAATACCCATTAAAATATTACAAGATTTAGAAAGTTGGGCTTCACCAACTCTCCTCCCACCTACTCCCTCTACATAATCGTCATGCCTTACATCATTTCAGTCAAATGCTTTGTTTTCATTTTCAACATTAGTGTGCTTTATCAATGTTGGGCTGCTATGTTTCAGTTTGTTGACTAATTCTATCACAACATTAACAAATGGAATGAACATGTTCTACTAGGTAAGAGACTTAAACGGTGTGGGTGTAGGATTATAATAAAAAGGTAGTGTTTACTGCAGTATGAAAGATGCAGAGCATCACAGTTTTGAAGTCGAAGCATGAAGGAATATCTTAATGCTTGGAGCAGTATTAACAGCTTGTTCAAGGTTTTGAATAATGTTCCCTTCTCATAGGATCTAGGATATCCCATACTTGCCATTACTAGAAAACCATGGCTGACCTCGAGACTAGTTGAGTGACACTGCGTTCAACTCTCCTCTACTAGCTGCAAGTAAAGCTTGTGTCAGATAGGACTCTAACCGGATCATTGATCAAGACCTATTTAAGTCATCCATATTAATCTAAAATGACTTGAAATATCAACAAACTAAAGATCGAATATGTAATAGGTGTGCCTTGTCTGGGTTATCAACTAAAAGGGTGACTCTAGGTATATTTGGGGTTGGGAAAAGGAGAGAGGAATAATCCCAAAGAAAATGAAAGGGTAACTGAATGGTAACTTTTTACATTTAAAATTCTCTAAATTAGATATGAGCCAAAAAATACAATGGAAAGAGTACTTTTAAGATTTTGCAAGGTTAGTTAAGATTCTTTAATAATCTTCCCCTCCTCATTAATATATTTTTTTCTTTTGGTAAACAAGGGTAATTAGGGCCTTTGGCCCCCCCACAAAACCCTCGGTGGCCTTCTCAACTAGGTTAGGTCAACCCGAGCAATCAACTAATATGGTGTCGAGGTCTTGTGGTGCACATCCTATAGCACTTTGTGCTAAGATGGGTACCACCCTTTATCTATAAGTGCCACTACCGCAAAAAATGTTTTTAACGTCCCTTATTTAGGCCTTTTAACTTCTGAAAACAAGCGGACGTCTATGTGAGCGACGTAGTAAAAAATGGCAATAACGTTCGTAAATAAAAGGACGTCTAAAGTCTAGACTTTAGACGTCCCCAGTTTAAAATGGGGGCGTAGCACTTTAGACGCCCCCATTTTAAACTGGGGACTTCTAAACCCACTTTAGATGTCCCCAGTTTAAAATGGGGACGTCTAAAGTGCTTTTTTTAAAAAAAATCATTTATATTACAGATATGAACTAAACAGTATTTAAAATCAGAAATTACATATCATCATCAATAAAATTACAGATCTAGTATCTGAACTCCAAATCCAAAATCTACACAATAATAACTCTAGAGCTGAAATCTCATAAACAGAAGATGATAACAATAAGATGAATCAGTTGCAAAAAACTTATCTCCTTCTATTATTAAAATTCATTTTCTCATAAAAATGAATAGAGAAGAGCAACAGGGAGAGATGGACCTCATTTTCTTAGTGGGAATGTGGCCATGAAGCATGTTTTGGAGTCTCGATCTACAACCATAATAACACAAGTTAGAAGATAAAATAGAAGGGAAATCCAAAGAAAAAAGAGAAAGAAGATAAAATAATAAAAAAAAGTAAGAAACATAATAGATCTGGTGAAAAAGAGAGAGAGAAAAGAAGAAGCAAGTTTAAAAATAGTATATAAAGAAGAAGAAGCAAGAGTTAAATGCGTGGTGGTAAGCATAACAGATTTGGTGAAAAAAAGAGAGAGAAAAGAAGAAACAAGTTTAAAAACAGCATATAAAGAAGAAGCAAAAGTTAAATGCGTGGTGGTAGTGGTTCTTGTTGTGGTTGCGGTGATGAGAAAGATGAGTGTGGGTCTATAAAACTGACAAATAAAGACTGTTAGTACAGAATTGAATTATTTTTCGCGTCCCCAATTTTTTTCTTTTTTTTACTTTAGACGTCCCCAATTCAAAAAGGGACGTCTAAAGTCACACTTTAGACGTCCCTAATTTAATTGGGGACATCTAAAGTTATTTTTTTTATATAATCAAGGACGCCTTTTGGCGTCCCTAATATTAAGGACACTTAAAGGCCACCTAAAGGCGTCCTTGATATATGTAATATCAGGGACGCCAAAATTATTAGGTGATAAGTGAAATATTTACATATTTATTTTCCCTTATATGATGATTTAATGGATGATATTTGAGCTTAATATAATATATTTGGGTGTAAAATATATAGTATTTAAAAAATAAAGAAAAATATAAAAAAAGGTCAGTACTGTAGCGTCGGTCACTATTCATGACGGAATCACTGTATCAGGACGTTACTGTAGCGGATGAAGGTGACTGTAGCGGACGGAATAACTGTAGCACTGTAGCAACATGGAAAAAACGCGTAAACCAACCAACAGGATACTGTTCACTACTGTGGCAATGCGTGAAAAGAAGGCAAATCACTGTAGCACCTGTGGAAAAAATAGAAGAAGCAACAGACGCACTTCGCTTGCCTATATATATGTGTGCTTCTTTGCAAAATGGAAAGAGGAGAGAAGAAATATAGTGGAGATATTCTCTTTGATAAGAAGATACTTCTCTAACAGGGAGAGATATTTTCTCTAACAGTTCTAAATAAATTGTGTTATTTTTTATTTTTGATTTTATGTATTGTATTATTTTTTTTATGCCTCCTACATGGAAGGCTTAGTATTATATTATTTTCTGTATGCCTCCTACATGGAAGGCTTAGTATTGTATTACTTTTTGCATGCTGCCTACATAGAAGGTTTTACCTCCTAAATGGACGGCTAGATTTCTCCAGTTTTTTCATGTATATTTTTTGTTGTATATTTATGTTTGAGAATTTTATATTCAAGTTTATGCAGTATTTATGAAGATTTCATTCTAGTTTTATATAATGTCAATTTATTTTAATTTTGTTTTTAATTTTATCATGAGTTAAATTTTCATTTTCCTAAGGTGATGACGTAGCTTACTAATGACGGATTGAATCTTAACTTATTAAATCTAGTTTTCATTTCTTCTTCATGATTGAGTTTTAATTATTGTTCTTAATGCTTTCATTTGATTGGCCACCTTTTGAATGATTACAATATGCATGTTGAGACCGGAAGGAGATCCATGTGTGTAGATCCTATAATTAAAACCATGACTTCCATATGAAATAGGAATATATTCATATGAGTTGTGTAGTCTTATTGAGTTTTATAAATCTTACTGCATAATTAATTGCTTAAATTCATATAGGAATATATTGGATTAGCAATTAATTATAGAATTGCTTGACCTTGGAAGAGGCTAGTAATTAAATTAGGGAAACTCGACTATCAATCATGTGGAATAAATTGGGCTAGAATAGATAAGTGATTCAATCCGGAATTTGTTAAATGAAATTTAATCCCTAGGACTTTTTCTCATATTTATTTTCATATCATCTGCACTCATATTTAATTATTTTTCTTTTATTTGTACTCTCAATCACCCATTTTATCAATTGGCTAAATAGAATTAAAATTACTCATTTTGGTACTTAGTGATCATTCCTCGTGGGAATGATACTCTACTCATTTCTATATTATTTGATTACGACAGTGTACACTTGCACTATTTAATTGATCATTCACACTTGTAACATTAGGGACGCCAAAAGTGGCGTCCTTGATATTTAAAGGCGTCCCTAATATATATTAGGGACGCCAAAAGGCGTCCCTGATTAAAAAAAATTTAACTTTAGACGTCCCCAATTAAATTGGGGACGTCTAAAGTGACCAAAAGGCATCCTTGATAAAAAAAAAATTAACTTTAGACGTCCCCAATTAAATTGGGGACGTCTAAAGTGACTTTAGATGTCCTTATTTGAATTGGGGACTTCTAAAACTATTCAAATCTCACTCAAAATTATAAAAATGCCACCACCTTTAATTTTTATGTCCCTTTTTTAAAAAGGGACGTCCTTTAGGATTGTAAAATCAATATTTTGTAGTAGTGTGCACTTCCGAGGATTGAACTTGCGTTCTCACCTCGAGAGCGTCAGCCGCTTACCATTGCACTCAACACTTGTTGGTATTAATATTTTTCAAACAAGAAAGGTGTCTCATAGAAGCCTATCTATCCCTACCATTATACCCGTTTTAAACATAACCTAAAAGAAATAGGCTGTGGAAGAGAATGAGGATAGAAATCGGTACATTAGCAGAGGCATCAATGAATATATATATATACACATTAAACAGTCATGACTCAAGAGGCCAAAGCCACGAGAAAGTTATAAATAAACGAAAACAAGAAAAAACACAACTGAACCTTTTAAAGTTATGCCTGTTCGTTCCAGTGTCATGGAAACAGTAACCCCTTTTCCGGCAGCATGATGCATCAGCTTTGATAACAATTGGCAATCCTTGTTCTTTGCGGCAGATGGGTCTGTTAATGTTTTGTACTCCACTAATGGGCTCATGATTAGTTAGCAGAAGCAAATTAAGGACTGTAGAACGGAAGGAATAGTTTTAAAAAGAGAAACTAAAATATGTTCAAGATTATATGAGAAGAGCAACATGCATATCAAATTGAGATAGAAACAAAAATGGTACAAGATGAGGTCTTCACTGGTCGTCAAACACAAATTGATCCATCATTGATGTCAAGGTCTGAAATATCCTAACCAGCAATAATTTTCAATATTTTTATGTTACTCAACCTTAATAATTGCCGTGTCAGGCACAATGGGGATAAGCAATGGAAGTTCAACGGTTGTGGGAAGAATGCTTAGGGAAGCACATATTTTAATATCACATTTTAAAAATTTTGCATTTGATCATGTATTCATATCAAACCTCAGCTTTGTTTGACTCTCCTCATATTGCTGTCATATTGCCTGGAGCACAAAGTACAGCACCAACAGATGGTGACAATAAAAGAAAAAATAAAGTAAATGAAATGAAGTGCATAGAGTATATACAATGCAAATAAACTATGTAGAAAAGTTACTCTAAGAGGGCACGTAGAAATTTTTAAAAAAAATAAAAAAAGGAAAGAAAAGGAAAAGGTTAGGAAATTCAATTAAATCATTGTCAATAGATTTAACCGACTATGTGTTAGGATCACTGTTGAAAAATCAGGAAAATACATACATAGGGATAGAAACTTTTTGTTGGACACAACTTTGACTTACTATTATGGAGAAAGAAATAGAGAAATAAGGTAGCTATAGGGAAGCGGTAAACCAAAGTCCATGTGAGAGTCCATTTTTGTAGTGTCATTGTGGTTGGGAAGGGATTATAACATGTACAATTCCAAGGAAATAAATGCCTCTATAACGGACACAAGGCTACAAAGCTTCCATAGACTCCATGTCCCCATAGCTTCTTATTATTTATAACATGCAAGGAAATAATGATAAAATGTTAAAAATCAAAGTGGAACACGTAATACATGAACATTTGACCCACGTGATGTATATCTAAAATCACTCTTCACCCCAAATCGGAAGCAAAACCTTATCAGAAATGAAAAGGAAGTTGATCCGTTATCTGGAAAACTTTTGCTGGACAAAAAATCTAATGAATGAAAAAATGGGGGCATATTATATTTGATGATGCCACACAGGATAAAGTTCCAAAACCACAAATATACATACATACACAGAGGGAGAGCAACAGATGGTTAGAGAATATAAGATTATTGATAAAATATATGGCGCCATTCAGTAAACTCCTTGCCGGATTATGTATACCAAATACTTTCCCAAAGATGAAATTTGGAATTGTGAAATACAGGAGCAATAGAAAGAATTAGATTGTGCTTCTTTCAAATCAATTTCTCACTTTAATTCCTGACCCTGACCATCAACCACATTAAATCGAAGATGTGCATTATCAAAATAGGAAAGACTGAAAAATGCTAATCGTCGAGGATGTGCCCTAATCTTTATGCTCCTAATGTTTTATATTTTTTCCCTATACAGACACAAACCAACCAGAAGAAGAAGAAGAAGATAACTTGGAAATGCGACAGAGCGATATCCACTTCTGGTGCCTGTGATACCTCACCTTCTCAAAGCATGGGTCGATCCTTCATCCTTTCAATAGGGAACTAGAGAGAAACCAAACAGCACAAGTTGAACTCTGTTTGGAAGAGTCGAAACTCGAAAGAAATGATAATGGTGAAGACGAGAGAGACTGGAAGCTGAGTGATGAGAAGGAAAATCCAATGAGAAAACAAAGCGGTGAAAAAATAACATGAGATGGGGTGAGGTGATTTGAATTTGAATTCTTAAAAACAGAGAAAGAATTAGTAGTTTGTATATTAGTCATTAATTACTAACTAATTGTTATTGTTATTAATGTTAACAAATTGAATTAGTTAATTTATTTAGTAATTTTGTTTCATTAGTACAATAAAATGTGTTTGAGAATAGAAATAAATGAGCAGGGCAAAAAAAAACAGAGAGAGAGAATTATATATTCAGGTCCACGCAAGAGAAAAAATAAAAATTTAGTCCCATAGAGTTGTTAATCGCCCTCCTAGAGTTGTTAATTCACATCCCTAGGGTTGTTAATGTTCAATGGGACCATTTTTTCATGTTTTTCTTAGGTGGGACCTGAATGTAATTCTCCAAAAAAAAATGATAGAAATAAATTAAATTAAATTATCACTAAAAATATAACTGAATATGTTTTAATATGATTTACTTTTTTTCCGGATTAATATAATTTACTTCTAAGTATAAATATTGATATTGATATATATGTTTGCAAAAAAATATAAATTTAAGATGAGACTAGAAGCAATTGCGTGATCAGGGAACAAGTAAAGGAATAAAATCAAGTGAGATAATAACAATCTTCAATAAATTAATGAAATCAAGAAGTCAACAAAATTTAAAAAAGTAAATAAACAAAAAATTATAATCGATCAAATCCAATAAAGCGAAGGAAACAAAATGGGAGAGCCAGGGGATAAACTAATAAAAAAAAGGACAATAAATACCATATAAAAGTGCAAATATTTAAAATTTAATGACGAAGAAAAATCAACAAGTAAAACACATCAGGAGACATTCGCGGGATAGGAAAATGGCGGATAAAAAAAAAATTAACAAAAAAGGAAATAAACGCTCATTTAATTTGAATCTCAGTTAGATAAAAAAAATTACTAATTAGTAATCAATATATTATATAATAAAACATATTATCCATTTGAATGATGATCATGACAAAAAAAAAGGATAAAGATGGGATACAATTAGGGTGTGTTTGGCTAATGCTATTCTAAAATAGCTAGTGTTATTCTAAAATAGCTAGTGCCACTCTCACTACATTGCTCTTCCCGTAACTAACTTACCTAACCATATAGAATTAGGGCCCACAATTAGGAATTAGGGATTTTCATCACAATTTCATATCAATGAACATGACTTTGATATCATTAGCCATTGAATATACATGTCACATATAAAGATTAGTAATTAGGAAATAACACTTATGACAATTCTGCCCTAAGCCTATAGTTATCTATATAAAGAGCTATAGACCCCATTGTTAATCTGTTGTTGAATTGACATAAATGAAGGAATAATTCAGCAGCCACGTGTCTTCTCTCTTCTTTCCTCTCTCATAATCTCTCTATTCTCCTCTGTCTGATCTCTTTTCTCAATCTCCCGTCCTATCGGATCTCTCTTTTCTTCTTCTACCTATCTCTTTCATCAGATTCTGCCAAAATATTTCAGAATCTGCAACATTGGTATAAGAGAATTGATCCCCTGCCAACATGCTGACTGCTGCATGGTTGAAACAAGAAGTCAAGAAAATGCAAGAATGGCTGAAGAACAGTTTCAGGAAATCGAACGACAGTTGCAAATGGTGACATCCAGTATCCAAGACTTGGCAACTGGAGTTAATACCAGCATAACAACTTTGCATTGGGAAATGCAAGAATGTGCCGAGACTAGTCAGAACCACGTTTGGCATGGTGAACGTCTGCCGCCACAACCCAATAACCACTAATACCAGAGGCCGACCCAGTTCACAAAACTTGATTTTCCAAGATTCAACGGTGACGACGTCCTCACCTGGCTTTTTTTATATGAATGTTACTTTGAAATCGATGAGACACCAAAAGCATATAAGGTCAAGTTGGCATTAATGGGTCTGGACGATCGTACTTTCCAGTAGCATCGGGGCATTAGAACGGCATCTCCAGGGGCAACAGCCATCATGGGAAGAATACGTCGTGATATTACAGGACAATTGCGGCCCTCCATTCAAAACGCCAATGAGTGACCTTGCCCACCTACAACAAATAGGGTCCTTAGCCAATTTCAATGCCGAATTCGATCTCATATCGGCTAAACTAGATCTACTAGAGGACTATTTGGTGGACATTTAGGTGGTCGGCTTGTGAATTGAATTAGCAGGCCCGGTTTGCCTACTCAATCCAAAGATGCAAGAAATTATCCTGGCTAATACAACTCCAAACTATCGACTGACCGATATAGTCAGGGCACACCGTCAACAGGAATGTCTTCAACCAATCAGTCCTCATCGTCGACCAGGTATCTTGTTTCCTCAAATTACTCCCCTGATCAATCAATCTTGCTAATGGCCTAACCTAACGCTGCAACCAAGACCACTGGGACTATTTCCAAGACCTAATCTTTAATTCCTAAGATTCTAAATAAATCCTATAAACCACTAACACCCGAGGAGGAAATTGAGTACTGACATGCACCCTTCTCACGCGACAACAAGTGCCCCAAACAATAGAGTGTCTAACTCCACTATATTGAATGTGATTTAGAACCCGAAGACCCCAGTGAGGATGGTATCGATGAGCAACTCTATGATGACATGCCACCTTGTATATCTCTTCATGCACTCACTGGAGTTGATAATTCCTTCTCCATGAGAGTGCCAGGATAGATTAGTAAGAAGATAATCTAGGTTCTAATTGATAGTGGTAGTACCCATAACTTTATTGACTTGGGTTTGGCTATAAAATTGGGCTGGAAGGGTGACAATTCTGACTTTCCTTCTGTTGAAGTTGCTGGTGGCAGAAAATTAAAGGTGCATGATGTGTGGAAGGGATTTAAATGGAAGATGCAGGGTTTGGAATTTGTGTTTGACCTCAGAATCTTAGAGTTATACACTTACGACATTGTCCTGGGATTACAATGGTTGAAAAGCATTAAAAATGCTTTCTGGGATTATGATTCTTTGACAATGTATTTCTAGTATAAGGGTGACCTAAGGAAGTTGCAGGCTGCCCCACCTAATTCTTGGCAATTACTGCATCCCAATAAACTAGACGTTCACTCCATTCAATAAGATCAATTTTTCCTTCTTCAGCTAGTACAAAAACAACCTTCCAGTAGCCTTTGTTATGTTAATTCTAGTTCTGCCAGTGACCTTCCAGCAGAGATTCAATGGATTCTAAGTAAGTTTCAGGACCTTTTTTAAGAACCAAAGGGCCTTCCACCTTTAGGGAAGGCCATAACCACCCTAAAATCCTGAAAGAGGGCACAAACCCTCTCAGCTTGAAGCCCTATCATTACCTAGTAGCACAATGAGATACTATTGAAAAATTGATTAAGGAGCTGATGCAAGATCGAATTATCTAACCTAGTTCATCACCATTTTCTGCTCTTATTGTATTAGTTAAGAAGAAAGATGGCATATGGCGCATGTGCATTGATTTTTGTGAACTCAGCAAAACAACAGTTAAGAACCAATATCCTATACCACTAATGGAAGAGTTATTTAAAGAATTGGGGGCTGCTAGATGGTTTACTAAGTTGGATTTAAGGGATGGTTACCATCAGATCAGAATAGAACCTGCTGATGTACACAAGATGGCATTTAAGTCATACTCTGGGAATTATGAATGGCTCGTAATGCCATTTGGCTTGACAAACGCACTTGCTACATTCCAAGGATCCATGAATGACCTCTTTTAGGCATATCTACATAAGTTTGTGTTGGTATTTTTTCATGATATTATGATCTATAGTTCCACTCTTGCAGATCACGCTTCACACTTAGAGGAGGTACATCATATATTTAGAGATAATTAGTTTTATGTCAAGATGTCTAAGTGTATCTTTGCAGCGGCCAATGTAGAGTATTTGGGCCACATCATTGGGGTTGGAATAGTACCTACAGATACTAAGAAGATACAAGCGGTTGCTGATTGACCTCTCCCTAACCATTAAGCAAGTCAGAGCCTTCTTGGGGCTTGCCGGCTACTGCCGGCTCTTCATTCGAAACTTTGGCCCTATTGCAAGACCTCTCACATCCCTACTTAAGAAGAATGGTTTTGTATGGTCACAAAAGGCTACGGATGCTTTTCATTTTCTCAAGAGGGCACTCACTTTAGCCTTGCTTCTTTCTCTACCTGATTTCTCAAAGCAATTTATTGTTGAGGCTGATGCATGTGGCTCTGGTATAAGGGTTGTTCTCATACAGGAAGGACGGCCTCTAGCTTATTTCAGCAAAGGGTTATCTCCTAAACATCAACTATTGTCAGTTTATGAGAAAGAACTTATGACGGTAGTTCTAGCTGTGTTGTATTGGCATTAATATCTAGAAGGAGTCGTTTTATCATACATACAGACCAATAAAGCCTCAAATATCTCCTTGGACAACAGCAACAGACTTCATTTCAGATGTTATGGGTAGCTAAACTAGCTAGTTTTGACTATGAAATTCAATACAAGAAGGGTCAAGACGATTCGGTAGCCGATGCACTTTCTCAAATGCCTAAATTGTAGCTGTTACAGATGGGAACTGACACTTCTTCACTTGATCTGTTGCAACATTGATAGAGCTCAATATTTATATATTTTTATTAATTAAACTTAGGCTTTTGTGGGACTTAACTGAATATTTTGGGCATATATAATCAAGTATTAATATGAGATTTTAGTGAAAGAATCATTTGGGAATTATAGTGATTAAATTGTTATATTTTTAATTAATATTTGTTATTCCCATTATTCTTTAATTGTGAGCAAAAGATATTACCTTTGTGAATCTAATTTTGTAGGTGATGATGTGGCACAACTAGAGTGGTCAAGGTCAAAGATGTTATTTTGGAGCTTAATGAAGGACAAGAGTGAAACATCATAAGTGTAGAATTTATTTTCACATTTTTTATAAGAGGAGGTTAAATGAGTAAGGGCCTTGTTTAGTGGTTGCAATTTTTCGCCTAATGCTAAAACATATTTTCACCTCTTTATACAAACATGGCACAACTTATTTAACCAAGTGAATTGAAGAAGCAAAGGAAGAAAAGGGGACATGATGGAATGAAGAAGGGAGGAGGGTTTGGTGGCTGTGTGAAGCAAAAGGCTACTTGACCGAATATAGCAATTGAATATGTGGGAGCTGAACCGGAATTAATTAAAAGCTACTGAACCAAAATTGTTGAATGAAAAGAAGCAATTTGACCGAGTTGAGTTGAATGAAGAACAGAGGACCTGACCGAATTAAACAACTGGGATTAAAGGAGAAAAAGGAAGAGGAGACGTGCGACCCGTGAATGGAGATAAAGAATGGAAAAAAGAAAGGAGGAATGAGGGCGTGAGAGAACCGAATGTGAAGGGAAAGAAATAAAGACACAGCTGACCAAATGAAAACGACAATAGAGAGGAAGGGGCTAAACCAAATGTGAAAAGGTATTGGCGGCTGTGTGTGAAAGAGGAGGGACCGAAATGAAATGAAATAGAGGAGGCGGCTGCAATGGAAAAAGGGGACCACACGATGGAATTAAAAGGAGGAGAGGTGGCTGTGAACAACATGGAAAAAGAGGAGCTACACGATGATATAAGAAAAAAAGAGAGGAGGCGTGAGTGCACTTGGAGGGAGCTGTTCGGTTCTGCAATATCAATGCCTAATTCCTTCTCTATTGATCAAATTTCATCCTCTTCCTCCATGAGTAGCTAATCTTTGGTGATTTTCTTGAGTTGGGTAATGGTTTGAGCTTCTAAACTTCAATGGAATTCCTTAAGCTCTCTTTCTATTTCATAATTATATGGCTTGGTTAAGTTTGTGATTATAATCTAGATTGTTTTATGCCAAGTGAATAAACTTGGTGGTCGAGCTAGGAGTTGATTAATTAAGCTTTGTATGATTCAAATTAGGAGTAGGTTGAGTTGTTTATTCCAACTTGGCTGAGTGGATTGTAAATGACTAAACTGAATGCTTTGAACTTTTGTAATGGTAATTACAAGTTAGAATTATAAGTTGATTATTCATCTCCTTGAGTCTGAATTATTTGGTGGTATTCATTTAATTGCTTCGGTAGCTCTAGTGCAAAAAGTTAATTTGGTATCCGTTAAAATTGCATTTTTGCCACAGCATTTATGGTGTAGCGGAATTAGCTATAGCGAAAAATATATATTACAACGTCACTTGCTTAAGATATGTCGCCATAAATGAATATATTACAGAGTTAATTGCTCAAGATATGTCACCATAAATGAATATATTACGGTATCGTATTGTAACTAAACCGACGTCGTAATAGATGCGTGACAAATGAATTTCCAAATCCATTGGATATTTGTTTATTTTTAAATTTTCAAATGCCACATGTCACGTCCATAGGAGGCCACCTCATCGTTGGTTCAGCCATGTGTCTCCTTCTAGCGCTGCCACATGTCACCTCCTACTACTACCAAGTGTCTACCCTCCTCGCAGTGCATCATGTGTCCCTCCTCGAAGTACACCAAGTGTCTCCTCCTTGCGTTGCCATGTGTCACCTCCTACCGCTGCCACTTGTCCACCCTCCTCGTAGTGCGCCACGTGTCCCTCCTCAAAGTGCGCCAAGTGTCTCCTCCTTGCGCTGTCACGTGTCCACTCTCTTCGCAGCACACCACGTGTCCCTCCTCGAAGTGCGCCAAGTGTCACCTCCGAGTGTTGCCATGTGTCTGCGCCACTTAAATCTTGAAAATGCCTCCCCTTCTGTTCGAACCCATGACCTCATGCTCCTGGTGCCTTCGCACTCGAGCCTTTGCCAGTTGCGCCAAGATAAACGTGCGTTATTTTATTACATAATGTTATATATATAATTAATTTATAATATTATCGTAACATAAAATTAATTATATATATATAATATTATTAAAAATAAAATAAAATAAATAAAAATTATAAAAAAATATTTATATATTTATGATTAATTAATTTCATATTCAATAAATTTTAAATCTTTAATAAATATTTTTATAACTATATTTTAATCAATTTTCTAAATCTACATATATTTTTAATTTAAATTACTTAATAACAAATAATTTAATATTATAAATATTATTTTTAATATAAAATGATAAATATAATATTAATAATTAATAATTTATTTTTAAATAAAATTAAATAATAACTAATATAATAATATTAAAAATATTATTTTAGTCAAAAATTTTAAATATAATATTAATAAATAATAATGTAATATTCATTGCTAATAATATTTTATTGTTAATTAAAATTATTTAATAATTAATTTTATAATATTATTTTTAATATAAAATTTTATAAATTTTAAATTTTTGGGACTGAATTTGCCACCGAAAAGTTCCGTGCACCGTGGCAAAAAACTTTTCCATAAAATTTCTGACGGAATTATCCATGAAACTTTTCTGTGGTTAATTCCTTGACAAATTTAGCCACAAAAATTCCGTCGAAAAACTTTCTGATGGAATTTCTAACAGATTTTTGACAGAATTTGCCAATGAAAAATTCCATAGCAAATTTTGTCGAAAATTGAGTGGTTTTTTTAGTGCTCTATCTAGAAGTCGCTACATCAACAGCGATGAAGGGAAGTTGTGAAGTTAGCAAATCTAGAGCGAAATTCATATAGAGGAGCCGCGAAATTAGCAAAGTAGTGGAGGTTTTTGTTGAAGGCATTAGGGCGTTGGGTGGAGTGAGAACCAACACAATATTTCCTTTTCTTTAGAAAAAAATAGTTAATATATTTCTAAGACTTCCTTAGAGCCATATGGCTTATAATTAAGGCTCTGGTTTCCTATAGTACCTGATGCTATAAGTAAGCTCAGTAAATAAATTATAAATTATGGGTCAAGTTTCACCTATAAATTGATAGATCATCCATTTTTTTTAATAATTAATTAGGTATAGTTCAGTAGTTAAAAGAAATTTACTAATATCTACTAGATGGTCCTGAGCTATAAATGACCCAACCCTACCGTAAAACAAAGGCATCATCCTTTGGACTTCCTTGAGCCTCCACCTTCCTTGTTTCTAGAGAAAATTTTGAATAGAAGGTCTATTAAGAAGCGTCGAAGGTTTATTACTGAAGTCCTTGTGCAATGGAAGGGCTTACTGGTTGAAGAAGCTTCTTGGATGCCACTATCCCGTTTCCAAGAGCAATTTCCAGATTTCATTGCGACACATCCTCGAGGGCAAGGATGTCAAAAGTGGGGGGGGGGGTATTGATATGAAATCGTAATGTAAATCCCTAATTCCTAATTGTGAGCCCTAATTCTATATGGTTAGGTAAGTTAGTTAAGCGAAGAGCAATGTAGTGAACATGGCACTGGCTATTTTAGAATGGCACTAGCCAAACACACCCTAATTGTATCCCTTAGCTGATGAGGATAGAATTAGTAATTAGGAAATAATACTTATGACAATTCTGCCCTGAGCCTATAGTTATCTATATAAAGAGTTATAAACCCCATTGTTAATCTGTTGTTGAATTGACATTAATGAAGGAATAATTCTGCAGCTACGTGTCTTCTCTCTTCTTCCCTCTCTCAGAATCTCTCTATTATCTTCTGTCTGATCTCTTTTCTCTCTCTCCCCTCCTATCGAGTCTCTCTTTTCTTCTTTTACCTATCGCTTTCATCAGATTCTGCCAAAATATTATAGAATCTGTGACATTCATTATTCAGTATTAAAGTTTGTATTATTTGAATTTTTTGCTTCCTCTACATTTTTATTCTCTCTACATGCTGTCTACATTTTTATTCTCTCTACATGCTTCCTCTTCTCAGATCCCAGATGTGATCTCTTTTGTTTTGAATTTTATCTTCATTCAAAATTCATTTATAAATAACCAAGTATGAGTTGATGAATTTATGTTTTCCATGGTTAATTCCATCTAAGTTGATTTATAGAACACACTTTCCTTCCCAGTTGGTTTGATGTGGAATATGGTGATTCACTGGCGATGAGATGTGTCTTCTTTTCCATTTTTTTGTTCATGAAATGCTCTTTTAACCCGTTAGAGATTTTATTGAACTTAGTACTGTGTTCTATTTGGAGGTCAAAATCATCCATGGTTATATGCCCATGATTTCCTGTCATCTCTGCTCAGCTTAGTTGGAATCACTAATGAAGGCACAATGCATTAGGATATTGTTGTGTGCGAGGCTTATTTTGATATAATCTGTGCTATTTATTGTCATCATATGCCTTCTAATGCAATATTACTTAATATCGATAATTATTTGGTACTTTTGTTACTTCATAGGTCAAAATTAAGGCAATGGTAGAGCAGAAACCCCAGGTTTTTATGGATGTCTCAGTAGGCAAGGTCCATATGGGAAGGATCATTTTTGAGGTTCGCCTTTTCTTTCAAGTCCTTTTTAATTACAGTGGTTATTGTGATAAGTAAGGTCCATGTTGCAACTTAATGAATTCCTTCATCCTGCCAGCTATTTCCAAACATAGCTCCTACTATTGTGGAGAACTTCATTGCCTTGTGTACTCGTAATAATTTAATTTGATGGTTTTTGCTCCCTAGTAAAAACCCTATTGTGCTACAACTACTATCTGACTAATTGAGCAAGGCTTTGAACATGCTAATGTATTTAGTTTTTTTCCCCCTCCAGGTGAGAGAGGTGTTGGGAAGATTACGGATAAGCCTCTACACTATAAGGGGTCCTTCTTCTATAAAATTCAGGACGGCTTCTCCTTTGTGAATGTATGTTTTATTTTCAACTCTTGCTACGCCTAAGATCATTCTTTTGTATTGTAGATCTATACATCATGTTGTGTTGAATATAGAGTTGTTGAACCTAGACGGGATCGGCCGGTCCGGTCCGGAAACTGGCGAACCAGCCAGTAGACAGGTCCGGTTCCTAGTCCGGTTCGGGTTGATATTTAAATATTTTTTTAGATTTTCTTTAGGATTTCATTTTTATAAGCCTAAAATCTTTAATATCTCACTGGTTTGGCCCCTGTTTAGCTCCGATTTGGTCCTGATATGACCCACTGACCCTTAACCTAGTACCCCAATGGTTCAATACCCGGTTCGGGTTTTAATACCTTGTTTGAATATGAATAGAGCACAGTAGTGGTCCCTTCTTTAGTCAATTATCCTTCTTTGTGTTGTAGGATTAGGGTACAGGGTTGATCTTTCATGAATGCTTTTCTTGCCACGTAGTTTTAAGCTTGTACTTACTAAGTTGTCCACGCATAATCCTAACAAGTTTCATAATGTCCAAAGCTGTTTTGTGCGCATTGTAGTGTATTAACTTTATACTAACAACTAGTTTTCATTTTGCAGGGTGGGGACCTTCACAACTCACTTTGTATGTTTTTTATTGTTGCTCGGCGTTAGCATAACACACATAACACATTTTTGAGATTGTAATTTGACACGGTACATTTAGTCACTTTCATGTTTTTGAAGTTGTCCATCTCAAGTTTTTGGTCTTATCATCGTGGGTATTAATTTCTAGTACTAATTATTACTACTTAACTAAAACATATTTATATTTTTAACCATGAACTACATGTGTTATGATGTGCGTCAATGCATATGCAAGTCTTCAACTTATGTAAAATATCATGGCTTTTTTAATAGGTCTTTCTTACATTCAGTTTTTATTTTCTTTATTTTCTTCAGTCTGAAGCTTAATCTATTAGTGTAACCTCTAAAGTTTGTTATCATTTTTGCATTGGGTTCCATCACAACATGAATTTCCAAGTATGTGTTTCATATAGTCCAATGATCAGTTTTTTTATATATTCCATTAATTTCAAGTATTGTCTCTCTCTTTTTTTTTGGTATAAGATGTAATGCCTATTCTTTCACTTAATGTATCTCATTTTAATTTTAAATATTTTTGCAGGCATGTGTGGTGAGAGCATTTGGGGTGTAGAGTTTCCAAGTATGTCAGTGGCTGTATAGAATGAAATTATTTAAAACATTTTGTTTTTATAAAGAACTCAAAATGTTAGTCTAATTACATTGTTCTTGTGACTTACAGAGGAGATGCCTACACTTCCCCTTAATGGAAAAGGATTGTTGGCAATGAATATATGTGACCGGTATTGTCTTGGGTCACATTTTATCATCACTGTAAGACCCGATCATCATCTGGACAGGTTTGTTTGTATGTTTAGCACTGTTCTTCCCCTTTCCTCTTTTAATAAGTGACGAGGATATGAATCTAAATTGCTTCAAACATTGCTTTTGAAAAAGTATGTACTGTATAATTTGTGGAATCTGTGTAGGTTTCACACTGTTTGGAAGATTGTCAATGGGCTAGAGGCCCTTGATAAAATTACAGGGGTCCCATGGGGGTCGATGTTACAGTCTCAGATTGTGGGATATACGATCTAGCTGAGACTAGAGCTGGTATGTAGATTAAAAAAATATTTTTTATTTAAATAAGTCTTCTGAATGTTTTAAATATGTTATATTAAATCTATAAATATTTTGTGTTTTAGATTTGTTATAATTATTTTTTCTCCTTAAATTTAATTTTGAGTCTAAAGAAGTTATTTTTTTCCTCGTAACCTCTTTTATTTTGCAGGAAAAAGGAAAAAAAAGAATATTTGCCAGAAAAAGAAGAAAGACGAGAAGAGAGAAAAAGAAGAAAGATAGGAGATAAGCGAATCAAGAAAAAAATATATGAAGATTAAGCAAAATGGCAGGAAAAAAGTGAGAGGATCATGTAGACTGGTAGAACAGAGAAGTTGATCACTATGATAATGACAACCTCCAAGAAACAAAGGATTCTTGATTTGTTTTGTTGTGTTTTATTAGGCATGTCTAACTCTCTTTTTGTCTTGCGGCTACCTGTTTCTTTTTTATGAAACCGTCTGGGAGCCAGATCTCTTTAGTAGCCTTTTTTCTCCTTATCCCTCAGAGTCCCAAATCTTATCCGTTGAGATGATCCAAAAGCTATTAAAATGAATCTTCTCTTAGCAAGTCTTCAACTAGATCAGATCTGGATAGTCTAAATTTTATTTTTTTTATTTTTTATTTTTCAAAAAAAATTATCTTAACAGATAAAGAATCTAAAATAAAAATAATATCTTAATTAACATTTTTTTAAAAATGATTTTTTTAATTTAAAAATCATCAATTAAAAAAAATTAAATCTGTACGGTTTATATCAGAATAGTTTTCCATGCTCATCATTTTGATGAGTTGGGAAACTGGATCCTTCAACCTTTGGCTTCTCTCTCCTCTTCCCACTCCCAACATTCTCCTACAACGCCAGCCTTCCATGGCTGTTCTTCATCAACCTCCCACATCTATTTCTCACAGCTTATCCTCTGCCTCCTTTCCTATTTAATCAACATTAGGAATTTATGCAAGGCCTCCGATCTATGAGCAAAATTTGCTACTGTATTTGGACCACTGACAATCTTAGATAGTTAGATGAGGGGGACACTTGATGGGCACAAATACTACCAGAATGGGTTGTACGTATCAGATGCCATGAAACCAGGAACTCATCTTGATAGATAATATAAATTTTCTCTAATATGAATATATCAGTATCAACCATACACAACCATATACCGGAGATAACATTATGCTTTGAATGTAATCAATAATGGGGTTTATTAATTAAGTCTATTTAATCCATCAATTTTTATCCGGTCCTAATGAAAAATTGGTGGTTTGTTGTTGTGATGCAGTTGTTCCCCTAATACAACCTAGTACCCAACTGTGAGACACAATTTACAATTATTACTCTTACGTAGAGAAGCATTCTAGTAAGTGAAAGCACTCTTGGAAGAAGAA
Organism: Inga laurina; assembly: GCA_963855925.1. NCBI lineage: Eukaryota > Viridiplantae > Streptophyta > Magnoliopsida > Fabales > Fabaceae > Inga > Inga laurina. Next base: position 30,586,877 of record OY979708.1, read on the forward strand.
ACATAAGTCATTTCAAAGTTGTAGTGGAAAAGTTTGAACCATATATATGCAGTTTTTCTACAATGGATGAACCCCTTCAAGTTTTGTGCATAGATCCTTAACCAAACTTCATCCGCGATGGATTTTTTTCATTTAGTCTCAGATCAGCTTATGTAAGTTCACTCCTAATATTCATTGTAGCAGGAATTTCATTCTCAGAGATCCTATATATCTCTCAGAATTTCTTGTTTATCCATCAAAATGCCAGAGGGGCCTCTGTTTCCAGGAGAAGGTGGCAGAGGTGCGGAGGAGAGTTAATGACATAGACGAGAGTGAACTTTTTGACTGGTGAGATTTTCATGGGACATACTAAGTACAGATTTGTTAGAATCAGCTGACACCCAAGAGGGGGGTTGATGCGTGCTTCTGTCGCTAAAGCAATCAATTAATAACTAGGACAACCTACTAATGCAATATAGTGGCAACCTAGGTCATTCTCCCAAGGAGCAATATGTGGGTTTTCTCTAGAATTGAATTTAGGTGATAAAAAATGTAATGGAATGAACCTAAATTAAAATGCAAGACTCTACTACCTAAATGCAATGAAACTAACCTAAATGAATTGGAATGCAATCTTTGGGGTTTTTAAGTGAAAAAGGAATTAATACGCTAATATAAAAAAGATCAAGAAAAAGCAAGACAAATAACAAACGTTTAATTAAATTATGATGGTGAAGGGGACAACTTGGGATTCACATGGATTTAGATTTCTTAGCCATTCAATTTATTAGACCAAAGGGAGGTTAATGAAAAATTGGAATTAATAAACTTAATCACCTAATTAAGACATGGGAAACCCTCAAGCTTAATAACATCTAATCCACTAGAAAACTCATAATGGAAAAAATGCTGGTTAATTAAATCTATTAAAAACCAATCAAAATTGCTTAAGATAGTTTTGGAAATTATGTTCACAATTGCCTAATTAAACAATTCGACAATTAATCACCCTAATTAAACAATCAAGAGATTAAACCCAAATCGACAATTAAATTAATAATGAAAACTCGATTAATAATCTAATTGACAATAAAAGGTTTGCAAACAAAAATCCCAATAATCAATTAAGAATAAATCAAATCCAAATTATCAATTCAATCCAAATAAAAATAAGTCTACAATCTAAAACTAGACTGTTCTCAATTATTACAACTCAAAAATCATTTAAAACTAAATAATCTTAAGTCTTGAATCAAAAAGATAAAAGAAAGACACTCCCTTGTAGTCTTTAAGTGTAAGCTCCTAGGCTCTAGCTTCCTCCATGCTCCTCCCAAATTGTCTCCTAAAATAGCTTAAGCCTCCATGATATTTGTCCTCCTTCCAAGCCCCAAACACGTCACGGTCATGAAGAAAAGTTGAGAAGAATTGGTTAATTCAGCTCCGTCACTGTGCATGCTCCGTCACTGAGCAATGAGAATGGATGACAATTCGTTGAATTGTCAAAGGGGTTGTGGAGGTGGGCCCGTGGGAGAAGAGGATGGGAATTGATGTTCAATCCCTTCAACTTAACGTCTTTTGGTCAAGAACTCCAGCGGCTGCGTCTGCGTATATGCGTCTGTGAGTGTCCAGCGGCTGGGTCTCGGCCTCCGCGTCTGCCTCTCTCCACCCGTCCGTCTCGTGGCTGTTAGGTTAATTAAAAAGGGAGTAGAAGAGAGTCTTTTAGGTATTAATTTGGGCCTATTAAAATTCCAGAAACCCAATAAAATTCCACCATTGGATTCTTTTTGAGTTTCTAAGAAAAGGTCTGCACCGTAGGATCTTCTAATCTGTTTTTCCTTACTCTGCAAGAATTAAATAAAATCGTGATTTATCATATAATTGGAAATATTTTTCAATCACAATATATCAATCAAGATATTAACAATTTAAGCCCAATAATCTCATAATTGATTCAGATTTATATTATTTCCCAAAATTGGCTAGCTTTCCAAATATTATCTAATAAATCCAATTTAGCCTAAAATAATCTCCAAAATAAATGAATAAGGTGGGATAAAATATAATAAATTTGGGATTTATCAACTCCCCCACACTTATCATTTGCACTCCTGGGCAAAACAAATCAAGACCAAGGGAATAAAACAAAACTTCAAAAGTAAATGTTCCAATCACAAGTAAAAAGTAAACAAAAGCATTTCAACACCTCTTTTATCCAAGTGATTTTCTCATGAATCAAGAAAACAAACTTCATGGCAATTTACTTGACAAAGGAATATCTAAGCTAGAAATCCCTCACCAAGGATATGTGTATGTCTCTCATCACTCACAAGTGTATAGGCTTGTGTTTACACTCAAATCCACCCTATCCAGTACTCTTTCCATAGGCTTGACAAGGATCTAAGTTCTCCACCACTAGCAAAGCAAATGCAAACATAAATCCAAAGGACTTTTATTATGTTGTAATGGGGCTAAAGTTAAGAAAGAAGGGTATAGTGTTCGGAGAAACAAAGTTGAATATCCTAGAAGATGGAGAGAATGATGCAATAGGATGAAACAGGATGAAAGAAACCAAATCACACTTGAACTGGGTCATTACTTTTCCTTTCTCTTTTTTTTTTTCTTTTTTTCTTTCTTTTTTTTTTTCTTTTTTTCTTTTTTTTTTCTTTTTGCAATTCTCTTGGGCTGTTATATACATGTTCTTTTGACGTGAACCTGTATATTGGTGATACAAAGGCCCGGTTACTCAAACATTTATAACTCAATCGCACCAAGATGCTACTAGCATGCTCATAGCTCTTACTGGCCGTTTGACGCGAAGATCAACATTGGTGATGAAGACCCCCGGTTACTAAGCACAGCTTAAACTAGCGGAGCGGAATCTTATCGCCTTCTTTTTTTTTTCAAGATAACATATCAAACTTTTCATAATGGCTCAATTCCTAATTTTATACACGTTCTTCCATCCAAAATAGATATAATGCAATGCTCTTCAACTCCTAAGACATTCAAAAGGGTAGGATTTTTTTTTTTTTTGGTTTTATGGGGTGAGAAAAAAATAAAATATAGGCTCAATGGGCTAAACAAAGGGTATATGTATGGAAAGGATAGGCTGTTTGGCTTATCTGGCTAAAATGAAATAAATGCCTTTATCATCTTCATGAATACATATGCATAAAATGTGGCCTCAAATAAGATTCAAGTCAAGTTCTAGATCAAGTAAAGAGATAGGGGGTACACACTGAAAAAAAAAATGCATTAGGCTCAAAATCTCACTAGGTCTATATGATTGCTAGCCTAAATTCACCTAAGTCAAATTCATTGCCACTTAGTCTATTATCTCAAAGCATGATCAATTACTTTTCAAATCAAGGATGCATAATACTGAAGTTACTTAAAACTCAATTTTTTCTCAAAAAAAAAAAAAATTTCTTTCTTTTCTTGAAAACAAGGAACAAAAACCAAAGTAAAGTCCAAAATATTTTTCTTTTTCTCATTTTAAAAACAAAGAACAAGAACCAAGAGTAGGAGCAAAATCCCTCCCCCACACTTAAATCTTGCATTGTCCTCAATGCAAAAGATAGATCTAACAAACAAGAACAAGCAATGCAAGTAAAAGAGTAAGGAAAGTGTACGACCGGAATATCAAAAGATTGAATATCCAAATTAAGTAGCATAACTGGCTTCTCTCTTTTGTCTGGTTGTAAGTCACATGAAAGCACTAGTGGTGTTCGCTTCCAATGTTCAGCAATTATTTCCCTCTTTAAGATCCTCAGATAACACTTCAACTCAAGTATAGAAGGTGTCTGGATGGGAGGAAGCAATCCATGTACCTGCACAAAATCATACCACCAAGCAGTACCTTGTCCCACATGGATATGCTTAATAAAAAGGAACTTATCAAGAATCAGGGAAGATCCCAAGAGAAATTGATCAACAGAAAGTGTTGGAACTTCCAAATATTTTGAACAACCCACAAAATCAATATGACTCTCCTCAGTAAGAGTCAAGTTCTCTAAGGGATGAATCAAGTGATCACTCAAAATGGTCTCACCATGATTGTTCAAATCATCACTCAAGACAAATTCCACATGTGAAACATCATGATGCATTATGCTCTTACTATGTAAATGCACATCCAAATCAAGGCTTCCCCCACACTTATCCTTAATAGAATCCCCATTAACAATAGTCATGTCAAGATCATGAGTAGTATCAATAGCCTCAATAGAGGTATTATGTTCATCGTTTAAAGCATCATCATGATTAGTGTTAAGCAGGGTTTCTTTAAAATCAATAGTGTCAAAGGGTTCAACAACAATCTCTTCATCAACCTCATTATTAGAATCAATGGAATTCATAGGACAAGAGGCACATGAATAAGCATTAATGCATGAGTCACAAGGTTCAACATGATTTAAATCAATGGAACAAGTCAATTCAGAAACCACATTAGTGCATGGATATTCAGTTAATGTATCAATTATCCCATCATTTGAAGTGGTAGAAGAAACAGGGTATAGATCATTAGAAGGTGAAAGTGTATTACCACATGAAAATGCATCATGAACTTCTAATTCTTCACTTTGCATGTTACGAATTGCATTGGACCACTGCTCAATCTGTTGTTGCTGTTGTTGTATCAGTTGTTGCTGTTGTTGTATCAGTTGTTGTCGTTGCATCAGAATTTCCATCATAGCATCCATCTTGCTTTCTAATCTTGATGCCACTTCTGGACTTAGTGAAGTTTGATTGACATATCCATGATTTGAGTAATCATGATATCCTGGATTATGAACATTTGAATATGCATCATATATCTGCTCAACATCATAGTTATAATAATAAGGCATAGGAGTGTAAGAAAAATTTCCATAAGGTGAAGCATTCCAAGCCATAATAGGATCAATTCAATTTTTTTTTTAAAAAAAACAAGTAATGCAAATAACAACTATCTAAGAAATCACCTAAAGACTCAAATCTAGAGACTAACCATTGCTCCCCGGCAACGGCGCCAAAATTGATGCGTGCTTTTGTCGCTAAAGCAATCAATTAATAACTAGGACAACCTACTAATGCAATATAGTGGCAACCTAGGTCATTCTCCCAAGGAGCAATATGTGGGTTTTCTTTAGAATGGAATTTAGGTGATAAAAAATGCAATGGAATAAACCTAAACTAAAATGCAAGACTCTACTACCTAAATGCAAAATGTAAAAGACTCTAAAACCTATATGAGAATTAAACTAACCTAAATAAATTGGAATGCAATCTTTGGGGTTTTTAAGTGAAAAAGGAATTAATACGCTAATATAAAAAAGATCAAGAAAAAGCAAGACAAATAACAAACGTTTAATTAAATTATGATGGTGAAGGGGACAACTTGGGATTCACATGGATTTAGATTTCTTAGCCATTCAATTTATTAGACCAAAGGGAGGTTAATGAAAAATTGGAATTAATAAACTTAATCACCTAATTAAGACATGGGAAACCCTCAAGCTTAATAACATCTAATCCACTAGAAAACTCATAATGGAAAAAATGCTGGTTAATTAAATCTATTAAAAACCAATCAAAATTGCTTAAGATAGTTTTGGAAATTATGTTCACAATTGCCTAATTAAACAATTCGACAATTAATCACCCTAATTAAACAATCAAGAGATTAAACCCAAATCGACAATTAAATTAATAATGAAAACTCGATTAATAATCTAATTGACAATCAAAGGTTTGCAAACAAAAATCCCAATAATCAATTAAGAATAAATCAAATCCAAATTATCAATTCAATCCAAATAAAAATAAGTCTACAATCTAAAACTAGACTGTTCTCAATTATTACAACTCAAAAATCATTTAAAACTAAATAATCTTAAGTCTTGAATCAAAAAGATAAAAGAAAGACACTCCCTTGTAGTCTTTAAGTGTGAGGTCCTAGGCTCTAGCTTCCTCCATGCTCCTCCCAAATTGTCTCCTAAAATAGCTTAAGCCTCCATGATATTTGTCCTCCTTCCAAGCCCCAAACACGTCACGGTCATGAAGAAAAGTTGAGAAGAATTGGTTAATTCAGCTCCGTCACTGTGCATGCTCCGTCACTGAGCAATGAGAATGGATGACAATTCGTTGAATTGTCAAAGGGGTTGTGGAGGTGGGCCCGTGGGAGAAGAGGATGGGAATTGATGTTCAATCCCTTCAACTTAACGTCTTTTGGTCAAGAACTCCAGCGGCTGCGTCTGCGTATATGCGTCTGTGAGTGTCCAGCGGCTGGGTCTCGGCCTCCGCGTCTGCCTCTCTCCACCCGTCCGTCTCGTGGCTGTTAGGTTAATTAAAAAGGGAGTAGAAGAGAGTCTTTTAGGTATTAATTTGGGCCTATTAAAATTCCAGAAACCCAATAAAATTCCACCATTGGATTCTTTTTGAGTTTCTAAGAAAAGGTCTGCACCGTAGGATCTTCTAATCTGTTTTTCCTTACTCTGCAAGAATTAAATAAAATCGTGATTTATCATATAATTGGAAATATTTTTCAATCACAATATATCAATCAAGATATTAACAATTTAAGCCCAATAATCTCATAATTGATTCAGATTTATATTATTTCCCAAAATTGGCTAGCTTTCCAAATATTATCTAATAAATCCAATGTAGCCTAAAATAATCTCCAAAATAAATGAATAAGGTGGGATAAAATATAATAAATTTGGGATTTATCAGGGGTGAATTGGGTGTCAGATAAGAAATTAAAAACTTTGAAAATCTTTTCGCATCTTAGTGGAAGCAGTAAATATGGAAGTAATGAATCATACATCACAGTTAGATATTTAAATGATATATGATGAAAATATAAGAGCTTAGAGAAGAGAATATGCAAACTATGATTTATCCTGGTTCGGTCCAATCCGCGATGGCCTACGTCCAGTCCCTATGCTCCTTCTGAGATTTTTAAATCCACTATCTTCCTCAAGTTTAACCAGGTACTTGAGAACCACTACAATCTCACAAGTTTAATTCGGGCACTGGTGAAGCCTTTACAATTCTCATACCAAGATACTCCCCCTTACACACCGTAAGGTTACAACCGAGTTACTCTCCCTTACACACACTGTGAGGATACAAACTTGATGAAGAAGGATTACAATCAATCTTCTTTCTCAAAAGTGAATAAGAAGAACACTGAAGTACAATACAAACAATCACTCTCTAAAATAAATTAGGTAAATACTGAGAAATAGAGAGTATGTGCAATGAGCATTGATGTCAGGATGTTGGCATTTTGACGTATGCACTAGATCTCTCTTCTGTTTTGCATGATCTTCTATTTATAGTTGATGAATATTGATGACCGTTTGAGCATTTCAACATATCCGTTAGAGTGTGGCTGCTTCATTTGTTCATTTACTTGAGTTTCAAAACCTAGCCGTTAGAACGTTGGACGCTCCGCTTCCATAAAGTCAATTTTTATCTCTTCACATCATCTCTTTGTTGTATTCCTGGAGACATACATTAAACACTAATACAATGAAGTGTTAGAGTGATTAGAAGCAAGATGAAAAAATTACATAATTATTTCATTGATTTTCAGAAGCTTCAGATACGTTGTCTGGCGCATTATTCGAGTGATCCCTCGAGTAATCCTGGGTCATTACTCGAGGGAGCCCTCAAGTAATCCTCTTCAACATCTGGTTGAGAGTAACTATGTCATTTGTTCTCTGATTACTGGAGTGATCCCTCGAGTAATGTTTCAAACAACTTTTTAGATTACTTGAGTGATCCCTCGAGTAATGTCATCCAAATCTTGGCCGAGAGCATTCCAACATCATTACTCGAGGGGTGCCTCGAGTAATCCATGGACGTCACTCGAGTGATCCCTCGAGTGATCTCTTCATTTTGATTCAAAACATGACAAATTATATATCATCAGAAAGGTCTCATTGTCTACATTCCAATGCAATAAGAATCATCTCCAAACTCATTGTTTACAGAATGTTATGATCCAAAGAGTATCTACTGTTCCTGATAATGTTTGAAATCACTAGCAGCAACTTCCAGAAGGCATAAATCTTAATATATAATTTGAAATGTGACAAATTGTATATCCATGGAAAGGACTTTAAGTCTAGTTTCATAAGGCACTAGTTTCATCTTAATTTGATGTGTATTTTGAGATTTATGTCCAAAATACTAAACATTGTTCTGGTAAAAGATGATGATTCATGTGTCAACTTCAATAGATCATATCTCTCTCATCTGAACTCCTTTTAATGTCATCTTTGTGTCCATAGTTTGTGTTAGGAGTCTATTTTCCTATGCCACCAATTTCAATTCAATCCGATATGTGGTTGAAGAGATATCACCAAAATACCAAAGCTCTACGCTGCCACACAAAAACAGAGTACATTAGAAATCTCATTACTCGAGGGAGCCCTCGAGTAATCACCTCCAAAATGAGGCAGTGGCACATTACTCGAGGGATATTGACCCATTCCAATTTTGGTTTGACCATAGAAACCTTCAGTATCACTTCTAATAGCTTGGATCTTGATATTCTCATTAGTTCTTGCAAGTTCTTCTTTCTTCAATCTCTTTCTTCACTATCTTCAATCTTCTTCGCTCTTTCTTTACTTGGCTAATGTACAAGATATCTTCTTGTTTTTCCTCTTGATGATCATTCTTCATAACCCAACTAGATATCTTCTTGAATGTCTTCAATCTTCTTCTTTCTTCAATCCCTTCCTTCTTGATTTTCTTCTTGATGATCATTCTCTATTTATGAGGCATTATAACAGCAACCCACCGTTAGATATCTCTTGTTGCAACTGATTATGTTTCTTATCAGATGTCTTGTCTGATAAGTTTATAATTAAAATAAAAAAGGGCAAAGGTGCAAAAATGCCTATGATCTTTCCCAAAAAGAGCTGCCAGCACCATATAAAAATTTTTGGTTCAAAAATGCCTATCAAGACTCTAAAAGGGTCCAAAAATACAACTTCTGTCAAAGTGGCTAAACGGATGTTATATGATAAGCTGTAGGTCCCACGATTTATCCATCTCTCTTCCATCTTTGCTATTTTTACTGTAGGACATAGTAGGCTTTCCCTTTTTTACCCAACTTCAACCCTTTCGAATTTTTCTTTCGTGCTACCTCCAGCAATGTCAAGCGGTGCACCGACAATAGCATCGACAACCAACCTTCATCTTCAGTGATGCAAGAACAGCTTTCGTCTTCTCCGCTTCTTCCTCCAACAACACACCAAACCTTCTTCTTCTCCATTTCACCTCTGCAGCTGTTGAAGCAAGTTCATTGATCAACAATGCCACTTTATGAGTTAGAGACGTTGCCATTTGCCAAAACTCAGCCCCCCATATAATTCACAACTCTATTTGGAAGGAATGTTATCTCTTCATTGTTTTATTCCTCATGCTCTTTTATTTATTGTCCTAAAACAGAAAAACCACTAGTAACATGGCAGCGCAATATATATTTTATTTTCAAAATTAAACCAGCGACGACTTCAATTAAATAATCCAAAGATTGAAAAACTTTGCTTACTTTCATGTAGCATCACACTTCCAATAAGGAGGAAAAGTCGCCAAAACAAATGTGGAAGAAAGAAAGCAAGAAATGGCGGAAGCATCGAAAGGTGGCCAACGAAGATAATGGTTCAAATGGCCAAGTTACATGTGCTTGATCTGAACGACAAGAGCATCGACCTTCTACCTCAAGCAAAGAACTTTGCAGTAGGTAAAATCCATGCAACCACAAATAGATCCATCAAAGAAGAGAAAAATAGCTGAGGATAAAGAACACTGAAGAAACAAAAATGGTGACCCACAGCAACCACAATGAGCAGCGTCAGAATTGAGATCTCGCTACCATAGGTTGATCCTGAAAACTCTCTTCGACTTCTGCAGAATATTACCGATAAAGCATATCCCGGCGACCCACGGCAACCACAGTAAGTGGCAACGGATCTGAGATCTAAGAGCACTACACTACCGACGAAATAGATCTCAGCAACCCAAGACAACCGTAGCGACCTTTGGCTAACACCTCAAGACAGTCGTTTGACCCACAATTGTCCCACAAGTCCTTTTTTTATCTATGGTCATATTCTTTAACAACGCTTTACCGTTGGCAAAAAAAACACTTTGCCAGTTCATCGTGCATGTCATCAAATTTGGTCAGTTTTTTGAAACAAACGGTCAACGAACATCAAAGTGATTGGTATTGCATTTAAGCCCCATTTTTTAATTTATATAGGCATTTTTGAATCAAAAAATTTTACATGGTGCTGGTAGCTCTTTTTAAGAAAGATTATAGGTATTTTTGATCCTTTGCCCTAAAAAAATTAGAAAGTAAAAGATATGGTACTACATTGTTAAAAATTTTGTTGAAAACTTTGGCGGTATAAATGTGTCCCCAAGTTTTGTGAATCCCCCCTCTTTAAATTGCTATAAAAACTAAAGAACTTGTTTATTTGCTGTGGTCTGCAGTAAATGAAACTGTAACGCCCCAAATTTTGATTAAGGGCTAATGATAATTATTGTGAATGATTTTTGTAAATCAAAATAATTATTTGGGCTAAAATAGTGGTAAAGGGCTCATGGATGAAGAAAAAGGGGATTTAAATTGTGTTATGTGGCAATTTTAGCAAATATTCTATAATCGTGGAAAAATGGAAATCATCGGTTAATGAGTTAGTGATTAATGGGGAAATTAATTACTAACTAAAAGAAATGAAGAGTGTGACTAAATGGCTAATGGACTAGTTAGTGTAACCATGTGGTTACTTATTGGGTGAGAAACAAGGAGATTTGGATACATGTACAAGCTAACATGATGAGAGTGGTTGAGGAAGTCAACAATGCATAATATTTCAGCATTTTCTCTCTCTTCCTCCCTTTATTTTTGCTGGAGAAAGGCATGGCATGGGAAGATTAATCATTCATCCTCCCTCCTCACACTCAATCTCTCTTATTTTCTCTCTCTCCCTCTCTCTTATGCGTATGGGCAAGGGATGGGCAGAATTTCTTCCTTCATCCCCATCATTTCACACTCTCATCTCTCTCATTCTCTCTCTCCATTTTAGCCGCCATGGGATCTTGAAGAAAGAAGAAGAACTTTGTGAAATAGGTGAGATTTTGACCCTTTTAATGACCTCTAATGGAAAAACTCCCTTCTATAATCTTGTTCCTTGGGTTGAGGGCTTCCTTTTGATGGTTTTAGATTTTCCATTGGTGGCGATTTGAGCTCTCAAGGGATTTTAGAGTTTGGAGAACCAAGGAACTCATTTGGAGAAAGCTGAAGAGGTGAGTGAGTTGAGCATTTTGGTATAAGTTTTATGGTCGTTTGGTTAAGTTTGGATTTTCTAAAATTTTTGGCATGATTTTTGAAATTTAGGGTCATGGGGAGTATAGCATGTTGCTGTCATGGAAATGGTGCCTTGTTTAGTGTTTTGAATTGATAGGATTGAATTGAAGCTTAAATGTAAAGTTTGGCACATTTGTGTTGGTTTTGTGTATTGGTCAAAACAGGGCATGTTGATAGGTTGTGATTTTGGTTATTTTGAGATTGCCATTGTGTTCCTTGTGGAAAATTGTGTGGGGATGGGTTGGGTTATTGATTTTGGAGCCATTGGACACTTTGATAGAAAATTGGAATGCTGTCAAGTGTGAACTCTGTTCTGGGTAGTCAACTTGCACAAAATATTTGAATGACTAATGGTGTCTAAAAATTATGAAACTTTCTAGTCTTAAATTTCACATTCCGAGCTTTAAAATGGATATATAATTTGTGTCATTTCGTTTTATGAGCTGGGAGATATGATTGTCCAAGATTTGGGATGGAAACTGGACTCTGTTTTGGAGCAGTGTTGAGTTTTGGGTAATTCTGTCTTTGTGTGGTGATTTTTGATAATGGCCCATATTTTTCCTATGAATAGGACTTAAATATCTTTCAATAGGCTTTAGGATCACATCTTTTTTATTTTTCTAGAATTAATTACGATTTTTAGAATTTCAGCCAAGAAATAGAATTTTCCTGGCCGCAGCCAGAAGATTCTTGGCTGCAGCTAAGAACCTTCGGATCACCTTCTGGCCGCAACCAGAAAATTCTTGGCTATAGCCAGAAACTTTTTGTGCTGTTTTTGGCCATAGCTAGAAATTTCTTGGCTTCAGCCAACCCCTGTTTTCAGCACCTTGTGATTTTAAAAAGTGGTTTTCAACCTAGTGTTTCCTAATCCTTTAGGACTTTTGTTAGAGACATTTGTAGATGCCTAAGGGACTTTAATGATAACCAAATTTAAGTGTTTTGAAGTCATTTGAGTATTGGGATAAGTGATAACTTGTCATCCTTAATTATGACTTTAGGATTTGATATTTTCCTAAAGCGTAGAAGGCATACGCTTGAACAAGAACGGAAAGAACAAGGTAGTGACACTTTATCCTATATCATGTGTAATGCATTGCTTGTTTAGTACTTATCATGGAATGAATATTGTTGAGGGGACGTGGTGTGATCCCAGCCTTGAATAGGGGATGTGGCGTGAGCCCGGCCTTGAATATTGTTGAGGGGATGTGGCGGCGAGCCCGGCCTTGAATATTGTTGAGGGGACGTGGCAGTTAGCCTGGCCTTGAATATTGATTGCTACACTGTGATATATGCTTACATGCTTTGTTTAATTATGCATCATATATGTAAACCGTTACTACTGGGATTCTTTTGAATCTTACTCTTTCCAATTAACCATTTTAGATAGGGCAACTGGATCTCGAGGAAAGCAATTGAGCAAGGACGACTAGGATTGCCGGTGGTAGTCTTAGTTTCTTTTTGATTTTTGGTTATCATTTGGACAACTGTATATATTGGATTGACCATAGATTTGTAGTCATCGTGTAATCCTCGGTATGGGAAACTGAGATGGGCAATGATGCCCTGTAAAACTCTTGGATTAATTAATATATCTAGGGTGAACGTCGGGAAATTGGCTAGTACTTTGATATTATGTATGTGACAACCGAACAGGCCAATTGTTTTTATTTAAAAATGAATGGAGATCATATCATACGAGTTTTGGTAAAAAGTTTTAAATTATCCTCAATCTCTTATTCAATCATAAAATGTGTTTTAAACACCAATTATGGCCTTGATGACGACGAGGGTTACAGAAACAGTCCCTGGCACTGTATTCCTTAATTAGTTTTAAAAGACTATGTTATTTTTACAAATCCACATTTCTTATGAAAAGGAGTAGAATAGTATAATTTATAAATACAATAGATAAGAAAGATATATGTCTAATCTAATTAAAGAAGAATTCATTTTGAACAATAAATGTCTTTCACATTCAATTATAGCAATAAACAGACAAGTCTAATTTTGGAATGGCAACTCCCAAAAAACGCACTTCTATTTCCAAAAAAAAAAAAGGATTTGGAAAACAATTTGGAAAAAGAAGGGATATTAGGTAGCATTGAAAGCTTTTTCGTTAGCGAAATCTCTTTCTATGGGGAACTCAAAAAGTTTTTGTGTGCACCAAATACAAATATTGGAATAATCTAAATTAGCTGGACTAAAAGAATAGTCTAATTTGAAAAAAGAGTTTCATATATATATTGAAATCTTTTGAAGATTATTGGTTTTTTGGTCTTTTATATTATATATATATATATATATATTATATTTTAATTTAATTATATTCATTTTGATTTTTTTGGATAGTTTTTTTTTTAGTTCCTATATCTTATAGATATTTTTATACAAACAAAAAATCAAAATGAGAGAAGATTAAAATATAAGTATATATTTTTATTTGTTACTGTTTTGAACGGTTCAATAAAAAATTGACCTCTTTTTTGTTTTCGAATTGGCTTTTTTTAATTAAAATTCTTTAATGTTTCAGTTTCTGAAATGCAAGATTTCTTTATGAAATATCCAATTTTGGAAAGAAATCTTGCATTTGAATCGACTCTCTCAATCTCGACGATTGACTAAAAATTGTTTATTATGATTTCGAGCAAGCAACTATGGTGAAATCGATAGACACGCTCCTCTTAGGAAGCAGTGCTAGAGCATCTCGGTTCGAGTCTGAGTGGCGGCATGGCATCTTATTTTTTAAAAGAGTAAGTCCTATAATAAGATTTCCCTTCATATAATTAGGAGATCTTTTTTTATATGATATTTTAAACTTTAGAGCATATATTAACTCATATATCATTTTTGGTCGTATCCATTTTAATTGCAATTCGTTTTCTAACCCAATTAGTCAATGAAATCGTAGTACTATATGATTTGTCCGAAAAAGCCATGATAGTAACCTTTTTCTGTATAACGGGATTATTAGTTACTCGTTGGACTTTTTTGGGCCATTGACAATTATGTGATTTATATGAATCGATAATCTTTCTTTCATGGGGTTTTTCTTTTTCATATAATTCCAGGTTTTGGTTTTAAAAAGCTTAAACCCCATTTAAGCACAATAATAGCACCAAGTGTTATTTTTAACCAACGCTTTGCGACTTCAAGTCTTTTAACCGAACTGCATGAATTCGGAATATTAGTACCCGCTCTACAATCACATTGGTTAATGATACATGGAAGTATGATGGTATTGGGCTATGCAACTCTTTTATGTGGATCATTATTATCAGTAGCTCTTTTAGTCATTACATTTCTAAAAGTCATAATAAGAAAGATTGGTAAGAACAATAATCTTTGTTTGAATGAGTCATTTTCTTTTGCTGAGATCAAATACATGAACAAAAGAAACAATATTTTACAAAACACTTCTTTTGCTTCTTATAGAAATTATTACAGGTCTCAATTTATTCAACAATTGGATCGTTGGAGTTATCGTATTTTTAGTCTAGGTTTTATCTTTTTAACCATAGGTATTCTTTCGGGAGCAAGTATGGGCTAATGAGGCCTGGGGATCATATTGGAATTGGGATCCAAAGGAAACTTGGGCTTTTGTTACTTGGACCATATTCGCAATTTATTCACATACTAGAAAAAATAAAAGATTGGAAGGTATAAATTCTTCAATAGTGGTCTCTATGGGCTTTCTTATAATTTGCATGTTATTTTGGGATCAATCTATCAAGAATTGGACTGCATAGTTATGGTTTATTTACATAAAATACACAGATCCCATAATCAATACTATAATTATACACAGATCCCATAATCAATACTATAATTAAGCAATCGTTTCTTACAAATATCAATTTCCAGTTTCCAATCAACAAAGGGTAGATCTATAGGACATAAACGAACACATACTTCACAAGCAAATTCAAAATGGATTCGACCGTTGAAACGTTCCGATGTTATTAATTTTTCATAAGGATATTAATCATCCTCTTTGCCACAGAAATGTCATTTTTATGTGGCATTTTCTCCTAGAAACCTAACATTTTCCCAAAAGTGAAAAAGAATGGCATCATTAATACTTGATTATAGTTTTGCCTAAATCACGACAAAATATTGGCAAATAAATATGTACAAGATCTTGCAACTATGTCATTGATTATCCTAGACTCAATAATTAACCTGCTATGAAAAATAATAAGTGAAATGAAGAGAGATAAACTCAGTGTTTGGGTTGCCCCCGGCCGCACCAGCACAGCACAAGAACAGTCCCTATAAGAGAAATACCATGCTTTCAATCTAAAGGAACAAGATGATGAGCTAGGTAGCTAGTTTTAAAAGAAATTTTTAACAGGTCTCCAACAAGATCTGAGAAGATCCAAGAAGAGACGGTGGAGATACGACGGTGACTTCAATATGCCGGAGAAGGGGAGCTCCACTGAGCAGATCTGAGCCTTCTCTTGTGTATCTGCGGCTTTGAGGAGGGGAGCTCCAACTCCAAGTGAGACTGTCACCATGACGAGCTTGAAGGAGAGAACAAGTTGCCGGAGAAGGGGAGCTCCAAACATCTGAGCCTTCTCTTCTCTTGTGCATCTGCGGCTCTGACCAAAATCTAATATTCCAAACACCCTTGCACGACGCTGCATTTATTTATGTATTTTGATTGTAACGATGCATTTATTTTCCTGCCTAATCTCCAAATTTCACTTTTCACGGTAAAGCGGGGCGGTAGAGCGACGTTAAGAACTTGTTTGAGTTAACATATGGGAAAATCTCATATAAAACTACTTAAAATAGGGAAATTTAAAATTAGGTTAGTAAATTGAATAAATCTTTAATTGAGTCATTAATTCAATTTGGGATTTCAAAATGTGGGTAAGATGTCTTTAATACCCCCTCCTCTCTTTTCTCCCCTCTTAAAAGAGTTCTATTGCCTTATGACTTTATTACTCTATATATCAACATTAATATACGCTAAATCAAAGGAATTTTTCTGTTTTCTAAAAAAATTATCAAGAATAATTAATTCAAAGAAAAATGTGAAAGTGTAATATAGGCCATACTAGTTTTTTTCCCTAAGAAATCAATTAATTGATTGATGATTGATATTAATGATTCAAAAGAAAAAATAAAGGTGAGTTTTTTTTTTTAAATAATGTAGTTATTTCTATCAGGTGAAAAAAAACAAGAAAGCATAACACATACCAACTTGACTTTAAAAAAATCAATTGAAATAAAAGTCACGTTTATCAACATTAATCTAAACTAGGTCTGAATAATTTTCACTAACACATAAATATGAGTTTTTCAAAAATTAACTTAGTTAAGATTTCAATTATTTAAGTTTTTAATTCTTAAATTTAAATTATTAATATTAATTATTTGTTTCCAATAAGAGGTGTGTAAATTTCATATACTTCTATGAATATTTTATAGATAAAAAAGATAAATGTATTTACAATTTCATAAAATGCTTTACATATTAAAATATAGAACTTTAAAAAAAACTTTATATATGAAACAAACATAGTAAAATATTTACTTAATATATTTATTAAAAAAAATTTATAGTGACGTATATTATAATTTTTTTGAAAAAATTTGTTCATGTTAATTAAATGAACTCCCTGTTCAACAATATTGTACGTTCTTGTTCTTATGATAATAGTTAATATATTTAAAGAATAGAAGAATCATGTTTTGCTTTATTAAATATTAATGTTCATATATATGTATATATATGCGTGTGCATATTTTTTTAATAGCATACATATGTATATTGAAAAACATAAGTTAGAGAGTAATAAAACTATTTAAAGAGGAGAGATGAGAGGGTATAAAATTATTTTACCTATATTTTGAAATCTTAAATTGAGTTAATGACTCTATTAGATATTTGTTGAATTTACTAACTTTATTTAGAATTTTTCTATTTTAAGTAGCTTTATATGGGATTAGTATGTTATAAAAATATGTTCACGTAAGTCAAAATAAAATTTTTCTCATATATTTATACACAATAAATCATGTTGGAAGATCAGTTTTCATTGCTAATTCAAACGGTCACTAAAGCAATAGTGCCAGTGGATGACACCCAAGAAAAAATAATAATTAATATTAAAGATATTTGTTTAGATTTTAGATTTTAATATTAATATTTTTAATTCAAATTGTTCAATTATTAATTAATATTTTAATGACAAGATAAAGAAGGGCACTACTACCAAATATTTAACAAGATTTTTTTCATTGTCAACATTAAAAAAGTTGCTAGTAACCAAACATAGTTTTAAAGACGTGGTGTAGGCGTATGTAGACTAATAATACAACGTTAAATAATCATTTATCTTGATAAATTTCTTTTCTGTTTTTTTTTTGGGTCCTTGACGACTTATTACTTCTTAAACGCATGGACTCTAGGATTATTGGGCTCCCCTCATGGTTTGCATTTGAACTGGAGCTTAAATGATCTAATTTTTAATAAAGATGACCTTTAAAAAAAAAGTTGATAAAAGGTAAATTTGGTTCGTCAAAATTTTTGTTTGGTAATTTTTTTTGACAAAACTAATTTTGTTTAGATATATTTTTTATTAAAATAATTTTTTCTTTGTATAATTATTAAAAGTGCGTGGCAGTTAAGCTTTAGAAATAAATATGGCTTTTCAGAAGTTGAAGCCGCCTTAGAGCTTGTTTGGATTAGTTTTTAGTGAATAGCTCCTAAAATGATAAAAGTAATTATAAAGAATATATTTTGAACTGAATGAGTTTTTGTGAAAAAAAGTAATTTTCATAAAATGAGAGTGTTTTGATAATTTTTTAGTATTAAGGTGCAATTTTACCAACAAAGTTTTTTCTCAGGAGTGTTTGAGTGACACATAGATTTTGAAAGGGGCAAAAATATCAATAAACAATTTAAAATGGTGCAAATTCATCAAAGCATCCAATGTCCATTATGCTTGACTTAAAATTGTCTAAGGCACCACATTTGCCCCCGTGTCTATTGCACAAGCAGCAATCTTGGTCATCCAATGTTCTCCGGGTTGAGGAATGGGAAAGGCGAAAGGTTAACAAAATCACCGGGGCCAGCCACCGCCCTCCAATAGCCTCTTTGAGGATGATCTAAAAGAGCTGAAGGCTTACACCGAGCTTGGATTACTGTTTGATTCTTCGGAACTTGATCCGAAGTTGTTAGATACCATCCCGGCTTTGGAGCTCTACCATGTCGTTAACAAACTGTACAATCACAACCTATTGAGGTCATTGTCTTCGTTGGCCTTCGACGGTGACACTAGCTAGGAATTCTGGCACCATAATTGATAAATATAATTAAATTATAATTGTTTGAGTATATTTGTTACTTGGTGTGGCTAATTCGTTAATATGGATTTGATGAGTGAATTGAATTGGATGAATGAAGGGAATGATTTGAGGCAAGGAAGACGAAATTGACGGGTTAAAAGAAAACAAACGTTTGAGGAAAGTTGATGAATTTACATCATTTTAAAATTTTTATTAGTATTTTTGTCCTTTCTAAAAGTTATTGTACCAAACGATCTTGGACAAAAAATTTGTTGGTAAAATTGCCTTTTAACCCTAAATTTTATCAAAATCATTTTTTGATAATGATAAAATAGCTAAAAAAATGTATGTATTAGTAAATTGTAGAGACTTAAATTATTTTTAAACGTTACGAGTTAAACTCCCCATTTTGGTGATGGATTTATGAATTAAAATAATAGAATTTATGTTCACAAGAAACGGGAATTGGTAATTACTACAAATTTTAAGCCCTTTATATTATACACTTGGTGACCCAATTCGTCATTACCAATGAGGAAGGGGAGAGAGAAGAAAGAGGAAGAGGAAAAAAGAGAAGGCGGAAAATAGGGAAGGAAGGACAAAAGGGGGAAAAGCTTTGTTTTTTCAAATCATGGTTTTGAGTCTAAAAACATGATTGTTTTAACTTTTTAGAAGTGTTTTTATAATTTATAAGATAAATATGTAAGAAGAGTTTTACTTCAGCTTATAAAAAAGGGCTTGTGAAACATGGTTTGGGGGTTTCTCAAACATACACCACATTACTTTTTCACCAAACAATGGTTTCAAGCTCAAAAGTGGCTTTTTTTTCCTCTCTCTCTTTACCCAAACAAGTTCTTTGGATGAACGTAGAACCATTAGAGCTGGTAAAACGGATTGGGCCTACTATTCCGCCAAATTTAGTTGGCTTGCCAGCCCGCCCCGCTTAACCTGCGGGCTGGCCCGTTGGCCTGCTTATTTTTTTTTAATTAATTTTCTTATAAAATAAATCAAAAAACCCTAATCGTCTTTCCTTTGATATTGTGTTCAACTAGTTTCTTTTGCTTTTTATTTGACACTTTTATTTTCATATTATATTTATTTATTCTACTATTACTAAATTTAAAAGAGATGTGTTTATATGTTGTTGTGACTTGAGTAAATGAAAAAAAAAAGAAAGTAAGAATGGAATTGACTTCCTAATATAAATATATAAAAGAAAAGAAGTGTGATGTGAATGGGAGAAAAAGAAAAAGAGTGAAAATTTTAAAAAAAGAGTGAAATAAGAAAAAATTGGTGGGCTGGCAGGCTGGCCTACCAACACACCTTTACGGGCTCATGCCAGCCCGCAAAGGAGAGGGCTGGTGTTCTGTCCCACAACCCGCAGGCTAGCCCAAATTACTAGCTCTAACTGAACCATCATTTAGATTGCAGCTGAGTGTAGCCAGATTCTTTATAATCTATATCATATTTGAGTGAATGTAACATGTATAGGGTTTTGTTTTTGGGTTGCTAAAAGTGTATTTACTATTTACATTGTAGATGCTTGTTAGAGACACCCTAACTTATCATTATTGGCATATTGTCTTATCAATACATGTCCTCTTAGTTGTGAACACAAGCTACTATGGCATATTGTCTTATCAATACATGTCCTCTTAGTTGTGAACACAAGCTACTAAAAAATCTAATATAAAATTAGAGTAAAATACACCAACCACCTTTCTGTTTTGTCTTAATTATATAAACCTCTCCTCTATTTTGAAAATATATATTTAAGTCCAAATTATTAACTCTATTAAGAATATTCTAAAACATATTTTTATTTAAAATATATAAAAAAATAAAAATTGCAAGTATTTACTAATTTATTATAATACTAAACCCCAAACTTTAATTGACAGCTTGTGAATATCTCAAATTTTTAAAAATTTGACTAAGTTTTTTTATATGTTTGTAGAAAAAATATGAAATTATAAATTTAAAGGACTTACACAATCTTTCAAACCCATATAGTTTATTATATATGATAAGAAAAAACGTATTTGATTTGTATTTTTAGTCATTTAAGAAACTAAAAATAAATAAAGGGAAAATTAATCCAGAGATCATATAGTTTCCTTCGATTGTAAATCAGGTACCTAGATTTTCCACCTTTTTATTGAGTCCTTTAATTTTCTGCCATCGAATTCATTAGTCCATCTGTTAAATTGCAACAAACAGTATTGAAAAATTGCAGATTAGCACAGGCACGTGGAATGACAGCTTGGAATTTGACTTATTTAAATTGCCACATAAGCAAGCTGAGCTTCATTGTCTACTTTGCTTTTAATTGTCTACCCTGTCCTCGATGCCACTGCTACCTCCCGGCCGGAAATTAGAGGCCACGAAGAAGAAGATGATGACAACGACGGTGATGATGATGATGACGACGACACAATGATGACAATCGAAGTGTGTATGAATATTATGATTATATGGATGCCTATGATATCTAAGAATAAGGCTATTTACCTCCCATACATATTGAATGACACCATAGTTTGTAACCCCCAAATTGAAGAGTTTCTAACATTTAATCTTTATCCTCTTTATGTATTGTACTTCATAGGGTTAGTCTTCAATATTGGGTTATATAAATAGAGGCATGTACACACATTTATGATAAGTAATATGATAAGAAAAACTCTCTCCTTACCCTCCAATTCTCTCTTTTTTTGCTCATCTCTCTTCTCCCAAATCTCTCTTATAGTCTTTTCATTTTTCATAATATGTTATCAGCACGAATTTACTCAAAATGTTTGAGGTACGAGCTGCTTATAGATTAATATGTTGTTTTGGTATATAATTATATTCTCTTTTTATGTTAGCTTTCCTTTATTCAATTATCCTCTTTACCCAGTTATCTACTGTTCCTTTGTTTCCCCCTACTTCTCGTCTCATCTCATCATCATCATCATCATATATTTTTTAACTTAGGACATCATCTACCTTTGCTCTTGGTTTTCAATTGTTTGGGCTCTGGCTACCTGATTTTGCTATACATTTGCTACTACATATATTACGTAGTTTCATTATAATACGTTGTTTTATATTTTGTTTCTATTTATGTATTCATTTTTCATATTTTATTAAGCTGTTTATCTTATCCATTAATTTTATTATGTTGAGATTTTATTAAGTTGTTTACCTATTGCCATTTTATTTTGTTGATTTTAAATTTTTTTATCATTTTTATTTTTAGTCTTGCATATTGTACGTGGATCCTCCATTTGTCTTAAGTTTTCATGGATCTTTCATTTTCATTCGGTTGTAACTATCAATTTTAATATCAATTGACTAATATGTTAAGGCACAATATTGATATGGCCAGCAGCCACGTTGCTCTTTATTTTGTGATTAAATGGCAAGAAACCATGTTATTTTCAATTTGGTTACTTGGTAAAAAGTCATTTGATAGGGATCTTAGTAAATTGCACACATTTGCAAAAGAACTCTTGACAATTTAATTGTTATAAATGATATTATTACCATGTCTTAAAGGCCAATGACTCGAGAATTTTTATCCTAGCTAGTTTTGAAAGCTAGTATATAACATAACTCATGTGTCAAGAAAATACATATATTGCTATGATCATTGGGATATAATTATGAGTAAAGTTTGTGATGATATGACTCAAGGCCATCTAGAAAAATGACCATTAACTTATTGAAAACAAATGGTTATGAAACAAATAGTTATGAACCCTTAAATGACTATGGGAAAAAAATGCCAAGAGAGGTTATATGAAATTAAAGAGCCAAAAACATAATCGTACTATGATATTGATACATTTTGTTGTTCCATTTAAAAAAAAAAAGTTAGAGGGTACTATTCATGTTATGATCTTATTCAACATTTAATCTGAATTATTGTGATTTATATCAGGAAGCTCTTATTGTGATTTAATCTCTTTTTCTTTGTGTGATTTAACTATTCAATCTCTAGCTTTTATTATAAATATTGATAAATTTTATTATAAACATTTGTTACTATGATGTTGGTAAGTGTTTGAGATGATTATTGATCTGCAATGGAGCCAAGTAATGCCATTTTAGGAACTCTTCCACTAGACTCTGCTGAGCAGGTTTGGAATTTTTATAGTATTTGTTCATGCTAAGTTGATTTTTTTCTTAACTGTTGCACGGTTGCTGCGCTCATGTTGCTATTGTGTTTTCCTAAGTTCATATTGTCCCTTATTGATGTTTCCTGTATCCGAGTTCCTACATTTTTGTTTTCTCAACCTTTTTATCTGGGAATACGGAAATTGTTTTAGGAAACAAGATTCCTTACATTCTGAAAGAAAGTTTGAATGGTCAATATGGGTTATTGTTTTACTATTGTTTGACACTTTTTGGAAATAAAATTACAAATATCATATATGAAGTTGTTGACCAGAAACTGGGATATATTTTCTTGAGACTTTGCTCAGCTACAGGATTTTAAATCTTTTTCCTTATTCCTATGGTTGTATGTCATTTTCGAAGGAGATCGAAGTCATTATAGAAAACAAAAAACGTGCAAAGATTGATAATAAGTCGCCTCCAAAATTTTGTGTAGCACAATAGAAATATAACAGGGACACCTCTTCGAAGAACCCGTGATGTAAGAGTCACACAAAATTGAAGCTATTAACACTTCTTTCTCCCACTGAAACCAAATAAAAAATGGTAATAATTCGTTTTTTAAAATGTTAATATATTTTGCCAATTTATTTGCAAATTTAAAAATATGGTACGCATTAATATTATTCGTGTAAGATTAATACATTAATCATGATATATCATATGATAAATATTGAAACCAAATTAATCTTATGTGACATTTGTGAAAAGAAAAAAGAAAAATCATACACGAATTGAGGAAACGAAAATTTATTTAAGGAGAAAATTCATTATGAATAGGTGATGTTAATTTTGGTTTGTTGGACAATATTGAAAGAGGCAAGCTTCACCTAAGAGGGAGGTGAATTGGGTGATGTGATAAATTCGTGTTACGGTGATGTGGAAATATGTGAAGAGAGAGTAAAGATGAGAGAATTCGAACACATAGATTTATACTGGTTCGGCCCAGAACCCAGGCCTACATCCAATCCTTATAGATCAAGACCTACTGAGATTTTTACTATTTTTCCAAGATTTAGTGGGCTCTCAAAACGCCACAAGACAACAGTCGTCCTTATGAGGACTACGAGCAGAAATATTCTAACACTTAGAATTTACTCTCCTCTTTACAGCAAGTCTTATGAGCATAACTTCTTACCAAAAATTCTCTACTACTTCTCCTATAAGGATTCTACCCTCTCAAGGTCCCTTTACCTTGAAATAAAAAATACAAATGAAATGTGTTTTTAGACTCTCCTAACAGAGTGAAAATGATAAACACTAAATTATAATATGAATACAGAGAAAAGTATGAATAATAGAGACTCATGTAAATTGACTTGTGTATGCTCTCGTTCATTGTTATATGCTTGGATGGTCTCTGAAGCTTTGTATTTATAGCCTGTTGATTTTGTCCGTTGTGTGATGGCCATTATGGAGCGGAGCATAACATTGTGGAGAGATATGTGTGCATTTTAAATCTCTGAACAAAATATCGTGGTAGGTCAGTAATGTGCATGCATAGTTGGTCGTCACTTAGTGTAATGATTATGTTTGTCGTATTTGACTTTCTGTATATCTCTAATCCAAACGTTCAAACTCCTATTTTGCACTTAACATACATGTTAAATAATGTTTAGTAATAATAGCAAGTGAAAACATAATGAATAAATAACATTGAACCATGTTCGGATTGATTGCTGTCTGAGTCTGTTGTGTTTTGCTTCTTACAGGGTCTTACTCAAGTTCTCTATGTTTCTCACTCAAGTGCATGCCTATTTGAATAGATAGCACTTGCATGACTTTTGAGTGAAGATAGAAAGTGTTGAGGTATATTCGGCTTCTCACTCGAGTTCTCAGACCCTGCTCGACTACACCTTCATGAACTTTTGCAAGAGTGAGCTCCATACTCACGAGTGTTCCGGAACGACACTAGAGTGCCAATAATCTTTACTCGAGTGAATAGATATATCTCACTTTCATCTTGCACTAAAGGATAACACTTGCATCATTCATGTAAAAGTGTGATTTACACTCGCAGGTGTTATGGCTTCTTACTCGAGTGCATCAGTATATTTCAGCTTCAGCTTCACTGCTGGACAACACTTGCACAAAATATTCAAGAGTGTGATTTCTCACTTGTGAGTGTGACTAATCCTTACTCAAGTGCAAATGTGCTCACTCGAGTGCACCTTAATATATCATGTTCTAGTGTTCTTTCTGGTCAACACTTTCTTCTATTTTAGTGAGTGAATCTTGCACTTGCGAGTGATAAGAGTTCTCACTTGAGTACTGCCAGTCATGCTCGAGTGTATTACATGTTCTCTAGTCTTCTTCCTTCACAGGTTAATGCTTTTATTGAACACTTACATGACTCAAGTGCACTTCTTCTCCTTACCTGAGTGTTAATGTTCCTTAGTTGAGTGATACTTGTAAAGACTCCTTCCAACTTGCCTTTTTGTGAGAAACTTGCAAAAGTTCTGCTTCATGCTCGAGTGCAATCCTTATCCTCACTCGAGTGTGGTTTCTCTCAATCGAGTGACAATGAAATACTTTACTGATAAGTAGCTTATGTAAAACACTTTCATGGCAACACTTTCTGGACTCGAGCGCAAAGTTGGTTCTCACTCGAGTGATGCTTCTATGACTCAAGTGCGTTAGTTAAAAACACAGCACTTTTCTCCTAACTTTGTGAAATTCATTTGATAATCATTTTGGATCATTGTTTATACTTTCAAAACCTGAGTTACTTATCAAAACACTAAATCACAATTTGTAATCATCAAAACTTGGATTCTAACATTCTCCTCCTTTTTTATGATAACAAAACCTTTGTGATGGTTTTTGAGACTTTATTGAATTGAAAATGTTTTGAGAATACTTATAGGATTGCCAAATACATATTCATTGAAGTTAAAAGTTATTTAATACATTTTTGCACTTTGCTTCAAAAACTCCCTGCAAGACTTCCAATGCTACACTCAAGATGAAAGTAAGTCATAATATCACAAAAGAAATTTCATACCATTACTTAAAAACATATAAACCATTAAAAATTGCAGTAACTTCATTGATAGAATGTAAAGTACATTGTAAAATTGTAAAACTACCCAAAAGGCCCGATACAACCAAAGATACCTAAAAACCTAATACAACCAAATCATAAACTCCCCCTTAATATATCCATTAGTCTAAAAAGCTCATACATCATCACTTATTCTTCTCCCTTATTTTGTTAGCATCAGAAGGAGGAGGCTGAGGTCGAGTATATAAAACCATGGCGGTGGTAGGATGAATAGGATCAGATAAAGGTGGTGATGATGGCTGAGTAGAAGATGCAGGCTGAGAAAAGGATGGTTGATCAAAAGTAACATCAACTGAAGTGGTAGTGTGAGAGTCAGTATATGTGAAAAGAACATACATTTGTGTCTAAGATGGTTAAATGGTGGTGGTTGGTGAAGATGTGATAGAAATTAGAGGGATATATATATGATGAGTTAGAAAATAGGTATGCAGAAAGGTCTCCAATTTAGTAATTCTCCTTGACTGCTCTCCCTGAGCCTTGAACATTAATTTAAAGTTAGTGTTTACCTTGTCAACCAACTTTATGACTTGAGT
Organism: Inga laurina; assembly: GCA_963855925.1. Lineage (NCBI taxonomy): Eukaryota > Viridiplantae > Streptophyta > Magnoliopsida > Fabales > Fabaceae > Inga > Inga laurina. The sequence goes on from OY979708.1 coordinate 30,613,284, forward strand.
CTCCATTGTGACCACCAACTTCTCATACTCTACAAATAGTTCTTTCTTCATACTAGCCATCACCTAGTTAATCACATGTGCCACTTGATTCTGAACTGAGCCACTGAAGAATAAGGGAGATGGAGATCTACCTCTTGTTGTAGATTAAGGCTCATCACCTCTCGAAGGTGTTGGTTCTCTTTGAGGAGCAGACTTCATTTTGCCAATAGGCATTGATATCCCCATATAAGTTAATTGAGTTCTTCTAAAATGAGGGATCTTCACCTTCTCACTTCCTTCCAAGTACCATATGTAATACCCTGAATTTTGAGATGTGAGGCTAGAGAATAAGCCTGAGATAAGAGGACTGCTAAGCCCTGATTTAGCAGAAGTCCAACTTTATTTCCTAATGATTCTTATATCTTTAGGGTATTAAAGAAAGTAAAATGGTGAATTTTGGACAATACGATATAAGTTGTGATTTGAATGTGTTACAATTAGTGCCCAAACCTTGTATTTAAGCTTAATTATGTGTCAAAGCTTAAAATGAATTGAAGGAGAAGGGGAGGGCGCATGATTGGTGTAAAGAAATGAGAAAATGTGTTTGGTAGTGATTCGATAAGAATTGTTATAATTAGGGCCAAAATGGGAAAGTTACTGACCAATTGATCAGTTACTGAAAAGGAAGCTCCTTGGTAACTAATAGATCAATAGTTGTGGTTCATAATGATGAGATTATGAGGGTGGAATCATGTGTGTGTGGGCTTATGTGCGCTCATGGAGGTATGACAAGATTGTGACACTTGGCACAATGTGAGCCCTTGGATTGCTCAAAGTGTCAAAACATAATCCCTCTCTCCTCTCTTCTCTTTTAGGTTGGCTAAGGGAGTATTTTGAGTCCAAAAACTGATCTCATTCTCTCTTTCCTTCATCTCCATAGACGTCCAACTCTAGGGAGGAAAGAGAAATGGAAAGGTGAGTTTTTGGTTAGTTTAATGACCTCTGGTGCTCAAATATCCTTCTATAATGTTGTTCATAGTGATGAGAGCTTCATCTCTATGGTTTTAGATTTGTGAAAGAAGGTTTTTTGAGAGCTTGAGGAAACTTGAAGATTGAGAAATCAAGGAACAAGTCTTGAAAAGAGAAAGAGGTAAGTATTTGATACATTTTGACCTAAGTATTGTGATTTGTGGATGAGTTTTGTGACTTGTGGAATTTTTTCCTAATTTTGTGATAATTTCAAAATGCATGAATTGCAAAGCGTAATGTGGTGCAATTGGTGTTTTGTTATGTTATATGTTCGTTGGAATTAGTTTGAATTGGTTTGGAACTTTGGAATGGAAAGGATTGTAAAGTTGAGATTTAGGTTGTGACTTTGTGTGACATGTTGTGTTCATTGGGAAAACATGTCAATGTGATGTGAATTTGGTTGATTTGGTGTTTCCAATGGATTCCTTGTGAAAATTTGTCTGGGGATAATGTTTGATGTGAAAATGGGACTATTGGAAGCCAAAGTGCAAAATTTGGAATGTTGCCCATTGAAACTCTGTTATGGACAGCTTGTTTGTGTGGACATTTTGATGGGAAAATGGTGTCTAAAAATTTTGAAGCATCCTAGTCTTAAATTTCACATTCCAATCTTCAAAATGGACATATAATTTGTGTCATTTCATTTTGTGAGTTAGGAGTTATGCTTGTCCAAATTTTGGGGGTGGAAACTGGAATCTGTTTGGAGTAGTGGTGAAGTTTGTGAAATTCTGTAATTGTGTGGTGATTTTTGATAATGGTTTATATTTTTCCTAAGAAGAGGACTTAAATGGCTTTCAATAGGCTTTAGAATCACCTCATTTCGATTTTGCTAGAATTAATTATGATTTTTCAAAGTTTCCTTGGCTGCAGCCAGAAATCTTGGCTACAACTCAAAAATTTCTGTGCACGTTTTGGCGGAGCCATAAAATCTTGGCTCCAACCAAAAACCTTCTGTGCTATTTTTGGCCGTAGCTAGAGAATTCTTGGCTGCAGCCAACCCCTATTTTCAGTACTTGGTGATTTTGAAAAGATGATTCCCAACCTAGCACTTCCCAATCCTTTAGGCTTTTATTGAGCTTATTATAGCCACCTAAAGGTTGTGAATTATAACTAACTTTAAGTGTAATGAAAGTAAGGATTTGGAATAGAGAATAACCCTATGTCATTGATTTTGGTTATAGGGTTGGATATTTGCTTTGATCGTGAGTAGTCGGTGCAAGAGCACACGTGGAAAGAACAAGAGTAGGGAACTTACCTCTCCTGCATGTACTTGATATTTGTGTTGGTGTATTGATGGATGTTATTGCTTTGCTTGATTATGTGTAACATATATGAATGATTGAAGCTCTATTTCTATTTATGCTATGGCTATGATTATGTTGTTGAAACATTGAGCACGCAGATATGGCATTGTGTGAGCATGAGTTTATGTAAGGCAAGCATGTCATGCATTAAACACTTATCTTGCATGCATATTGGTATTATTTTCCTACTGAGATTCTCTCGAATCTTACCCTCCCCTACCAACAATTTAGATAGGGCAAGTGGCTTGTGGAAGGAGCAAGCATCGCGGGTGGCTAGGACTCCTTCGGGATGAGAGTTGGTAGTTGGTTATCCATTCGATTGGGATGACTGTATATACTGTAGATGATTATTTGATTATTTGGATGTGTATATATTCGGATGAGTATTTGGTTGTGTTGAAAGGATGTTGTGTAATCTCCAAATGGGCAATTGTAATGGGCTAATGTGCCCTATGAACCCTTAGCGAAGGTATAAACCCGGGATTGCCACTAATTATGTTGTGCACTCTGATATTTACAAGAAATGTGATTTATCCATGTATAGTAATTATATTCGAAATATGAATATGAGACCAGATAAATTAGATTTTGAAAGATATTTGTGAAAACCCTTTCGAGAAGATGGGATTTTAAGTGAGTTTTGAATACCGTTGGTCTCTAATTCATCTTAATCACGTATGTCGGATATAATTACGGAGGGGGGTTATACCATATCTGGTTGTGTCAAAGGATGAGAGAGACAAGTTGTGGATAGGGAATAGTGGTTGTTCTAGATGAAGAAAATCAAAATCTTCTTATCTCATTGAATATTAATTCACCAACATTCTTTTATTGGCCAACTAGAAAGGATGCCAATAAGTAATAGCCCCTCTGGGCAAAGTGGGTGTAATTTTTGGACTTGTTGATGATGCTACGGGAGAAAATATAGTGAAGGGAAGGGTGTGAATCAGGCATATCAATGGGTTTGAAATTAAGGGGTCTAATTGGGTCTTCTGGTTTTAATCTTTAGAAGGCCTCAATTGTTGAGAGAGTAGGAGGATTCGTATGTAGTATTATGTAGCCAAGAATAGTGTTCATAATGGATGGGGTAAGCATGATAGGTTGGCCTCTTACATTATGGAGATTCCTTCTTCTATTAACTCTCCAGTTCTAAACATAACATTATGCACTTTCATGTTGCAATAAAAAGTTGTTACAATAAAGGGTGAATAAGGTAAGTGTACAATCAACCAAGGTTCATAAAATTCTAGATAAGGTCAAAATTTTATGCCACAATATGTATTTAAATACTCCATATCCACATAAACTACATAACAGAAGCTACGATTTGAAAATTCAGAAGTGTATACCTTCTGGATGAAAGGCCGTAGTTCCTGGGTATTGAAACCTTCTGGAGGGACTTCATTTCTTCTTCCTTTAGAGGTTGAGAAGTAGATAGTACTCCTAACTGTGAACTAGCATGACTAGTCTGCCTGACATGATAAGGTGTAGAGGCACCAGCTAGGGTGGCAATCTTACCGACAAAGCATCTAGTCTTGACTGTTGCATTGCCTACTGTAACATCCTGGATTTTAATCAAGGAATTATGACTTCAAATGATGTAATTAATGTTAATTAAGCATATTTGAAGTTTATGTTGTGTAATGTGATATCAAGATCCTTAGTGATGATTTAATGTGTATTATGCTAATCAGGGGTAAAACGGTAAATTTACCAACCGTCTGGTTAGTTATTGATGAGAAAACCCTTTAGTAATCTTAATCAACGGTTGAGATTGAAAGAGCATGAGGTAGAATTGGATGCAAGCAAGCTTATGTGAAATCATGAAAAGAGGAATGAGATCTTGACAAGTGGCTAAATGAGAGCCATTGGATGAGTCAAGGTTTCAACTATTTTCTCTTCCCTCTCCACTCTTGGTCGGTTTTGCATGGGAAGAAGAGAAGCAAATGACCATCATCTTCACCTACTCACTTTCTCTCTCCATTTCTTCCATTTTCGGCGAACCAAGCAAGAAAGAGGAAGTAAGGGTTTGAATTTTGTGAAGGTAAATGACTTCACAAGCTTAAACACTTCTCATTAATATTGTGTAAATGGTCAAGAACTTTCTTTCCATGTTTTCAGACTTGTGATTGGTGGTGTGTGGAAACTTGAGGGAATTTGAAAGTGGAGGAATCCAGGTTCTGAATTCAGCAAGTGAAAGAGGTAGGTTTGTAATGCATTTTGATATATATGTCAAGATGTTTGCTTAATTAATGAGAAATCTGGAAATTAGACCTAATTATGATGTTAAGTGAAGAGTAGGCTTTGATTAGTTGGTCAGTTTTGACATTTGAGAGTGATTAGAATTTGATTGGAAGTTGAATAAAGGAAGTTGATAGAAGGAGGTTTTGAGTGATTTGATGATTTAGAGAGAGAATGTGTCGAATGGGTTGAATTTGGGTTATTTGTGGTTGCCAATGGGTTCCTTGTGTTGAAATAAGTGAGAATGAGCTTTGGCACAAGTTTTGGAACCATTGGAGTTCATTTGGTGAGTTTTGGAAACACTTACCAGTTGCTGCGTTCTGGTTTCTGGTGTGATTTCTCGAGTGAGAGAAGAACTCACTCGAGCACAGGAAGAACGTGCTCGAGTGAGCATGTTTGTGCTCGAGTGAGGGTGCCTTTTGGTGCTGCAGGTGAGTGTCTCAGGGTATCACTCGGAAGAGATTGCCAAGAGTGCGCCTGGCACTCGCGAGCATTGGGGGTTCACTCGCGAGCACTGGGGTTGTGCTCGAGTGAATCTGTTGCCTGGGAGTTGGGGTGCTCTCGGGCAGTCACTCGCTGCCTTGTGCTCGCGAGCACTGAGGGTCAGTGCTCGAGCACAGGCGTTTGTTCTCGAGTGAAGGTGGAAGAAGAGGTTGAGAGATGCTCTCGGGTTGTCACTCGCAGGCCTCACTTCTGTGGTGCTCGAGTGTGCTCGGGGTCTCTGCTCGAGCACGGTCTTCTGTGCTCGAGTGAGAGTGTGGGTTGTCGTGGGAGTTTGCTCTCGGGCAAGCACTCGCTGGAGGTCACTCGCATGTGTGCTCGAGTGAGAGCGGGAGTCATGCTCGAGCACGGCCTTCTGTGCTCGAGTGAAGGGTGCGAGTGAGGGGTCAAAAATCAGAGTTTAGCTTTCCAAAGAGGGATCTTTAGGGATAGTTATCCCAACCCTTTAGGCATATGTTTAGGCATTTGATGGCCATCTAAAGAGTCCAAATGAATACCAACTTAGAGTGTTATTGAAGTAAGAACTTGGAAAAGGAAATTAACCAAATGTCCCTATTTGATTATAGGATTCGACATCTGCTATCCTCGTGAGCCTACTGTGCCCAGAGACATCAGGAAGGGATCAGGTAGTGACTTTTCTTTCGTACCATATGTGATGCATTGTATGTGTGTATTTTCATTGATTTGTGATAAGTTCGTATGTTGCGACTTATGTGGATATATGTGAGCACCGTCAGTCCAATAGTCCCCGAGTAGCTAACAACGGTTCGGGTTTAGGCAGTGTGCCTTCCCGGCGGAGAAAGGGGATGAGGATGAGGTGTGATTATGTGATATGAGGGCCGAAAGGCTGATTTGTGAGCCAAAAGGCTATTTGTGAGGCCGACGGGCCGTTTGTGAAGCCGGTTAGCTTATGAGCTATAAGGCTATGTGTATGCACTGCCACGCCAATAGTCCCTGAGTAGCTAACAACGGTTCGGGTTAGGCAGTGTGCCTTCCCGGCGGAGAAAGGGGAGGAGGGTGGAGTGTGATATGTGCTGCTGCTGTATGATGATTTGCTTACATGCTATGTGCTTATGTGTGGTATAAATGCTTAGTTACTACTGGGATTCTTTTGAATCTCATTCTTTCCTTTGAACTAACCTTTCAGACAGGGCGACTGGCTCCAAGGAGAAGCGCGTGACCCGGAGTGGTTAGAGCTTTTCTAGGGACATTAGGATGGTCCTGGTTGGTTATTCATTTTGGATAGGGATTACTGTATAACATTTTGAGATGTATATAGTCTGAATACTTGGTTTTGTAATCCCCTAATCAGGATTTGTACTCTACATATATAGTTGAACCCGGGGGTTGCCGGGATTTTGGTTATACACTCTGTCATACTTAAATGTGGATAAACTGCACAGGTGATTATATTCGATAATCGAACTTGAGACCGGAAGAGGAATGAAGTTTTGAAAAGTTTGCAAAGACCCTACTATTAAAGGGAATTTTAAATGAGTTTTAAACCATTCGACGGTCTCTAATCTACTTTAATTACTTAATATCGAATTATAATTACGTGATTAAAGTCAGGGTGTTACATTTTGGTATCAGAGCTGTAGTTCCTGGCAAGGGTAGAGGTTGCTAGGATAGATCCCTTAGTTGGTTTAGGGATAGAAGATTGTTTGTGAATGATCGTTGCGTGTGCACATATGTGTTTAAATGATTTGGATATAGATGAGTTTTATGATTATATGTGCATACCATTTCTGTTGAATTAATGGGGTAAGCTATTTGTAGAATGAAAAAGACTAGAGGACGCCCCAAAATTCCGCGTGTGGACCCTGTGGTGGAGGTTGATAATGAAAATCCACCGGATCCAATGCAAGAATTAATGGGTCTGATAAAGGATCAGCGGGACATGATCACTGAGCTGAGAGACGAGCTCAGAGCAGAGAAGGCAAAGAATAGGGAAGTTCCGGCTCAGTCTACTGCGGAAGAAACTCAAGAAGAGACTCGCTATGAAGATACTGCTGAGGGGTCAGCACGACCTCAGGAGTCTCCACCTCATGTTGTTCTGAATCAAGAGTCTCAGGGGATGCCAGTTAAAGAGGAAAGAGATTTGCAGTACTGGGTTACCAGATTCTGTAAGCATCTGCCTCCGGCGTTCAGGGGGAGGTTTGATCCACAAGTGGCAGAAGAATGGCTGTATCGTTTGGAGAAGATATTTGAGGTCCTCGGGTGTCCGGATGATGTGAAGCCACGGTTGGCGGTCTATAAACTTGAGGGTGATGCGGATCGTTGGTGGCGGAATATCGCCCTAACATTGAAGAACGGAAATGTGCCACTGACTTGGGAATTGTTCTTACAAGAATTCAACGAGAAGTACTTTCCGAAATCAGTCCAGCTTGAAAAGGAGACAGAATTTCTTAACATCAGGCAAGGGGACGCGGAAAGCTTTGATGACTATTTGTCCCGATTCATCCGCTTGTCCCGGTATTCCTCCTATCTCCGGTACAAGGATGACGGAGAATGGAGCTCAGACATGCTCATTCGGGGTCTGAGGCGAGAGTTGCGGAAGCGGTTGGTTACTCACCGATTCAAGAAGTTCAATAAGGCTGTGGAGCAATGTCGAATCACGGAAAACAACTTGAGAGAAGTATATCCTGGCAGAGCTACTGGTCACCGCAATGAACCTAGTAAGGGTAATGTATCCCAGAAGCGGAAAGGCCAAGGATCATCTTCATTTAAGGGCGGTGATAAGAAGCCCTATCAGCCCAGAGACCGTGAACCTCAGAGATTTGCAACCGAGTGGAAATGTTGTCGCTGCAACAAATCACATTATGGCCAGAATTGTCAGGGAGAAATGATTTGTTTTAACTGCAAGCGGCCAGGACATCTTTCTAGAGATTGTCAACAACCACGAGCGGAGCAAAAGCCGAAGACACAGGGTCGAGTGTTTGCAATGACCCACGAGGAGGCTCGTAGATCTCCTGAGTTGATACAAGGTAAAATCTCTCTAAATGGCTATCTATTACAAGCATTGTTCGACTCGGGTGCCAGTCATTCCTTTATTGCGTATGATTGTGTGAAACGCCTGGGTATGCATGTGCATCAATTACCATTTGATCTGGTAGTGTCAACTCCGATGGGTGTTAAAGCCTTGACCACAGAAGTTTGTCTAAATTGTGTCATAACTGTGGAAGGGCACCAGTCTGTTATAGACCTGATTTGTCTGCCGCTTTACCAATTGGAAGTCATTTTGGGATTTGATTGGTTAACGGCAAATAATGTATTACTTGATTGTGGGAATAAGAGGATAGTATATCCTGTTTCTCAGAGGACTGAAGCTATAGGTGCTAGTATGAATTTTCTTTCTACGGCTAAAGCTGAGAGATATATTGAAAAGGGTTGCCAGGGGTATATGGTATTCTTCTCCGTTCAGGGGGAAACTGGTGAAACCTTGAGTAATATACCCGTGGTGAATGAATTCCCTGAGGTGTTTCCGGATGATCTTAGCGGATTGCCTCCTGAGAGGGAAGTTCAGTTCCCAATTGATATTGTGCCTGGAGCTGGTTCTATTTCAAAAGCCCCATACCGTATGGCCCCAAATGAGATGGCGGAACTAAAGAAACAGATAGAAGATCTGCTTGAAAAAGGGTTCATCAGACCCAGTGTGTCGCCTTGGGGAGCTCCAGTGTTATTTGTAAAGAAGAAAGATGGAAGTCTATGGTTGTGTATCGATTATAGGGAATTGAATAAAGTTACTATCAAGAACAAGTACCCACTTCCCCGAATCGATGACCTTTTAGATCAACTCTCTGGTTCGTGTGTGTTTTCAAAGATTGATCTAAGGTCGGGGTATCATCAGCTGCGAGTGAAAGCAGAGGATGTTCCAAAGACTGCTTTCAGGACCCGATATGGTCATTATGAGTTTTTGGTAATGCCATTTGGACTGACCAATGCGCCTGCGGTTTTCATGGATTACATGAACCGTATCTTTCGACAATATCTGGATCAGTTTGTTGTTGTGTTTATCGATGACATTCTGATATATTCCAAAAGCAAGGAAGAGCATGAGCATCATTTGAGAGTTGTATTGAATATCTTGTATGAGAAGAAACTATACGCGAAGCTGAGTAAGTGCGAGTTTTGGCTATCGGAAGTGAGATTCCTAGGCCATGTTATCTCGCAAGAAGGGGTCTCTGTGGATCCCAGTAAAGTGGAAGCAGTACTGGACTGGAAGAGGCCAGAATCTGTGGCAGAGGTACGCAGTTTTCTGGGTCTTGCCGGGTACTACCGGAGATTCATTCAGAATTTCTCCCGTATTGCGTTACCAATGACCAAGCTCACGAGAAAGGATCAGCCGTTTGTGTGGGACGATAAATGTGAAAACTGTTTTGTGGAGCTGAAGGAGAGGTTGACGTCGGCACCTGTGTTGATTTTACCCGATCCCAGTGTGACATATGTTGTGTACTCTGATGCCAGTGGGCAGGGATTAGGGTGTGTCCTTATGCAGCAGGGACGTGTGGTGGCCTACGCCTCTCGACAGCTCAGACCTCATGAATTGAATTATCCCACTCATGATCTGGAGCTTGCAGCCATTGTGTTTGCTTTGAAGATTTGGCGTCATTACCTGTATGGTGTGACTGTGGAACTGTACTGCGACCACAAGAGTCTCAAGTATTTGTACGATCAAAAAGAGCTGAATATGAGACAGCGCCGCTGGATGGAATTGCTTAAGGACTACGACCTGGAAATCAAATATCATCCGGGTAAGGCAAATGTAGTCGCTGATGCTCTGAGTTGAAAGACTGTACTCGTTGCAGCTATGATGATACGAGAGAAGAAATTGATTGAAGATTTTCGTGATTTGAACTTGACGAACCAGATCGTCTGTGCCAATTACACTGTTTCCCAAGAGGAAAATGATCTAAGAACTGAGATTGAAGAAGCTCAGAGGCAAGATGACTGGATACAGCGCAATTTGACTCGGATTGAACGGGGAGAAGTCCCAGGTTATGATTTGTCGCCTAAAGGATTGGTTCGCTATCAAAATAGAATTCGCATTCCACTTAAGGCGGAGTTGAGACAGAAGATTCTGGATGAGGCACACAAGAGTGGATACACTCTCCATCCTGGTATGACCAAGATGTACCATAACCTGAAATCTATGTACTGGTGGCCGGGTTTGAAGAGTGATGTGACCAAATACGTGGCAAGATGCCTCACTTGTCAGAAAGTGAAAATCGAGCACCAGAGACCACCTGGTTTGCTCCAGAGTCCTGAGATTCCAGAATGGAAATGGGAAAGTGTGACCATGGACCTTGTGACGGGATTGCCCAAGATCAGAAACTATGATGCGATATGGGTTATTGTAGATCGACTAACGAAGTCAGCCCACTTCATACCAATCAATGCTGGTTATTCTCCTGATAAACTAGCAGAGATTTATATCAGTGAGATTGTGAAGCTCCATGGTACACCAAAGAATATCATTTCTGATCGAGATCCTCGATTTACTTCGAGATTTTGGAAAGCGCTACATAAAGCCTTGGGAACTCAATTGAGGTTCAGTACGGCTTATCATCCACAGACGGATGGACAGTCAGAAAGAACAATTCAGACACTGGAAGATATGCTTCGAGCATGTGTTCTCGACTTTAAAGGAAGTTGGGATCGCTTTCTTCCACTTGCGGAGTTCGCCTACAACAATAGTTATCATGCGAGCATTCAAATGGCTCCGTATGAAGCGTTGTATGGTAGACGGTGTCAATCACCATTGTGCTGGAACGAGCTATCCGAAAGGAAACTTTATGGGCCGGAGCTTGTTGATCAAACTTCAGCTCAGATTCAGATTATTCGAAAGAGGTTACTTGCAGCGCAGAGTCGACAGAAAAGCTACGCTGACAAGAGAAGACGACCTCTAGAGTTTGAGGTTGGAGATCACATTTTTCTGAGAGTATCTCCTGTTACGGGCATTGGGCGAGCGATCAAGAGAAAGAAGCTGAGCCCGAGGTATATAGGTCCTTTTGAAATCCTTGAGAGGATTGGGCCTGTAGCCTATCGAGTAGCTCTACCTCCGAGCTTGAGCAGACTTCATGACGTATTCCACGTTTCTCAATTGAAGAAGTACCAACCAGATCCGTCTCACATTGTTAAGTATGAGAATGTTGAACTGCAAGATAATTTCACATATGCTGTGGAGCCAGAGCAAATCATTGACCGAGAGGAGCGACGGCTCAGACACCGAAGCATTCCATATGTGAAGGTGGTCTGGAAGGGGATGACTCCGAGAGAAGCAACTTGGGAAGCGGAGGAAGATCTGCGGAGAAGATATCCAGAGTTTATGGCTCAAGTAGTGTAACAATTTCGAGGACGAAATTAAATTTTCGGGGGGAGAATTGTAACATCCTGGATTTTAATCAAGGAATTATGACTTCAAATGATGTAATTAATGTTAATTAAGCATATTTGAAGTTTATGTTGTGTAATGTGATATCAAGATCCTTAGTGATGATTTAATGTGTATTATGCTAATCAGGGGTAAAACGGTAAATTTACCAACCGTCTGGTTAGTTATTGATGAGAAAACCCTTTAGTAATCTTAATCAACGGTTGAGATTGAAAGAGCATGAGGTAGAATTGGATGCAAGCAAGCTTATGTGAAATCATGAAAAGAGGAATGAGATCTTGACAAGTGGCTAAATGAGAGCCATTGGATGAGTCAAGGTTTCAACTATTTTCTCTTCCCTCTCCACTCTTGGTCGGTTTTGCATGGGAAGAAGAGAAGCAAATGACCATCATCTTCACCTACTCACTTTCTCTCTCCATTTCTTCCATTTTCGGCGAACCAAGCAAGAAAGAGGAAGTAAGGGTTTGAATTTTGTGAAGGTAAATGACTTCACAAGCTTAAACACTTCTCATTAATATTGTGTAAATGGTCAAGAACTTTCTTTCCATGTTTTCAGACTTGTGATTGGTGGTGTGTGGAAACTTGAGGGAATTTGAAAGTGGAGGAATCCAGGTTCTGAATTCAGCAAGTGAAAGAGGTAGGTTTGTAATGCATTTTGATATATATGTCAAGATGTTTGCTTAATTAATGAGAAATCTGGAAATTAGACCTAATTATGATGTTAAGTGAAGAGTAGGCTTTGATTAGTTGGTCAGTTTTGACATTTGAGAGTGATTAGAATTTGATTGGAAGTTGAATAAAGGAAGTTGATAGAAGGAGGTTTTGAGTGATTTGATGATTTAGAGAGAGAATGTGTCGAATGGGTTGAATTTGGGTTATTTGTGGTTGCCAATGGGTTCCTTGTGTTGAAATAAGTGAGAATGAGCTTTGGCACAAGTTTTGGAACCATTGGAGTTCATTTGGTGAGTTTTGGAAACACTTACCAGTTGCTGCGTTCTGGTTTCTGGTGTGATTTCTCGAGTGAGAGAAGAACTCACTCGAGCACAGGAAGAACGTGCTCGAGTGAGCATGTTTGTGCTCGAGTGAGGGTGCCTTTTGGTGCTGCAGGTGAGTGTCTCAGGGTATCACTCGGAAGAGATTGCCAAGAGTGCGCCTGGCACTCGCGAGCATTGGGGGTTCACTCGCGAGCACTGGGGTTGTGCTCGAGTGAATCTGTTGCCTGGGAGTTGGGGTGCTCTCGGGCAGTCACTCGCTGCCTTGTGCTCGCGAGCACTGAGGGTCAGTGCTCGAGCACAGGCGTTTGTTCTCGAGTGAAGGTGGAAGAAGAGGTTGAGAGATGCTCTCGGGTTGTCACTCGCAGGCCTCACTTCTGTGGTGCTCGAGTGTGCTCGGGGTCTCTGCTCGAGCACGGTCTTCTGTGCTCGAGTGAGAGTGTGGGTTGTCGTGGGAGTTTGCTCTCGGGCAAGCACTCGCTGGAGGTCACTCGCATGTGTGCTCGAGTGAGAGCGGGAGTCATGCTCGAGCACGGCCTTCTGTGCTCGAGTGAAGGGTGCGAGTGAGGGGTCAAAAATCAGAGTTTAGCTTTCCAAAGAGGGATCTTTAGGGATAGTTATCCCAACCCTTTAGGCATATGTTTAGGCATTTGATGGCCATCTAAAGAGTCCAAATGAATACCAACTTAGAGTGTTATTGAAGTAAGAACTTGGAAAAGGAAATTAACCAAATGTCCCTATTTGATTATAGGATTCGACATCTGCTATCCTCGTGAGCCTACTGTGCCCAGAGACATCAGGAAGGGATCAGGTAGTGACTTTTCTTTCGTACCATATGTGATGCATTGTATGTGTGTATTTTCATTGATTTGTGATAAGTTCGTATGTTGCGACTTATGTGGATATATGTGAGCACCGTCAGTCCAATAGTCCCCGAGTAGCTAACAACGGTTCGGGTTTAGGCAGTGTGCCTTCCCGGCGGAGAAAGGGGATGAGGATGAGGTGTGATTATGTGATATGAGGGCCGAAAGGCTGATTTGTGAGCCGAAAGGCTATTTGTGAGGCCGACGGGCCGTTTGTGAAGCCGGTTAGCTTATGAGCTATAAGGCTATGTGTATGCACTGCCACGCCAATAGTCCCTGAGTAGCTAACAACGGTTCGGGTTAGGCAGTGTGCCTTCCCGGCGGAGAAAGGGGAGGAGGGTGGAGTGTGATATGTGCTGCTGCTGTATGATGATTTGCTTACATGCTATGTGCTTATGTGTGGTATAAATGCTTAGTTACTACTGGGATTCTTTTGAATCTCATTCTTTCCTTTGAACTAACCTTTCAGACAGGGCGACTGGCTCCAAGGAGAAGCGCGTGACCCGGAGTGGTTAGAGCTTTTCTAGGGACATTAGGATGGTCCTGGTTGGTTATTCATTTTGGATAGGGATTACTGTATAACATTTTGAGATGTATATAGTCTGAATACTTGGTTTTGTAATCCCCTAATCAGGATTTGAACTCTACATATATAGTTGAACCCGGGGGTTGCCGGGATTTTGGTTATACACTCTGTCATACTTAAATGTGGATAAACTGCACAGGTGATTATATTCGATAATCGAACTTGAGACCGGAAGAGGAATGAAGTTTTGAAAAGTTTGCAAAGACCCTACTATTAAAGGGAATTTTAAATGAGTTTTAAACCATTCGACGGTCTCTAATCTACTTTAATTACTTAATATCGAATTATAATTACGTGATTAAAGTCAGGGTGTTACACCTACCATAAATGTTGGTTGAATAAACTATCAGAGGAGGACTCGTAAGGGACGTATGTGATTGTCTTCTTCACTGTTCCTTTTACTTCCTGTGATTTTGATCATATGAAGATCAGGTTTGTGAAAGTTACCCCCTTTGTTTTCTTCAAAGGTGGTTCAACAACTATCACCTTTAGCTTCTGGTGCTTCTTCTTTGTAGGAGTGGATTTCTTCTTAGTAGCCTTAGGCTTTGGAGAAGGAGGTGGAGTAGGAGTTGGAGATGGAGTCAGAGTCAAAGTTGGAGAGATGTCACTATCAGCGTTGCTGACTCATTGGCATCAGACCTAAAAGGTAGAGGAGATGGAGTCTCTTGTGTCACCTGGGGAACCTTTGTGTGCACCATCTTGAAGAATAAAAAATAATTAGAGACGATTATAGATGATTTGTTTGGAGATCTTCGGTTAGGGCACAATGAGAGTTTTTATAGGTAGTAATCTAACATTTTGAGAACGATTGAGGAGTTCCAATAGATGATTGATGAGTTTAGGGGTGTCGATTCAGTGGGTAATGGTCGAAGGTGAAGATGTGTGAAGATCGAGTGAGGGCACACTTTCAAGTGAGATGAGTGAGTAAGGAGTTTGGGTTGTTGGATGAATTGATATAACCCCTCGACACTCTAGTGAGAGACCTATGCACTCGAGTGATGCAATAAAACTTTCATAAAATTTGTAGATGCGTACCTAATTTAAGTGTACCTTGTATCCACTTATTGTAATCACCATCTTTGTACTCAAGTCCTTCAAGATCACTTGAGTAAGCCATGCTTTAAAGCTGTTTTATTTTTCTTGTAATCGTGTCTGTCATACTGCACTTTTAGGTGTGTTCATCATTCACTCGAGTGATAGTTTACTGCACTCGAGTGAGGGTTATCACTTCTTGATGACTGAGTGTGCTCTTGTAGTACACGTACCCTCTCCCTATTTTACAAGCTATAAGCACAGCATAAGAGTCAAATATGCACTCCTGTGTTCATCCATCAATCGAGTAATAATATGCCTTGTACTTGAGTGACATCCTTCTTTTTCAAAACATTCCTGCAAAACAATCTTCTACATACTCCGATGCTTAAGTTAGTATGGTTATCATCTAAACACATATTAAACATAATAATTAACAAAAATCTTACAATTCATTGGGATTAACCATTCCAAATTCTCTCTATATGTATAAAAATTTATCTTTAACTATCTGGTTTGTGAATATATCGGTGAGTTGAAGATGTGTCGGAATGAATTCTACTTTGACATCCTTCTTTTGAACATGATGTTGAATGAAGTGATGTCGGATATCTATATGCTTGGTTCTTGAATGCTACATAGGATTCTTAGCCAAGCTAATAGTACTTGTATTGTTGTGGTAAATAGGTATCTCCTTCAAGTATATTCCCAAGTTTTGAAGTTGTTGCTTTAACCATAGTACTTGAGAACAACAACTTGCAGCAATTATATATTCAGCTTTAGTGAAAGACAATGAAACTGTGTTTTGCTTCTTGCTGAACCATGATACCAGAGAGCCTCCAAGAAATTGACATTGTCCACTGGTACTCTTTCTGTCAGTTTTGCATCCTTCATGATCTGAATCTGAATAGGCCATTAAATATTCATTTCCTTCTTTTGGATACCATAGTAGGCCAAGTTCTGCAGTGTCTCCTAGGTACTTGAAGATTCTCCTATAGTTTATGCATGTGATACCTTAGAAGCAGATGATACCTTGCACACATCCCAACACTAAATTGTATATCTAGCCTCGTTGCTGTTAGATAGAGTAATAAAACAATTATTCCTCTATATTTAGTAACGTTGAAGTTAAGGCCTTTTACGTCTGCATCTAGCAGTATGGTAGAGCTCATTGGAGTGTTAGCTCCATTGGCATTTTTTATTCCATACTTCTTTAGTAACTCCTTTAAATATTTGGTTTGAGATATAAATATCCCATTTCTCTGTTACTTGATTTGAAGTCCAAGAAAGAAGTTTAACTCTCCTATCATAGACATTTCAAATTCTCCCTATATAAGCTTAGAAAATTCTTGACAAAGAGATTCGTTAGTAGCACTAAATATTATATCATCAACATATATTTGAACTATTAAAAGATCATTTTTGTTATGTTTGATGAAAAGTGTCATATCCACTTTTCCTCTGACAAAGTGTTGATCAAGGAGAAACTTGCTTAGTCTTTCGTACCATGCTCTAGGTGCTTGTTTCAAACCATATAAAGCTTTCTTGAGTTTCAAAACATGATCTTGTTTCATATCATCTTCAAAATCAGGAGGTTGTTCTACATATACTTCCTCTATGATATAACCATTCAGAAAGGCACTCTTCACATCCATTTTATAAAGTTTAAAGCCTTTAATGCATGCAAAGGCTATGAGTACTCACATAGCTTCCAATCTAGCCATTAAAGCATATGTTTACTCATAATCAATACCGTCTTCTTGATTATAGCCTTTGCCTACTAACCTTGCCTTATTTCTCACAAAGATTGCTCACTCATCAAGTTTGTTTTTGAAAACCCATTTGGTTCTTATGACCAAGTGATCATTTAGTCAAGGTACCAAATCCCAAACTTGATTTCTTTGGAATTGATTTAACTCTTCTAGCATAGCAATCAGCCAATCATTATTAGAAAGTGCTTCTTCGATACTAAAAGGTTCAATCTCATAAATAAATGCAGAAAATGTTACCTCATTATGGATTCTATTTTTGGTTTTGACACTTTTACGAACATCTCCAATTACTTGATCAATTGGATGATCTTTCATCTGTCTCCATGCTCTTAGCTGAGCAAAATCATCGGCAATTTCTTTATTTTCAAAATCATTTGTTTGAAAATCATTTTGATTTGAAATATTCAAATTTTTACTCTTCTTTTATCAAATTCATTTCTTCTTCATCAAAAGTCTTTCTCTGAGAATCAAGTTCATCAAATACAACATGAATGGTTTCTTCAATAGTGCATGTTCTTTTATTAAAAACTCTATATGCCTTACTTCTATTAGAATAGCCTAGAAAAAAACTTGCATCAGACTTTGAATCAAATTTACCTAAGTTTTCTTTACCGTTTTTGTGAATGCAAAATTTGGATCCAAAGATGTGTACATGAGCAATGTTTGGTTTTCTTCCTTTGTAGAGCTCATTAGTGTCTTTCTAAGTGATTTGCGGATATATCTCGATTTGAGATATAGCATGTAGTACTTATTGCATCCACCTAGAACACTTGTCATATTTCTTTTTCATTAGCCATTACCATTGCCATTTTTTTGAGGACTCTGTTATTCCTTTCTACCACTCCATTCTGCTGAGGTGTTCTAGGTGCAGAGAAGTTGTGATCTATTCCTTGATTGTTGCAGAAGTCTTTAAAGAGTTAATTATCAAATTCTCCTCCATGATTAGTCCTGATAGAAACACCTTTCTCGTTTTAGACCTTCTTAGCAAACAAATTGAATTCAATAAAGGTTTCATCTTTTGAAGTAAGAAATATAGTCCATGTAAACCTTGAATAATCATCAACAATTACAAGAGTATATAAATTTCCTTCAAAACTTTTTACTCTTACTGGTCTAACTAAGTCTATATGAAGTAATTATAAAGGTTTAGATGTTGAAATCTCATTCTTTTTTTTGAAAGAATATTTAGTTTGTTTTCCTTTTTGACATACACTAGAAATCATACCGTCTTTAAATTTAAGTTTAGGAAGACCAATAACTAAGTCTTTTCTAATTAGTTTGTCAAGTTGATTCATACTAACATAAGCCAATCACTTATGCCATAACCAACTCTCCTCAGATTTGCTAAGAAAATAATTTTCTGTAGCATTTAAATTTAAATCAATATTATAACAATTATTGTCCCTTTGAGTTCATATCTTTGCTTTGATAGAATCTTTGTTGAGAAGTAAATACTTTTTGTTTACTATCAAGCTTTCTTCTGCATCAATGATTACCTAATTATCTTTGTCTGTGCTTTGACTTATGCTTAGGAGGTTGTGGTATAATCCTTCAACATAGTATACATTGTTGATTTGAACATTACTAGATTTTCCCACTTCACCATTCTGACAATGCGTCTAGATTGGTTTCCTCTAACGGTTACTTTTCCTCCTTCTTTAGCTTCTAACATGGTAAACTTATCTCTGTCACGAGTCATGTGTCTCGAGCATCCACTATCAATGTACCATTTGTTTTCTTGTGATGCTTTGAGACATACCTAGAGTAATATCATCGAGTTTTAGGTACCCACACTTTTTAGGGTCCTTCATGGTTAGTATGAAATACTTTTGGTACATGTGTTCCTTTTGGAACCCATCTGTATGTGCCAATAGTCTTTCCCTTTCTGAAATGACAAGATGGAGTATAATGACCTTTTCTAGTGCGGTAACTACATGATGCAAAAGGATTCGATGTATGAACAAAAAGTTTTAAAATATGTCAGATAAGTCTTACTTCCATTCTTCTTATTTTCTCTGTGTTTATCTTGAATAGAATTATATCTAATTCTAGATTTATCATGCATAACTCTTGCTGATTTTAAGATTACTTTGAGAGTTTTGCTACCTTTAGTAAATATTTCCAAAATTTTCATTAGGTTTGTTATTTTCTCATCTTTTTCTTCGTAGAATGCACATGATGTAACAATACTTTCTAACTCTTTTATTTCCTTCTTATAACTAACCATTTCTTTAGCAATTTTGATAAATTCAGTATAAAATGCATTATATTCATATAATAATTCATCATGAGTAGATTTAGAATTGCTTACCTTAGAATCAGATTCTGCTTCTTTGGCTTCCAAGAATATGTTTGCAACTTTAACACAAAGAACCCATTGGTAAACCCAAAACAACCAATCTCCTACTCAAACAACACATTCTCATCTCTAGGTCACTAGATCACCCAAAACCACAATTTGCCAAACTTCCTCTTTTCAAATCCAAACCAAAATCATTGATTCCCATACACTATTTGGCATCTATTCCACCATATTACATCACTTAATTCATATCTTCTAAAATCACAAGAAACCAGGGCAAAAATCCAGAATTTGCAAAACCAAACCAATGGCTAAAACAATCATACCAAAATGCACTAAATGATTACCTCTTCAACTTAGTAAGATCAAATCTCTATTTTCCCAACTTTCAAATTTGTGAGAACTCCAAACCACCACCTTTCACAATTCTGAAAACATAGCAAGGAAGCTCTCAACCTCTTGAAAAAATTTATTGAAGAGGCTTTAAGCATAGGGAGACAATTCCCTACTCAAAATCAAGCTCTTCTTTTTCTCTTTCCTGATTGTCTTCAGCCAAAATGGGGGAAGATGAGAGAGAAATGAGGCATGAAGATGATGATCTCATTCTTTTCTTTTTCCCCATGTGCAAACCGACTAAGAGGAGAGAGGGAAAATATTCGACTTTGTTCCAAGGGTCTTTATAATAACACTTGGCACAATCTTATTCCTCTCATTTGATTTTACATGTTTTCATTTGCATAGGATTCCACCCCTATGTTAAATCCTAGCCATTGATTCCTTTGACTTTTAATCTCAACCGTTGATCTTCAAGTTACCAATGAGTTTCCTCTTCGGTAACCGACCAAGTGGTAAGTGAATTTCCAATTTCACCCTTGATTATCATAACCTTTGCCAACTCATCACTATACTCCAATATAAGCTTAAATATTGCTACAACATGTTTACAACAAGATTAACAATAATTACATCATGAAGATAGTAATTAGCCCTTAATCACAAGTCAGGATATTACAACTGGAGTGCTAATGATCTTCAGTTGAGTGAATGAATATATCTTACTTTTGTCTTGCACTAAAGGACAACACTTGCATTATTCATGTAAAAGTGTGATTTGCATTCGCAGGTGTTATGGCTTCTCACTCAAGTCCTAAGCTTCCTCACTCAAGTACATGAGTGTGTTTTAGTTTCAGCTTCAGCTTCACTTCTAGACAACAATTGAACAAAATATTCAAGAGTGTGGTCTCTCACTCGCGAGTGCAAAGGTGCATACTCGAGTACACCTTAATATCTCATGTTTTGATGTTCTTTCTGGTCAACACTTTCTTCTATTTCTATAAGTGAATCTTGCACTTGTAGGTGAGAAGGGTTCTCACTCGAGTGCCACCAGTCATGCTTGAGTGTACTACATGTTTCTCTGGTCTTCTTTCTTATCAGGTTAACACTTGCATGACTCAAATGCACTTCTTCTCCTTACTTGAGTGTTAATGTTCCTCACTCAAGTGACACTTGTAAAGACTGCTTCTAACTAGCCTTTTTGTGAGAAACTTGCAAGAGTGGTACTTTATGCTCTAGTGCAATCATTATCCTTACTCGAGCATGGTTTCTCTCACTTGAATGACAATGAAATATTTCATTGATTAGTAGCTTCTGTAAAACGCTTTCATTGCAACACTTTCTAGACTCGAGTGCAATGTTGGTTCTCACTTGAGTGAAGCTTCTGGGACTCAAGTGCATCAGTTAAAAACATAGCACTTTTCTCCTAACTTTGTGAAATGCATTTGATAATCATTTTGGATCATTGTTTATACTTTCAAAACATGAGTTACTTATCAAAACACTTAATCACATTTTGTAATCATCAAAACTTGGGTTTTAACAAATATTATTCTTGTAATGTGTGTAAACTATATATATATAGTGTAAATCAAATTTATGGATGCTTAAATAGAGTTGGGAAAATTTGGAAGAAGGCTATAAATGTCATAATTATTCAATACTTCGTATTAAAATACATTTATCTTTACACTTCCCTCAATTTAATCTTATTCATCTCGTTTTATCCTCTAAACATCACAAATAATTGCAATGAGATCTTTATGTATTTTTATCATAGATATCTTTATATTTCTCTATGCGAAGTATATTATTATTAATGATCGAGTTATATAGAAATGTAATAATATATGCTAGTTATTGAAGAACCTATATATAAGAAAATTGATATAGTTCCTGTTGATCTAATATTGTGTTTTTTTTTTTGCAAAAGAAGAATTGATCATGAAAAGTTATGACCCATAGATTTATATCAAAACTACAATTCATTAAAGGGTCTAAAAGTCCCCTAATTGGATTAAAATCCATTATTATATGTGAACTATGAATCATTTAGGCTTCCAAGTACATGATAAGTTATTGACACTCTATACGCGTCACCATTTTTAAAATACAAGAAAAGGGAAGTATATTTGTATGACTCACATTTGAGGGGGAGATTGTCAGAATACCAGTGTGAGTTAATATAAAAAATCTCTATACTTCCCCACAAAGTCTATTTGATATCCCAAAAGTGGATGTCAGATTAAAATTTTGAATCAATATGTAATGGAATAATATGTTAGAAATTGAAAAGTTTACTATTGGTTAAGTAAACCAGAAGTTTACTGATAAGTTTACTATTGATTAGGTAAACCAGAAATTTACTGATCCAAACAAATTTATTGTTGGTATGACTTGTTAGATTGTTTAAGTCACAAATATGATGTAACAAATTATTGAAGGTTATGTATTGACATCCATTAAAGAACCAAAAAGTTCTTCATGAATAGCCAACACATTATATAATTCAAGAATGTACTGCATGTTCTCAAAGAAAATTGATTATGAGAGTATCACTAATTATGATTTGGAATGAATCTTTGCATTTATGGAAATTTATCAACTTGAAATATATGGGCCCATTAGAATATCATGTAAACCATATGTGTTCAATAAATTTGATAGATGCATCTATAAGATGGTTACATGTGTGATTACTATTAGTTTGCAAGACTGTTTGAATTAATTATTATGTTAAGCACGCAATTTCCAGCTATAGCATTCATTCATTGAAGCCTCTATAGATAGTTAGATCAATACTTTTGAGAACAAAATTTCTATCTAAAAATAGCTAGATCAACACTTTTGAGAACAACATTTCTATTAAAGTGTTGGCATATTTGATCTTACATATTGCAGCATTTATACTAGGCAACAAAATTCTCTCGATAAAATTGGCTTTTGGTTAGGAGCCATTAGTTTCCACATCAAATGTTTGAATATGCAATGTTTATTTCTATTAATCAGCATAATACACATAGATAGATATTTAAAGAAAGTTGAGATAAAATTGTTGAGTAAGAACATCTTGTTAGAACCGGCTTAAACCAAAGAGAGAGGTGAATTGAGTGTAAGATAAAAACTTAAAAACTTTGAAAATCTTTTCACATCTTAGTAAAAGCAATAAGCATTTTGCTATTGTTGATTGTTAGCAAGTTGATTTTTTGTTTCTTCTTAGAGGGTGCATTAACTTACTAACAATCAACAAAACCACAACATATTTGAACCATAAAACTTTATCTAATAGGAACTCAAACCTCAACATATTTGAACTTAAAGGCTATTGGACTAGAATGAAAACCCTTTTATATATCAGAGTAGAATGTTAATTTCACTGTGTCAAACGTATCGAGGTAAAATCAGAACCAAATCATCATAAATTCTGATTAGAACAAAAAGATGAAGTTGAATATTCCTGTAAAGTCAATAGATGGAGGAGTAGGATGAAGGCAAGCAAGATCGAGAAGTAGAAAGGAGAAAGGAGAAACAAATTTGACAATGGAAGTGTGGTTGAAAGGGGAGTCGACTGATTTGTGAATCTGAGTGGAGCATTGACGAGTATAAAGAGCGAAGCCACTAATAGAGGTGATGGGGAAGGAGTGAGGTTGCCAAGGGAGGTCATGGTAAAGGAGGGAGGTCGTAGGAAAGAGGTTAGAGGTCACCGCCAAGGAGATTAGAGAGCAAGCGAGGTCGTGCGATAGAGAAAACATCATTATGAAATTTCAGGGCTCCAACTTCTTCTAGAGGGTCTAAAACATAAGCTCCAAAAAATATCAAATACTTCATTTTTTTATTATTTTTAATTAAGAAAAACATTTAGATCTATTTAAAAGACAAGGGTGTAAAAATTGTATTATAAAAATGTTTTTTTAATTATTTATATCATTTTTAGATTGGGTGACTGGAAATGAGATCTAGATAATATTTTGTAGACCTCACATAAAATGAACTTATCTCAAACGTCTATGATATTTACAAAAATGCCATCTTTTAGGCCTTATCCACTATAAGAGGTCTAAATATGATGATCTAAAAAGCATATTTTATACTAATGATAGTGAAAGGTCTTGACCATCTAGACTTCATTTTGCTCAGTAAAACCTTCAACATAGAGTTACATAGAAGCACTTGTTGACCTGAATCAAAAGATTTAGGCACAATCTTCTTGTCATGCTACCGCTTTGTTTTTTACTTATAAAACTTAGAACTTTCACAAGCATAGAAATAAAATTCTTCGAGCTTTTTTAGTTACAAAAGCCTCTTTTTACCAACTTCTTCATCATCAAAATTCAACTTTTTAATAGCCCAATAAGCAATGTGTTCCAATTCCACATGAATATGACAATCTTTCCCAAAATTTAACCAGTAAAGAGATATATCTATAGGTGTCCTATAAGTGTTCGATAGGTTCATAGTGTATCATCTAACTTCATGGACTAATCCTTCTTAGTGATTCTGATCTCTATGCCATTTAGAAGTCAAATTTAATACAAGAGTTAGTTAAATCTAAGGAGTTGGAATGTCTTTAGAGATTTAGTTAACAAGTTATCTCATAGATTAAGCAAGAGAGTGATGCAATTGATCAAAGTAACCATTATTTCTGTAAATTTCAACACATAGAGAATGGAATGTAGAGAAAATGATGTAGAACAGACACTACTAGAAAAATCACTTTTAAGACCGGTTAAAAAAGATATTTTAGACCAGTTCTGGATTCGGTCTTGATATAGCCAGTCTAAAAAGTCTGCTACTTTTTAGACCGGTTCTTAAAAAAAAGTTTTAAGACCGGTTATTATAAAACCGGTCTAAAAATAAATATTTTTAGACCAGTTAACAGAGGAACCGGTCTAAAAGGTTCAAATTTTAGACCGGTTTTCTGAAAAACCAGTCTCAAAATTTGAAGTTTTAAGATCGGTTTTGTATAAGGCCGGTCTTAGAAGTAGTTTTTTAAGACCGGTTCTCTCCAAAGCCGGTTTTAAATGTACTTTTCAGACCGGTTTTGGAGAGAACCGGTCTTAAAAGTAGTTTTTTTAATTACCATTTAAAACATTTATCCAGCAAGCCATTTTCCTTGTTAAAACATTTCAACTGAGCAAGCAGCAGCCAGTTTAACAACATTCAAATAAATCTTCTTCTTTTACAGATTATAACTAACACCTTAATGACATGTGAGAGACTTAAAACTCATTGGAACATATTAAAACTCAACTCCTTTGTGCTTAAACAGTGTTGGCCGAAACAGAAGCAAGGAAAACAACCATGAATAATAAACTCATAATCATAGATAGAATTATAATGCAAGGAAATCATACAACCACCATGACAATGCTATTTTGACCAAGTTCCTTATCTTTTCACTTACATACATATATATACATCAAAGATTAAATTACATAAATGACAAGCTGTACTGTTATTCATTAGGGCCAAAATACTTTATACACACTCTTCTCAGGCTGATGATCACTAGCTGGCCTGGCTTTGGAGAATCTACACTAAGATTTAGACCTCATATCCTTCATTTTCTTGTGATGACAAAAAAAAGTAGTTTTATATATACGCCAATAACAATATACATAATTCAAATATAGTTCATGATAATTATTTTAGCTAACTAACCTTCAATATAGTTTTATAAAGGGATATCCTCCCGTATCTCTTCATGATGATCGTTTCTTGTGCCGTGTTCATTGTTTGCTTCATCTTCTTCGTTCAATTCTGGTAGACCCCTAGAAAAAGGAGTCTCAAGAAGATCATTCATTGAATGACTTTCCTGATTAATATCAACGACCCTTTTTCCTTGGAGAGCTACAGACCACATTTTATTTTCCTGATCAGTAACATAGAACACTTGTTTCACTTGATATGCCATAATAAAAGGTTCATCTCTAAAACTTCTACTCTTCAAATCAGCCAATGTAAATCCCAACTGATTAATCATCACACCATTGTTGACATCAACCTACTTGCATTTGAAAATGAGAAGTTTAACTTTAACATAATCAACCACCCAAATATCTTCAATCACCCCATAATAAGGTATTGCTGCCAATCTAGGATTCTTATCTTTCGAACTAGAGAAGTGCAAAGATTCAGCCACTAACATAACCCCACTGTTCAGGACGGTGCTCCTATCATCAAGGGACTTCGTGTAAAATGTGTAACTATTGACCACAAATGAAGTCCATCTTATGACATCAGCCTCAAGACCACGTACTAACCATTTAATTATATCAGAAACACATTTTTAGCCGTCAACCTTTTGTTTAAACCAATGTGCAAAAGTTTTGTTATGCTCCCTAATTAACCTTTATTCAGTCATTCGACTATTTCCTTTCTATACAATTTCTTTATGAGCATTAATGTAATCTTGAACTTCATCAACATTATTCAAGATGTACAAGTGAACTTGTTGCAATTCATCGGGATCCATACTCTTTACTGAAGCCCCGCATCTACCACCTTCTTCGTCATGACATTCAGGAAGTCCTATGTGTCCTACATTTGACAAGTAATCTTGACAAAACTCCATGGCTTCTTCAGAAACATATTTCTAAACAACAGATGCTTCAGGCCGGTTAGGGTTCTTCACATACCCTTTTAGGATTTTTATAGTTCTTTCAATTGGGTACATCTATCATAAATAGATAGGGCCACACAACTTGATCTCCCTGACGAGATGAACAATTAGATGTACCATGATGTCAAAAAAAGAAGGAAGAAAAAGCTTCTCAAGCTGGCACAAGATCATATATCCTTCATTTTCTAGTTCAGCCAATTTTTCTATCTCATTGACTTTACTACAAATAGCAATGAAGAAGAAACAAAGTCTAGTCAAAATATGTTGAAGATCATATTCAGCAATGCCTCGAATAGCTACTGGGAGCAGTTATTGCATTAAGACATGACCATCATGAGACTTTAGCCCCACTAACTTCAAGTCTTTCATTTACACAAGCTTCCTAATATTTAAAGAATACCCTGAAGGAACTTTGATGCCATGTAAACAGTCACAAAAGCTTCTTTTCTCATCCTTAGACCAAGTATGAGCAGCTGGAGGACAAAAAGTTCTCTTACCATATAGCTTTTGATGCAAGTCTTCTCGTATCCCTATTTCTTGAAAATCTAATCTTGCCTTCACGCCATCCTTAGAACTACCTTCTATGTTAAGCAATGTCCCAACAATGCTATCACAAACATTTTTCTCCACATGCATGAAATCAATACAGTGTCTCACATCAAGTTTAGGCCAATATGGAAGATTGAAGAAGACATACCTCTTTTCCATTTACTTTTCTCATTACTATTCTTTGTAGTCTTACCAAAGATAACATTCATATTTTTCTCCTTTCATAAACTTGCTCCCCAGTCAATGCCTTCAGAGCATCTTCAAACTCTTGTCCACCAAAAAAAGCGTTCTTTAATCTGCGATACGGGTGGCCTCATGTAAGAAATCTCCTATGGCCAAGATAAACTATCTTTCTTCCATATTGAAGTTGATGGTAGCATGTTCCTTGTTCACAAATCAGACATGCTTTATGGCCTTTAACACTATAGCCTGACAAGTTTCCATATGTAGGGAAGTCATTTATAGTACAAAAGATCATGGCTCGCATTTTAAAAACCTCCTTCTTGTTCGCGTCAAAAACATCAACACCTTCATCCCACAACTCTTTCAGGTCTTCGATCAAGGGTTTTAGGTAAACATCTATGTCATTTTCAGGTTGTTTTGGTCCTAAAATCAACATAGATAAGATGATGTACTTTCTTTTCATGCATAACAGAGGAGATAAGTTGTAAATTACCAACAAAACAGGCCATGAACTATGTATACTGCTCAGGCTACCAAAAGGATTCATGCCATTCATGCTAAGCCCAAGCCTAAGGTTCCTAGGCTCTTCACCGAAGGTAGGAAATAATTGATCAATTTTCTTTCATTGAGAAGAATCAGCCGGATGTCAAAGCTTTCCATCTGATATCCTCTCAGCTACATGCCATCTTAAATTTCTTACATCGTTTTCATTAGCAAACAAGAGCTTGAACCTTGGTATGATTGGAAGGTACCACAAAACTTTTGCAGGAGCGTTATTTGATTTATACCTTGGGGTTTCACATATCGGACACTGTTGTTCCTCTTCATGCTCTTTTCTATACAATATACAATCATTAGGGCATGCATGGATCTTTTTATACTTCATCCTTAGTGGACACAATTTTTCTTAGCATCATAGTATCGAGAAGGCTACACATTATCATCTGGAAGCATGTCCTTAAAAGCCTTAAGCGTTTCTGAAAAACTCTTGTCGCTCTATCCATGCGGTGCTTTCAAGCTTACCAATTTGAATACTGCTTTGAACAATTGGTATTTCTTACACCCCCGGTACAACGGTGTCTCAGCATCACTACACATATTACCATATGCATGTGATTGCTCAAAAGCCTCTTCTCCTACATCACGAATAAAATCCTCTATCTGATCATCCGTATCCATGTCATTATCATCAAAGTTCACTCCCCCCTGTTGAGATGAACTTGGCATTTCTAATTCTTCACTATGCCATACCCACACTGTATAGCTCTTACAAAATCCTTCACAAATTAAATGTGTATATATATCTGTAGTACTTAGTCGCTTCTCATTCAAACATACTACACAAGGGAAATAAAATTTCATACTACCATAATCGGCATTTCTACTAGCGAAGTCTAAAAAACCCCTCACCCTATTATCATATTCAACACTCGTTCGTTTAGCGTTTATCCAACTATGATCCATATATATCTCAACACTTCTAACACCCTGTATCCAACAACAAAAGGATAGACAAAAAGGCAACAACAATAGAGTTTTAGAGCTTTCAACGAAATTAACAAGCACCATTTGAAACTAGTATTGTTTTAACAAACCAATAACACTGACAATAATCAAACAATATAATCGCACTAAATTTAAACAGAACATAGAGTGGTATTAAATCCAAGCCAAATATCCTAGGGATGTAATTAAAAGTTAGAGCATTTATCTAACAAAATTGTGCAGATTTAATTTTTTTCCAGATTACGTTTAAGTGCTCAAAACAACAACAAGAACCATTTTTTCATAGAACATTATTAATTATTGAACAACATACAACTAAATAACAGATCGAACACTAACCTGATTGAAGACCAAGGAGTGAGCTTCAACCCAAAGTCACGGTTGCGTCGACTAAAGTTAAAATGAAGTCCTCAAATTCACGGCACTGACAAAGGGAAGTCAAGGCAGAGGAGAATGGTCACTACAGAGAATAGAGGTGGCGGCGGAGAAAACTGACGATAATCAAAGAACAACGACGACAAACACAGCAACGACATCGGTAATGACAGAGGAGAGTTGAGCAAATGAGGGATGGGATGCCATGGACGAGTTCAGAACAAGCACGGACAGAGCTCACATGGAAATGGCCAAAAGAGAAGAAAGGATTCATATTGCGCGCAATCTGGGCGCGGGAGTTAAAATACAAGCGAAAAATCTTACCTTTTAGACCGGTTTTCAATAAAAACCGGTCTTAAAAGAGGGGAATTTCAAATTTAAGACCCCTTTTTAGAAAAACCGGTCTAAAATGTAAACATTTAAGACTGGTTTTTCTAAAAACGGGTCTTAAATATTTAACATTTAAGACCGATTTTTGTAAAAACCAGTCTTAAAATATTAAAATTTTAAGAATTAAAATGTTTTAACATTTAAGATCGGTTTACACAAAAACCAATCTTAAATGTTAAATATTTAAGACCGGTTTTAATATAAAACCGGTCTTAAATAGTTTACATTTAAGACCGGTTAACCGGTCTTAAATGTTAAAACATTTTTAATTCTTAAAAATTTTAATATTTTAAGACTGGTTTTATTTATAACCGGTCTAAATAAATTTTTTAAGACCAGATTTTTTTAGAATCGGTCATAGAAGTTCAATATAATTACAGAACTGCCACCGCACAAATTTTTAAGACCTTATCCGTAAAAACCGATCTAAATGTGGCAGTCTAAAAAGGGTTTTTTCTACTAGTGAGAGGTGATTGATTCAGTCAATATGAGAGAACTTCTAAGGTGTTATGATTCAGCCTTCATTGCTTACTAAATAATGAGCTATCATGCTTTAGATTTGAACATGGACTTAGAACTAGTTAGATGACGATGAATAGATTAGATTACACATGCTCAGTCACATTCAAGAACAACATCTATCAATATTGCTTATGAATTAATTACTATATCCACATCTAGAACTTAACAACAATTACCTTAATAAAGTGTCTAAAATAGTGCTAAGATCCCACAAAAGTACACAATTTACTCAATTAACATAGGGATTTATCAAATTCCCCATACTAACACTTTGTACTCCTGGGCAAAACCTGTTAGAATCGGCAGGCACAGTGGAAGAATTTTAAAAATTTTCACCGATCCTAATCGAGGATCTATAAACGGCGTTTAAACCAAGTTGGAAGGATTCATACCTTTTATGATTCAGGGTTTTCACAATCTCTAGGAGCCAACACGTCAGGTCTGGTCCCTCTACATGTATCCACACGAATGCTCTCCAACCAAGACTACGTGCTAGCGCCTCTAATGTCTCATAGGGTTTCACTTATGGCTTTCAATTCTCATGTGTATCTTAGTATATCTCCTCTATCAAGTTTATAACCTATGAGGGCTATTTTCAAATTTCAAAATTAATCATCATTAATTTCAAAATTAATTAACTATTAATTATCTTGATGAGCTAATTAAATAAATTCAGTTTAAATTAAATCTGTCGAACAGTTTTAATTTAACCTATTTATTTAATCCAAATAAAGAGCCATTATATTTAAGTTATCTTCATAAATTAAATCTGAGATACCATATCTCTATCATGTTAGTTATTAGATTTAATTTATCTTAATAAATTAAATTTAAAATTAACACAATATAATAATATCATATAATATATATATACATATATATAATATGTATTTCAAAAATACATATCTATATAATATTATTAACGAATTTTTTTTTATATTATATATATATATATAAAAATATAAAATTCGTCCACCCTAATTAAACATTATCTCGTGTTGGGCCATTCTTGTGTGCGACCCCGTAGGCCCATATGAAGTTGGTAGTGGGCCAATAACTATATTAACCCATAAGTCGCAAGCGGCCTCTAGCAAGACATCACGACTACCCAATTCATATGAGGATCGATAACATGATGCATCCTGTCATACAACCATGTCATGTCCCTTTTGTCACATGATATATCGGTCAAGGATGAGGCATGGATAATGTCATCCTCTTATTCCTGACCATTACTTTCTCGATTCTTGAGTAGTCTGACAATAGAAATGGAAACTCCTTTCTATTGTAGTATGGCCATACATTTCTCAGACTTACTCATCGAGGGGCCCAGTAATATCTCTCTACTAATGTGAGGGACAAATTCCATCTTGATCTTTTATATGCCTCTGCATGAAAAACCATCAAGCCCGATTGTAGCCTTTATTATCACCCGGTCAAAGGTGACTTTTGACTAGTTCAAAGCTTAGCAACTCTCATGTGGGAATCCATGATGACCTCAGGTCAAAGGGCATTGTGACGTGGTTATACATAAGAAAAGCTTATGACTTGATCCATATAGCTTTCTCAAAGTGGGTCGGTCCAGCACCTTGTACTCTTACAAGTGCCTAATACTTTGATTCGTATCTCCATATCTTATCAAGGTCATACTGATCTTGTTTCATCTCTGCTCCCGCATAGATGATCGACCAGGGACATTTTAGGACAATCTTTATGAATTATCCAAGGATACAATTATCACAGTTAACATGCAAATAATATGATAACAGAATGGAGAAATTTCATTAAATTAATAATGTTCAAAGTACAATGATTGGCCTTTTGAGCACAATTTCCAACAAAACCAAGTATTCAATCCGTCATACTTACTCCTAGCAAATGTATTGCTTTGGTTGATTATGTGAAACACATATGAATGATTATAGCTCTGTTTCTATTTATGCTTTGGCCATGAGTATATTGTTGAAACATTGAGCACGCAGATATGTCATTGTATGAACATGAGTTATGCATTGCAAGCATGTCATGCATTAAACACTTATCTTGCATGCATACTGGTATTTGTTTCTTATTGAGATTCTCTAGAATCTCACCCTCCCTACCAATATTTTAGGCAGGACAAGTGACTTAAGGAGGGAGCAAGCAATCAATGGTGGCAAGGATTCTTCTGGAATGTAGAGTTGGTAGTTGGTTATCATAGTTGGGAAGTATTCTATATTTGGTATTTGTATTTGGATTTGAATATGGGAATGTATATTCGGATATGTATTTGAAAGGATATTGTGTAATCCCTGTATGAGAATTTGTAAAAGGGCGTTTGC
Organism: Inga laurina; assembly: GCA_963855925.1. Classification (NCBI taxonomy): domain Eukaryota; kingdom Viridiplantae; phylum Streptophyta; class Magnoliopsida; order Fabales; family Fabaceae; genus Inga; species Inga laurina. Next base: position 30,645,080 of record OY979708.1, read on the forward strand.
GCCCTGTGAGGCTATGATTTATATATGGAACTTGGGGTTTCTCGGGATTTATATTATGCACTCTGATAGTTATATGAATGTGATTTACCTTAGCAAGGTAATTGTATTCGAAATATGTGAATATGAGACCAGGTCAATTAGATTTCGAAATTATTTGTGAAAACCCTATCTCAAGGATGGGATTGTGTGAATGAGTTGTAATGATTATTGGTCTCTATTTCACTTGGATTGCGTATTTCAGATATAATTACAGAAGGGGGTTACACATAACATAAATTGAAACAGAGCTTCAACCATTTATATATGTCTTACATGATCAAGCAAAGCAATAACATGCGTCAATACACCAATACAAATATCAAATACATGCAGGAGAGGTAAGTTCCCTACCCTTGTTCTTTCCACGTGTGCTCCAATACCGGCTACGCACAATCAGAGTGACATCAAACCCTATAATAAAAGCAAGCACATAGGGTTATTCTCTATTCCAAATCATTACTTTCATAACACTTAAATTTGGTTATCATCTACGACCTTTAGGTGGCTACTCAAAGCCTAAACATAAGCCTAAAAGGTTGGGGAAGACTATACCAAAAACTACCTCTTAGAAGTGCAAAATACTGATTTTTGGGGGTTGGCCGTGGCCTAAAAATCCACTGGCCATGGCTAAAAATAGGTCAGAAACATTTGGGCCGCGGTCAAGGACCTCTAGCCACAGCCAAGAAAATCCTGTTTCTTGGCTGAACTTCCAAAAATCATAACTAATTCCAGAAAAATTGAAATGAAGTTATTCCAAAGCCAATGGAAATCTATTTAAGTCCTCTTCATAGGAAAAATATGAATCAATGCATTCTATAATCACACAAATACATAATCACACAAAAATCAACACTGCTCCAAAACATATTCCAGTTTTAACATCAAACTTTAGACAACCATAACTCCCAGCTCACAAAACGAAATGACACAAATTATATATCCATTTTGAGGCTTGGAATGTGAAATTTAAGATTGAAAAGTTTCAGAATTTTTAGATACCATTTGGTCATTCAAAATATCAATACAAATAGACTACCCAGAACAGAATTCACACTAAACAGATTTCCAGATTTTCACAATTGCTTCCAGTGGTTCCCATTTTCACATCAAACACCATTCCCACACAAAATTTAACAAGGAATCTATTGGAAACACTAAATCAAGAAAATTCACATTCCATTGACATGTTTCACCAATAATCACAACATGTCAACACAAGTCACAATTCAAACTCTACATTGCAATTGCTTTCCATTTCACATTCCAAATCAATTTCAATGACCATAGCACATAACAAAACACCAATTGCACCACAATACACTATCCAATTCTTCCATTTCACAAATATACCAAAATCAGGGCAAAATCCACAATTCTTAAAACTCAACCAATAACCATAATACTTAGGTCAAAATGCTTCAAATACTCACCTCTTCCTCTTTCCCAAGCTAATTCCTTGATTCCACTTCTTTCCAATTTCTCAAAGCTCTCAAACACCTTCTTTCAAAAAATTAGAACCATACAGATGAAGCTCTCATCACTATGAGCAACATTAAAGAAGAGTGTTTGAGCATACAAAGTCATTACCAAGGCCAAAAACTCACCTATAGCTTTCTTTTTCCTCCTAAAGTTGGACGAACATGGAGATGAGAAGAGAGAGAGATGAAGATCAGTTTTTGGCTCCACAAATGCCCATTTCGCTAACCTAAAAAAGAAGAGAGGAGAGAGGGAAGAGTTTGAACAATTGACCAAGATCCAAGGGTCCACATTGTGACACTTGTCAAGATCTCGGAACATCTTCCATGAATTCACATGAGCACAAACACATGGGATTCGACCCTTTTAATCTCACAATAATTAATCACAACCATTGATCTTTGAGTTACCAATAAGCTTCCTCTTCAGTAACTGATCAATTGGTCGGTAACTTTCACATTTTCCCCCTAATTGTGGTAATTCTTCTAAATCACCATCAAACACAACATATCATTCCATTTCACCACAATATGCGCCCTCCCTCTATTTTAAGTCAATTTAGATGTTAATCCATAATTGAACTTAAATACAAGGTTTTGGCATAGCTCATAATACATCCGAATCACATTTCACATTACATTCTCTAAAAGTGTTCATTTATCAATAATCACATATACTTTTGGAGTCCTTAACCCTTAACTGAAAATTGGGATATTACAGCATTAGGATGTTACTTTTTTCCTTTTTTTTGCCATAGCGGCATATTTATGTCTTTTACTCCTTCATTCTTAAAATTTTAGCTCTAATGGAATGCTCATTACCAAATTTATTTAACACTCAAGCAAACATGCAAGTGACCAATACCTTATCAATGAGTGGTAAAATAGAAAGTTAAGAAGATGGGAAGTGATGTGATATTTTGTATAAAAACAAGATATTTTTGGAAAGAAGATAATGTTTTTTCTGAATACATTTGTTCGCATATCAAGTGTTGCCTAAATTCATGTGAACATAATTTTTTTTGTACAGATTCACAATTATAAGTGGATATACGGGAAGGTTTTGAAAATAAGAAAAAGAGCTTTTATAATTATAATTAACTCAGATATAAAAAAATATAATTAAAATTAACAAAGAACAACATTTTACTCTGCATTTATTTAAGGAAAAACAACTTCCCCTTATCTCAACTACCCGATTTTCTTGTACCTAAGAAACTAAAATAGAAAACTTCAACTAACATAGAGTTGGTCTAACGATATAAGACCTTGTTATATCCCTATAAATCTTGAATTCTCTCCTAGAGGGGAGACATATGTTTGAAGGGATAGCGATGAGCCTGAACTTGGTATGTGTGATAATACTCCTTCAGTCCTTAATATAAGACATATAAACCTAAATTGATTATAATAAGAAAGTTGATTAAGTTGTTAGTATGACATTTATTTTCTAAAACATTATAGTCATCTTCCTTAATTCCCTCATTCTCTCTCCTCTTTCATTATGGTTGATGGAGCATCAATAGGGGTAAACTAGGAAAACATTGACAAATATGAAAACTATGTCTTATATTTAGGATCAAGATCTAGTGTCCAAATATGTCTTATATTGAAGACCAAATGAGTATATATATAAAAAAAGAATAGAAAACTTTTGACCCACCTAGCCGTAACCATTTAATTAGGTTTACCATCTAATTAATTAATTGATTATTCTTAAATGCAAAATCATTTTTAACACCACCTAAGAAGAAACGAATGTTAATTAAAGGATAATAAACAAATATGCAAATTTTTTCAAAAACATGAATTAAAGAAAGCAAAGTTTTTGTTGTTTTTTTACTAAGTTTGGGTATTTGTTTGAAGCATTGTGTGGTATTAGAAGTGGACACTTTCTCTTGTCAGGATTCCTTTTCCTCACTATGCGGGATTAGCCCTTTTACTAAACCCAGTGATATGCACACACACATTTAGATTTAATGATTTTCAACATATTATTTTAAAATAAATTAAAATTCATATTTTTAATATGCACCCAAACCCATAAAATTTGGATTGTCTGATTTAATTACTTCACTCTCTGGATTGGGGTTGTCCCCAAGGCCATTGGCTAATTATTTTTTAATGAAAAATAATTTTTTGAAAAAAAACCATATCTAAGATGTTACTTTTAATTTAGATTGTACCCCATTAAAATGATTTTATTAAAAATAAAACAAAAAATTAAATTTTTACCATCTATATCAAATGAGGGGTTTTGGGTGCTCAGCTCTCGTTAGTCAAACATGTTCTTGCCATAGGGTTTTCTCGCCATAGTCTAAACCTACCTGAAATCACTTGACCTGGTACATTTCTCTTCTCCCATCTCCTTTTAACCTTGTGCCGACGTTAATGCCCAGTTCTCATAACAAAAATCATACTCATTCCAAATTTAGAGAACATTGAAACTTATCATTTACTTATGCTAATCCTTATTACTCCTCACAAATAACAACAATTCAGTTTCTGCAGAGAGACCCCAATCAGATTCCATCATAGTCACACAGAAACTAACAAAAGAACATGGCAATGGCGGCTTTATAGACTCAACTAGGTTTAATAATGGGAAGCCTCATGTTTCTATACACCATAGTTAAAAACTTCCCTCCACCCTTCTTCTTCATGACCATCTCGCAGTTGTTACATACTTGTTTGGATTAGTGATTGAAACCTTCAAAAGTAGCTTTTCAATCGTGATGTACAATATATGAAATAAGTATGAGAAAAGATATGGATATTTGTCTCGATTTGAATGAATAAGCTTTTTAGGGTATCCAAAAGTGATCCCAAACAAGCACGTATGAACAGGCTCACCTCTCGTCTCTCTCCTTACTTATGAATCTCCTCAAACATAGTGAAGCTTTATCTGCTGTTCATACACACCTCAATGACAATTCTTCCTAGCAAGCTAGTAGGCTCAAAGTTGAGATCATCATAAATAGCCAAAACCCTCTTGTTCTTACCTTAAATGACAATGAAGAGATCTCCGATGAGTTTCATGACGTTAACATTTGGTGGGTCTCCTACAAAACCTCTCATAATGTTAATAGTATTGTTTCTATCAATGAGAGGTTATTGACTCTGACGTTTCCCAAGCGTCACCTTGATCTGATCGTGAAAGAATATCTCAATTTTGTGTTGGAATATAGGAAGGCTACTGCGTCAAGAAATAGACAAATTAAGCTTTATATGAACAATCCAAGCAATAATGGATGGTGTTTCTATAAGTAGAGCCATGCCACGTTCAATCACCTGGAGAGTTTTGATTCTTCTATTAGAATAATTCATGTCATACAATAAATTATACCTCAAATATAGCATAAATTATTCTACAAATAAAGCGGAAGACTTCTAGAGAGACCTCTTGCCATAGCTATTCTTTAATCCTACGAAAGAATTCATAAACACTAAAAGGGATATAGTAAGATAGACGATGTTAGAAGATAAATTGTCTAGTCACTCTTTTGATTGACTGCAGGGCACAGAGATGGCAACTGGTATGAAAGCCATCTCCAGTCAGAGAACCTCAGGGAGCAGCTAGGTTTTCTAATGCTCTGATTTATACGGCCATAAAACATAAGTTTATTATTTCACCATCGAAAATAATACATAAATAGCCAGTTAGCTGATTACCCTAATCTTGAAGTTGGGCTTGGATTTGACTTGCGGGCCACACTCAGTATATTTTAATTAATAACCTAATTAATAATAACTAATTAATTATATTATAATAAATTAAAATATCTCACATTCTCCCACTTGGCCCATATGTAAGTATCAGTTGCCTTATCCAGATTAAATTAAGGCTATACTGCTAGAATTATGGCAATAAGTCCTCTTAAGTCTAGTATTATCTTCTATGTATTGCATGCAACACCCTTACTTAATGGGTATAACTTTATGAATAAACACCTATGTTTATTGTAACACCCCAAATTTTATTCCCTAATCTGCCTTGTAAACATTTGTGGCATTTAATGAAATGGAAGGGTGAATTTTGAAGAATGTGATTATGCAGCCAATGAAATTTCTTGTGAGGTAGTGAGTTTGTCATGTGGTTTTGGATAAACAAATGATGAGAAAAAAATATGAAATTTTATAGGATGAAAATAAACTTTTAATTTTAATTGATAGGTCATGGGTAATTTTTAGAGCTATACACAAAAAGTTATGAATTTTTGAAGTTAGCCTAGAAAAATATTGATTTTATGGAATAGCATCTAAAGAATTTTGTGCTTCTACTTGGCAAACTGCTATATTTTTTCTTGAAACTAAACTCAATGAGGCTTCTATAACCTTTAGAATCACTCCAACACAATGTCTACAAATTTAATTATGATTTTTCAAAGTTTGGGCAGAAAATCTGCCAGAATTTGCTTAAATCTGAAAATGGGAAATTAATTCATTACCTTAAGGGAAAATAAAGATATTTATGACAACTTTTTCCCTTCATTTTTTATGCTTTATTTCGTGCTCACCACAGAGAAAGGAGAGAGAGAGAGAGAGAGCTTTGGATTTCTAGAGAGAAGGAGGAAGAGAACTCACAAGGTAAGTTGATTTCTTCACTAAATTGATTCCTAACCTGTGTAATCCTTCCTCTAAGTTATTCTTCTACATGATTCAAGGTTTTTTTCGAGCAAAATCCTAGGGTTTGAGAGGGCTAGGGTTTCTGCTAAGTGAGATTAAGCAAGAGAAGCCATAGGTAACTCCATAAACTTCAATCATTGATTGTTTTGACTTTTGTGGTTAGTTTAATCAGTGAATTTCTGGTTAATTTGCTGTGGTTAAAAAATTTAGGAAACATTGAACCTCAGGCATTATGCTGACAAAATTGGGTCTAAATGGTAGTTATAACGTAATTAAATAGTTAATGAAGTGATTAGAAGTAGAAAGGAGCAAGTCTGCAAAGTTAGAATTGAAAAAGCCCAATTTTTTCTGGAGAATTTTAGGTTTTGGCCAGTGCTGTTTGGAGGGGTTAGGCCTAAATTTTTTATAATATGATGATTCTATTGTGTTCAGGAGTGAAAATTAGGTGGGGTTACAGTTGAACACTTTTCCAGAAAAGCCTTAAAAAGCATAATGACTAAAACACCCTTGAAACACTAAATTAGGGGCTGTCAAAGCCATTTCTATCTTTTGACAGTGAATTTGGTAATTCTGTGGCCAAAAATGGATTCCTTGGGAAAAAATATGTCAGAATAACCCAGGTTAAAATTTCAGAAAAGTATGGTCAGACCGGGTACAGTGGGGCAGGGCTGGGTCCTAGGGGTATTTTGGTAAATTTTCTCTACAGACTTATATAACCACTAGAAACGCTATGAAAGTATTTAAAGTAGTATATGAATGGGTTTTAACCTAATTCTTGTACATTTGAACATTTAGGATCGGATAGTAGCCCGAGCTGGACATAGAATGTTGGACTGGTACAAAGATACAAGAGAAGGTCTTAGAGACCGGAGGTAGGGGACTTACCTTATTTGCATGCATTTGATATCTCTGCTAGTGTAGTGATGTATGTGATTACTTTACTTGATTGTGTAGAGCATATTTGAATAAATGAAGCTCTGTTTCTGTTTTTGTTGTGGCCATAATTTTGTTGCATGAAACATTGAGCATTTAGACATATCATTACAGGGCATACATCTAGTTAAAGCTAACATGTCATACATATAGCATCTATCATGCATACATTATGGTATCTGTTTCTTGCTGAGATTCTATCGAATCTCACCTTCCCCTATAAATAATTTAGACAGGTGAAACCAAGAGGTGTACTGAAAGCAGATAAGAGAACCCTACAGGAAGAATGTAGTGGTGGAACGAAGATGGGAAGATGTCTCTATTTCATTGTAGCGATTTTAGATACCCTAAAAGCCCTGTTCATCGATATTGATTGTAATTATCACATACAATCCTAATGGGGAGTTTCCATAATCGAGTACTTTTTATCAGTATATTAATGCTATTCCTATGTTTCCTATCGAACTGCATATCGTTTTTTGTAAATATTTTGAAAAAGGTGAAAATAAGATAAGGGTATGACATTTATTCGTTTCCAAACTTTGTGTCTATTATTTTCAACAATAGAATGTATACAAATAATGATAGAGATAATAAACCACATAATTAATTTCATTGCATACCTCTTTTATGTAAATGAAGGTCTACGTATAACACAAACACATTTGGTTTCAATCCCTTAGTTAAAGGATCAGCTGCATGTCCTTTGTATTGATATAATCAACCAAAATTTTGCCATCTGCAATTCTCTCTTTTAAACTTTTGAATTTCAGTTCGACCTATCGGCTGCGACTTCTACTCCTTTTGTTATTTACAATGGCCATTACGGCTATGTTATCACAGTACATCCTAATTGGCCTAGAGATTGAATCTACAATCTTAAGCCTAATAATGAAATTCCTTCTCCAGAATGCTTGTAAACTTGCCTCAAAACGTGCTATGTACTCAGCATCACAAGTAGATGGAGCTGTAAGTGTTTGTTTTGTACTTTTCCATGACATAGCTCCATCTGCTAGTAGGAAGATGTAACTGGTAGTAGACTTGTTTATGTCCAACCATCATCCTAGATCAGAGTCTGTGTAATATCCCAAATTATGATTAAGGGCTAATGACTTCAAAAGTGATGTAATTAATGCTAATCAAACACTTTTGAAGCACATGATGTGAATCTTTATTTGAATGTGTTATAACCAGTGCCCAAACCTTGTAATTAAGCTTAATTATGTGGTAAACCTTAAAATAAACCACAATAGAGGGAAGGGCGCATGGATGAGTGGAATGAATGATATAAATGTGTTTAATGGTGATTTAATATATGTTGTGACGATTAGGGCCAAAATGGAAATTTGCCAACCAATTAGTCAGTTACCAAAGTGGGAGTCAGCTAATTGGTAGGAATCATTATGGAGTATGTAATTGCTTAAAGGATTATGTTAGAATGGTTATATGTGTGCATGTGTATGGAAATATTAGGAGATAAAATAGGATTGTGACATATCGACAGTTGTGAGCTGCGGGATGAGGTCAAACATTCAAACTTTATTTTTTCTCTTCCCTCTCTCTCTAAGTCAGTGGTGAGCATGGGAATGGGGAAAATTATGATCATCATCTTTATCTCATTTCTCTCTCCTTAGCCTCCATTTTTTGTAGAATTCAAGGTAGAAAGAGAAAGTGAAAGGTAAGATTTTGATGTTACTATGGTTCTCAAATGCTCAAATGCTCTTCTTTAATATTGACCACCTTGATGAGAGCTTCATCTTGATGGTTTTAGATTTTTGAAAGAAGGCGTTTTAGAGTTTGAACAAATTTGAGACTTAAGGAATCAAGGATCTAACCTTGGCAAGATTAAGAGGTAAGCATTTGTAGCATTTTGGCATCTATAGAGTGATTTTTGGGTAAGCTTTGATATTTATGGAATTTGCCTTATTTTAAGTATGATTTTGGAATGCATGTGTTGTATGATGATTTCTGGTAGAATTGGTGTCATATGATGCTATTTGCATGTTGGAATTGGTTTGGAACATTGGAGGAGGAATTGGGGGAAATTGAGTAATATGGGTTATTTGGTGACCCTAAACAAAACTTGTTGTTAGAGTGGGATTTTGGGTGTTTTGAGGTTTCAAATGGGTTCTTTGTGTGAAACTATTTGGGATTAGGCTTATGCATGAATTTTTGAACCATCGGAAAACATTTGTAAAGATTGAAAAATTTTGTCAACTACTGCCTTTTGGCTTCTGATAAGCCTCACTGGAGTGAGGTAGGGTCTCACTCGAGTGCAGCAGTATATTTTCCTTTTTCTTTCAGCGTTTCATTAAAGTTCTTAGGTAAATCTCAAGAGTGTACTTCCTAACCTGTGAGTGATATGGGGTATCACTTGAGTGCTTTGGGTGTCACTTGAGTGCTTGTGTATTTTGCATTTTGATATTTCATCTCGGGTTAACACTCGCAGGCTATTTTCCCAGAGTGTGACTTGACACTCGGAAGTATTGTGTCATCACTAGAGAACCAAGGTAGTGCTCGAGTGAATTTCCTACATTAAAGTTTGCCGTGCTCTAGGGTAAATACTTTCTGCACCACACTCTGTGGAACTCGAGTGAGCATTTGGCTATCACTCGAGTGTTGATGTTTATGCTCTAGTGCTGTGACAACTTTATGTCTCAGGTTGTTCTCTCAGCCAAACACTCTCACGAGTGATCTTCAATGCTCGAGTGCAGGTCACTCTATCACTCAAGTGTCTGAATCAAAAATTAGTGTGTTCACTTCTGAAGAGGAATCTCTGGGGTAGTGTCTCCCTACCATTTAGGTATGTGTCTAGGCTCCTAGTGGGCACCTAAAGAGTTCTAAGGATAACCAACTTGAAGAGTTATGATAATAAGAATTTGAAGTAGAAAATTAATCTGCCGTTCCTGATTTTGGTTAAAGGGTTCGACATTTGCCCTGATCGTAGACGTGCAGTGCCAGAAAATGTCAGGAAAGAATAAGGTAGTGACTCTTTCTCTTATACTATGTGTCATGCATTGTATGTATATTTATCATGCGTTGTGATGCTTTTTGATGCCGTTGCATAGAGATTACAGCGAAAGTTGGCATTGAGATTACAGCGCAAGCTGTTGCATTGAGTATATAGCGAAAGCTATCGCATTGTGATTACTGCCGTGAGTGCTGTCATTTGTGGCATAAACCATGTATCATTTTGTTGCTGCTATTCATGATCTCACATGCTGTGTGTTCATATATTGCATGAGTAATTTGTTACTTCTGGGGTTCTCTCGAATCTCATTCTTTCCTTTGACTAACCTATAGATAGGCAAGTGGTTCTAAGGACAAGCGAACGACCAGGAGCGGCTAGTACTTTGTAGGAATATTTGATGTTGGATTGTTGGTTTCCCATTTTGGTTTGGGATTACTGTATATCTTGGTATGTAAATATTATTTTTGGATAGGATTATGTAATCCCCTCATTGGGAAACTGTAAAAGAACGAATATGCTCCCTAAACCCTTTAGCTATGAGATAAAACCCGAGGGTTGCCGGGATTTTTGTTTTACACTCTAATTTGTATAAATGTGATTTAACTGCACAAGGTAATTATATTCGAAACGTGAATTTGAGATCAGGATTGAGGGCAAAAGTTTTAAAAGAATTTGTAAAAGACCATGCTATAAGGAAGGGATTGTAAAAGAGACTTTTGATGATTATTGTTCTCTATTTCATTTTAATTATGAATTTCAAATTATAATTATGGTTTTCAAGGCAGGGGGCTACATTTTTGGTATTAGAGTTATAGTTCCTGGCAATGGTAGAATTTGCTATGATATTTCCTTTAGACCAAATTAAGAAATAGGTGATGAGTGGTGATTACCTTAGTAGTAGAAGATGACTTTTGTTGGTTTGTTATGTATACACATATGTGTTATGCGTTGTGGATATATACATGAGATATGTGGACTATGTGTATACATTATTTGTGAAACTGGCGTAGTGAATGATTTATAGAATGAAAAAGACAAAGGGTCGTCCCAGGGTACAGCAAGTAGACCCAGAGGTGGACGTAGTCAATGACAATCCACTAGATCCGATGCGAGAGTTAATGGGTCTAATAAAGGATCAGCGGGATAAGATTGCTTAGTTGAAAGCGGAGCTTAGACTAGAAAAGGCAAAACATAATGAATGCTGGGGTCCGTCTACTCTGGAAGAGACCCAAGAAGAGACTCACCATGAGGAAACTGCTAAAGGGTTGGCACGACCACTAGAGTCCCCATCTCATATTGCCCCAAACCAAGAATCATATGGGGTGCCAGCTAGAGAGGAAAGGGATCTTCAGTTTTGGGTCTCTAAATTCTGTAAACACCTGCCACCAGTTTTCAGTGGTAGATTTGATCCTCAAGTGGCTATAGATTGGTTGAACCATCTTGAGAAGATTTTTGAAGTTCTTGAGTGCTCGTATGAGGTGAAGGCATGTCTAGCCATATACAAGCTCGAGGGTGATGCAGATCGTTGGTAGTGGAATATCGCCCTAACGCTAAAAGGTAGAAATGTGCCATTGACCTGGGAGCTGTTTCAACAACAATTCAATGAGAAATGTTTTCCCAAGTCAGTGCAGCTGGAGAAGGAAACAGAATTCCTGTATCAAGTAAGGGGACATAGAAACATTTGATGATTATCTATCCTGTTTCATCCGCTTCTCCTGATATTCCTCTTATCTTCAGAGGATGGATGATGAGGAATGGAGCTCGGATATGCTCATACATGGGTTAAGGCAAGAATTGAGAAAATGGTTAGCCAGCTACTTTTTCACTGAGTTTAACAAAGCAGTGGAGGAATGTAGAATCACCGAGAATAAATTGCGAGATTTGTATCCTGCCAAAGCTACTAGTAACCGCAGTGAACCCAGTAAGGGTAATACTTACCAGAAGCTGAAAGGTCAGGGATTCTCTTCTTTATCCAAGGGCAGTGGTAAAAAGCTTTATCAGCCCAGAAATCGAGAGCCACAGAGAGCTTACACGGGGTGGATATATCCTCATTGTAACAAGGCGTATCATGGCAAAACTTGTGAGGGTTTAGTGATATGTTTTAATTGTAAGCAGGTTAGGCACATGTCTAATGAATAAAACTGGCCACGGCCAGAACAGAGACCTAGGAATTAGGGGAGAGTATTTGCTATGACTCACGAGGAAGCTCAGAAATCCCCCGATCTGATTCAAGGTAATATTGTTCTCAATGGTAATATGTTACAAGCATTATTTGATTCAGGTGCCAGTCACTCTTTCATTGTGTATGATTGTGGGAAGCGCCTGGGATTGTATGTGTATAAGTTGCCATTTGATCTGATTGTGTTGACACCGATGGGTGTTAAAGCTTTGACCACTGAAGCTTGTTTAAACTGTGTGATTACTATTGAGTGGCACGAATGTAACACCCTGCCTTTAATCATGTAATTATAATTCGATATTAAATAATTAAAGTAGATTAGAGACCTTCGGATAACTTAAACTCGTTTCAATCTCCTACTTTGTGGTAGGGTTTTCACAAAATCATTCAAAATCTCTTTCCTGTTCCTGGTCTCCATTTCAAAATTCGAATATAATCACCTGTGCAGTTTATCTACATTCACGTATGACAGAGTGTAAAACTAATTCCCCGGCAACTCCCGGATTCTATACATATATAACCTGAGGTTTAAGTATCCACTAGGGGATTACATCCAAAATCGAATATACTATTCATATTTTAGATTATACAGTAATCCCGAATTCAAAAGAAATAACCAACATTTCCAAAATCAACATACCCCTAAGGGTCCTAAGTGCTCCGGGTCGGCCTCTTCTCCTTTGAGCCACATGCCCTGTCTGAAAGGTTAGTCATAGGAAGGAATGAGATTCGAGAGAATCTCAGTAGTAACAAACCACTCATACAATGTATAAATACCAAGCATGTATATAAATCACAACCAGCAACAACAGCAACATCAATCTCAAAGATACATGGTTTTCACCACAAACGACAGCACTCACGGTTGTATACATAATACGACAGCTCTCGCTGTAATCTTCATCACGACAGCTTACGCTGTAATAACAATAACGACAGCTTGCGCTGTAAATGACAGCTATCACCAGCTGTAACCGCAGCAGCATCAAAGAAATCATCATGGAACCATGATAACACACACATACAAAGCATTACACACAGTATAAGAAAGAGAGAGAGTCACTACCTGATCCTTTCCTGACGTCCTTCAGCGCAGTTGGCTCACGAGGGCGGCAAATATCAAAGCCTATAAACAAAATCAAGAATGGTGGATTAATTTCCTACCCCTAATTCCTACTTTCAAACACTTAGAATAGGTTCCATATGAGTCTATAATGAAAATTTACAAAAATACCCCCGGGGACCCGGCCTGGGCCCGCCATACCCGGACCGGTTGCACTTTTCTCGAAATTCTAATCTGGGCTATCCTAACATATTTCCGCCCAAGGAATCCATTTCCGTACTCAGAATTATCAAATTCAATGTCAAATTACGAAATTGCCCTTGGCAGCCCTCCTTTTAGGGTTTTAGGGGTGTTTCCGTAATTATGCTTTCTCGGCCTTTTTTGAAAAAGTGCCCAACTGTAACCCCACCTATTTTCACCCACTGAATCCAATGGAATCATCAAATCATTGAACATCCAACTCTAAGACCCATTTACAGCCTTGGCCGAAATATACATGTTCTCCGGGAAAAATTGGGGTTTTACGATTTCGGCTCCGTAAACGCGTTCCTTTCTACTCCTAACCACTTTATTAACCATTACATTAGGTTACAACTAACATTAAGACCCAATTTGGGCAGCATAACCCCTAGGCCACATCATTTCCAAACTTTAAAACCAATGGCAATCCGGCAAAATTTCACCGATTAAATTGCCCACAGCAGCCAGAATAAGCAATATACGAAAGTTTGGAAGTTACCTCAAGCTCCTTCTAGCTTTTCTCAAGAGTGGCTGAAAACCCTAGCCCCTTGAACACCAAATTTCTTCTCAAACACCTTAAATAACATAGAAGAGAAGCTTAGGAACAAGGTTATACGCGTTAGGAGCTAGATCGTCGGAGAAATCGGCTTACCTTGCGAGATTTCTCCTCTTTCTCTCTCTAAGAGCTCTCAACTTTCTCTCACTATCTTCAGCTGGAAATGGCGTGAAATGGCTGAAGAAGATGAGCAATTTGATTAATAATCCATGCTGACATCATCTTTTAATGAGATGATGTCATAACTCCCATTTTCGGATTTTCTGGCAGATTTTCTGCCTAAACTTTGAAAAATCATAACTAATTCTAGAAAAATCGAAATGAGGTGATTCCAAAGCCAAATGAAAGATATTTAAGTCCTCTTCATAGGAAATATATTGGCCATTACTGCAAATGACCACAAAATTCCCAGAATTTCAATCTTTGCATACTGTTCCAGAAAATAATTAATTTCGCTGGGCAAACTTCAAAAATCCAAAACTCTTAGGTCACAAATAAAAATGATACAAATTATATGTTCATTTTGAAGATTGACATGTGAACTTTAATACTGGAAAATGTCAGAATTTTTAGACACCATTTGCCTATTTAAAACGTCCATACAAATTGGCTGCCCTGTACAGAGTTTCAATGGACAGAGTTTTCAACTTTTGCACGATTGTTCCCAATGGTTCCAATTTCACAATAAACACTCTCCCCACATGAATTTTCACAAGGAAGCCATTGGAATCATTAAAATATCCAAATTCCCATCACACATTCTCCAAAAGTGTTTATTCAACAATAATTATATCCACTTTTAAAGTCATTAGCCCTTAATCACTTTTTGGGATATTACAATGAATCTGTTGTTGATTTGATTTGTCTGCCGCTCTATCAATTAGAAGTCATTCTTGGTTTTGATTGGTTGACGGAAAATAATGTGCTTTTAGATTGTGGCAATAAAAGGATAATGTATCCTGCTTTACAAAATGTGAATGATATGAATGCAAATCTGAACTTCCTCTCAAAAGCCAAAGCTAAGAAATATTTACAGAAGGGTTGCCAAGGTATATGGTGTTCTTTTCCATGCAAGGAAAGATAGAAGAAACATTGAGTAGTATACCCGTGGTACGAGAATTCCCTGAGGTATTTCTGGATGATCTTAACAGATTGCCTCCTGAAAGGGAAGTTCAATTCCTAATAGAAATTATGCCTGGAGCTGGTTCAATATCAAAGGCCCCATATCGTATGGCTCTAAATGAAATGGAAGAGTTGAAAAGGCATATTGAAGATTTACTTGAAAAAGGGTTTATAAGACCCAATATATCGCCTTGGGGAGCTCCAGTGTTGTTTGGTAAAAAGAAATATGGGAGTCTGTATTTGTGTGTAGACTATAAGGAATTGAACAAGATTATTGTGAAAAGCAAGTACCCTCTCCCAAGAATCGATGACCTTTTAGATCAACTGTCTAGTTCATGTGTGTTCTCAAAGATTGATATAAGGTCAGGGTATCATCACCTGCATGTGAAAGCAGAAGATGTTTCGAAGATTGCTTTCAGGACCAGGTACGGGCACTATGAGTTTCTGGTAATGCTCTTTGGCCTGACCAATGCACCTACGGTATTCATGGATTACATGAACCATGTCTTTTGACAATATTTAGATCAATTTGTCATTATGTTTATTGATGATATTCTTATACACTCTAAAAGTAAGGAGGAGTATGAGCACCATTTGAGGATTATGTTGAATATATTATGTGAGAAGCAGCTCTTTGCCAAGTTGAGTAAGTGAGAGTTTTGGCTGCCAGATGTAAAATTCTTAGGCCATGTTATCAATAAGGTGTCTCTGTGGATCCTAATAAGGTGGAAGCAGTACTAGACTGGAAGAGGCCAGAAATTGTTGCGGAGGTACACAGTTTTCTTGGTCTTGCTGGTTACTACCAGAGATTTATCCAGAATTTCTCTCGCATTGCTTTGCCGATGACCAAGTTCACGAGAAAGGATTAACCGTTTGTGTGGGATGAAAGAGAGATTGACTACAGCACCAGTGTTAATTATACCTGATTCCTGATTAACTTATATTGTGTATAGTAATGCGAGTAAGCTGGGATTAGGGTGTGTCCTTATACAACAAGGACGTGTGGTGGCCTATGCCTCTTGACAGCTCAAACCTCATGAAATGAATTATCCCAACCATGATCTGGAGCTTGTGGCCATTGTGTTTGCTTTGAAAATTTGGCAGCATTATTTGTATGGTGTGACGGTAGAACTGTTCTGTGTCCACAAAAGTTTCAAGTATTTTTATAATAAAAAAGAGTTGAATATGAGACAACGTCGTTGGATGGAGTTGCTTAAGGACTAGAACCTAGAAATCAAATATCATCTGGTAAGGAAAATGTAGTCGTGGATGCCCTTAGGCAAAAGACGGTGCTTATAGCGGTAATGATGATACAAGAGGGGAAGTTGATATAAGACTTTTGAGATTTGAATCTCTCCAACTAGATCGTCTGTGCCAATTATACTGTTTCCTAAGGAGAAAGTGATTTGAGAGCTGAGATTGAAGAAGCTCAAAGGCAACATGGTTGGATACAGTATAATCTGGCTAGAATTGAATGAGGAGAAGCTCGGGGCTATGAATTTTTGCCTAGTGGATTGGTGCACTACCAGAAGAGAATCTGTATTCCAATGAAGGCAGAGTTAAGGCAAAAGATCCTTGATAAAGCACACAAGAGCCGATACACTCTCCACCTTGGTATGACAAAAATGTACCATAATCTGAAATCCGTGTATTGGTGACTGGGATTGAAGAGTGATGTGATGAAATATGTGGCATGGTGTCTTACTTGCCAGATAGTAAAGATTGAGCACCAAAAACCACCAGGGTTGTTGCAGAGTCCTGAAATTCCAGAATGGAAATGGAAAAGTGTAACCATGGATCTTGTTGTGAGATTACCTAGGGTCAAGAATTACGATGCGATCTGGATAATTGTTGACCTATTAATGAAGTCGGTACACTTCTACTGATCAATGCTAGTAATTCTCCAGACAAACTAGCAGAGATATATACGAGAGATTGTAAAGCTCCATGGTATACCGAAGAATATCATTTTCGACCGAGATTCCCGAGTCACTTGAGATTTTGGAGGGCTTGGCATGAGGCACTGGGTACTCAGTTGAGATTCAGTATAGCCTATCATCCTCAGATAGATGGATAGTCAGAGAGGACTATCCAGACATTAGAGGATATGTTGTAGGCATGTGTCCTTGATTTTAAAGGGAATTGGGATCACTTTCTTCTACTTGCTGAGTTTGCCTACAATAATAGCTATCATGCGAGCATTCAGATGGTTCTGTATGAAGCGTTGTATGGGAGGAAGTGCCAATCACCCTTGTGTTAGAACAAGCTATCTAAGAGAAAGCTTTACAGGCCGGATCTTATTGATCAAACCTCAGCACAAATTTGAATTATTCGAAAGAAGCTTCTTGTAGTGCAGAGTCGATAGAAAAGCTACGCTGATAAGACGAGAAGGCCTCTAAAGTTTGAAGTTGGTGACCATGTGTTTTTTAGGGTATCTTCAGTCACCAGTATTGGGCGAGCAATCAAGCGAAGGAAGCTGAGCCTAAGCTATATAGGTCGTTTTGAGATTCTTGCTAAGATTGGGCCTATTGCTTATCGAGTAGCCCTGCCCCTAAACTTGAACAGGCTCCACGATGTATTTCATGTTTCTCAATTAAGGAAATACCAACCGGATCCCTCTCACATCATTGAGTATAAAGACGTTGAGTTGCAAGACAACTTTACATATGTGGTAGAGCCAGAGCGGATCATTGATCAGGAAGAATGACTGCTTAGAGACCGAATCATTTCCTTTGTGAAGGTGATTTGGAAGGGAATGACTCTGAGAGAAGCAACATGGGAAGCGAAAGCCATATGTATAGACGATATTCAGAGTTTATGGCTCAAGTGGTGTGACAAATTTCAAGGATGAAATTTATTTTATAGGGAGAGAATTGTAATATCTCAAATTGTGATTAAGGGCTAATGACTTCAAAAGTGATGTAATTAATTCTAATCAAACACTTTTGAAGCACATGATGTGAATCTTTATTTGAATGTGTTATAACCAATGCCAAAACCCTATAATTAAGCTCAACTATGTGGTAAAGCTTAAAATGTACCATAATGGAGGGAAGGGCACAAGGTTGAGTGGAATGAATGATATAAATGTGTTTAATGGTGATTTAATATATGTTGTGACGACCAGGGCCAAAATGGGAAATTTGCCGACCAATTAGTCAGTTACCGAAGTGGGAGTCGGCTAATTGGTAGGAATCATTGTGGAGTGTGTTAGAATGGTTATATGTGTGCATGTGTATGGAAAGGCTAGGAGATGAAATAGCATTGTGACATATGGACTATTGCGTTCCATAGGATGAGGTCAAACTTTCAAACTTTGCTTTTTCTCTTCCCTCTCTCTCTAAGTCGGTGATGAGCATGGGAATGGGGAAAATTATGATCATCATCTTCATCTCATTTCTCTCTCTTTAGCCTCCATTTTTAGTAGAATTCAAGGTAGAAAGAGAAAGTAAAAGGTAAGATTTTGATTTTACTATGGTTCTCAAATGCTCTTCTTTAATATTGACCACCTTAATGAGAGCTTTATCTTGATGGTTTTAGATTTTTGGAAGAAGGTGTTTTAGAGTTTGAATAAATTTTAGAGTTGAGGAATCAAGGGTCTAACCTTGGCAAGATTAAGAGTGAGCATTTGTATCATTTTGGCATCTATGTTGTGATTTTTTGTTAAGCTTTGATATTTCTAAAATTTGCCTTGTTTTAAGTGTGATTTTGGAATGCATGAGTTGTATGATGATTTATGGTAGAATTGGTGTCATATGATGCTATTTGTATGTTAGAATTGGTTTGGAACATTGGAAGAGGAATTGAGGGAAATTGAGTAATATGGGTTATATAGTGACCCAAAACAAAACTTGTTGTTAGAGTGGGATTTTGGGTGTTTTGAGGTTTCCAATAGGTTCTTTGTGTGAAACTATGTGGGATTAAGCTTATGCAGGAATTTTTGAACCATTGGAAAACATTTGGTAAAGATTAGACAATTATGTCTATTGCTGCGTTTTGGCTTCTGATAAGCCTTACTCGAGTGACGTAGGGTCTTACTCGAGTGCAGTAGTATATTTTCCCTTTTCTTTTGCGTTTCAGTAAAGTTCTTAGGTAAAGCTTAAGAGTGGACTTCCTAACTTGTGAGTGATATGGGGTATCACTCGAGTGCTTAGGGTGTCACTCAAGTGCTTGTGTATTTTGTATTTTGAGATTTCGTCTTGGGTTAACACTCGTAGGCTATTTTCTGAGAGTGTGACTTGACACTCAAAAGTGTTGTGTCATCACTCGAGTGCCAAGGGTAGTGCTCGAGTGAATTTCCTACCTTAAAGTTTGCCATGCTCTCAGGTAAACACTTTTTGTACCACACTCTGTGGAACTCGAGTGAGCATTTGGCTATTACTCGAGTGTTGATGTTTGTGCTTGAGTGCTGTGACAACTTTCCATCTCAGGATGTGCTCTCGGCCAAACACTCACACGAGTGATCTTCAGTACTCGAGTGCAGGTTACTCCGTCACTCGAGTGAGGTCTTCTTCATTCGAGTGTTTGAGTTAAAAATCAGTGTGTCCACTTCTGAAGAGGAATCTCTAGGGTAGTTTCTCCCTACCTTTTAGGTATGTGTCTAGGCCCCTAGTGGCAACCTAAAGAGTTTTGAGGATAACCAACTTTAAGAGTTATGAAAATAAAAATTTGGAGTAGAAAATTAATCTACCGTTCCTGATTTTGGTTATAGGGTTCAACATTTTCCCTGATCATAGACATGCAGTGCTGAAAAATGTTAGGAAAAAAAATGGTAGTGACTCTTTCTCTTCTACTATGTGTAAAGCATTGTATGTATGTTTATCATGCGTTGTGATGCCTTGTGATGCCGTTGCATAGAGATTACAGTGAAAGCTAGCATTGAGATTATAGCGAAAGCTGGCATTGTGATTATAGCGCATGCTGTTGCATTGAGTATATAGTGAAAGCTATCGCATTGTGATTACTGCCATTAGTGCTCTCATTTTTGGCGTAAACCATGTATCATTGTTTTGCTGCTATTCATGATCTTACATGCTGTGTGTTTATTATATATTGTATGAGTGATTTGTTACTACTGGGGTTCTCTCGAATCTCATTCTTTCCTTTGACTAACCTACAGACAGGGCAAGTGGTTCTAAGGAGAAGCGAACGACCAGGAGTGGCTAGGACTTTGTAGGAATATTTGATGTTGGATTGTTGGTTACCCATTTTGGTTTGGGATTATTGTATATCTTGGTATGTAAATATTATTTTTGGATATGATTATGTAATCCCCTAATTAGGAAACTGTAAAGGGACGAATATGCTTCGTAAACCCTTTAGCTATGAGATGAAACCGAAGGTTGTCAGGAATTTTGTTTGACACTCTGATATGTATAAATGTGATTTAACTGCACAGGGTAATTATATTTGAAACGTGAATTTGAGACTAGGATTAAGGGCAAAAGTTTTGAAAGAATTTGTGAAAGACCCTCCTGTAAAGAAGGGATTGTAAAAGAGACTTTTGATGATTATTGGTCTCTATTTCATTTTAATTACGAATTTTGAATTATAATTACGGTTTTCAAGGCAGCGGGTTATAGTCTGAGTAACCAACCACTTATAGATCATTTGTTCTTCTGTATGTGAGCATGTAGTGCTTAGTACCTTTAGGTATCTAAACACCTTCTTTACAGCTGTCCAATGTGCTTCCCCTGGATCGCTTTGGTACCATCCTAACATGCTAATGAAAAAAGCTATGTTAGGTCTTATACAGACCTATGCATGTTGGAAATTATGCCTTAGGAGCGAATCGTTGTATTTTGAACATTATTTTTTAATGAATTTCTTCATTTTGTTATCATATTATTCGCATGTTCACTGTATCCTTGGATAAATCATAAAGATTGTGCTAAATGTCCATAGTCGGTCATCTATGTAGGAGCAAAGATGAAGTAAGACCAGTATGACTTAGATAAGGTAAGGAAATGCGAATCAAAGTCTTAGGCATTTGTAAGAGTACAAGGTGCTAGATCTATCCGTTATGAGAAAGTTGCATAGATGAAGTCATAAGCTTATCTCATGTATAACCACGTCACTATGCCCTTTGACATGATATTATCATGGATTCCTACATGAGAGTTGCTAAGCTTTGATCTAGTCAAAAGTCACCTTTGATCGACCGGGTGATGATAAAGGCTACAATCGAGCTTGGTAGTTTTCATGCAGTGGAATGTGAATGATCAAGATGGAATTTGTCCCTCACATTAGTAGAGAGATATTACTGGGCCCCTCGATGAGTGAGTCTAAAAAATGTATGGCCATACTATAATGGAAAGGAGTTTCCATTTCTATTGTCAAACTACTCAAGAGTCAGGAAAGTAATGGTCAGGAACAAGAGGTTGACATTATCCATGCCTCATCCTTGGCCGAAATATCATGTGATAAAAGGGACGTGACATAGTTGTATGATTGGTTGCATCATGTTAACGATTCTCATATCAATTGGGTAGCCATAATGTGTAGCTAGAAGCCGCTTGCAGCTTATGGGTTAGTACAGTTATTGGCCCACTGCCAACTTCGTATAGGCTTACAGGGTCGCACACAAAAATAGCCCAACTCGAGTTATAATGTCCAAGAAAATCTAAGATGTGTCTAAGATTCAATGAATACAATGTTTAATTTAGGGTGGACGAATTTTATATTTATATATATATGTAATATAAAATTTGTGAAAAGAAAATTAATAATATTATATATATGTATTTTCAAAATACATATATGTGTGTGTGTGTATTATATGATATTATTATTATATTGTGTTAGTTTTAAATTTAGTTTTATCAGATAAGTTAAATTTAATAACCAACATGATAAAGAAATAATATATCATATTCAATTTATAAAAATAAATTAAATCTATTTCTATTGTCTCTTTATTAAATAGGTTAAATTTAAAATGTTGGACAATTTAATTACATCAAATTTATTTTTGTAGGAATTATTATAATATCTTGGATAGGCAAATTAGTAGAAAAGATATGAGAAGATGTAGGAGGATAGATAAATAAATAAAACAAAAAAAGATGTACTCGCCTGTGGCCCCACACGAAGTAAAGAAAGAAGACAAATATATCGTACTACTTTGAAAAGATAATATAATATAATATAATACTTTATTTTATATTCAGATGAAAGAAGGAAAGGATAGTGTTGGTCAGAGATAAAGCAATTAAGGTACGCAACCTAAGACCAAACTTATATCTATAAAAAGGGAGCAACCCACAGAGAGTGGAGATGTGAAGCAGATTCAAATTGGAGAGATGCGAAGCAGATTCGAATTGGAGAGACACGAGACAGATCTGAGGAGTCTAGACGGTGGAAAAAGTGAGAAGCATAGTTAGATCAAACGAGAACGTGCTAGAGAATAAGACGGGATCAGAGAGGGTAAGGAGACCTGGAAATTCAAGACAAATTGTATCAGCGCTCTGTTCCCTAATATTCTTCTTTTCTATCTAAATCTGAACTCTGGAATGTTTTATTGCTATTTTTGTGATTTGATTATGATGAACATGAGTAGATAATTCTCTTATTCTAGGATTTACCTATTTATGCATTGAATTATTTATTTATCTCTTTTTGGATCGAATGAAGTTTTTGTATTGATTTTATCTTGCTCTTAATGCCTCTAAATACTTGATCACCATTTAGTTGTCTTTTTCATTTAAATTAGTCTTGAGAAAGATAATTTCAGTATAGAACCTGGGTAAAATCACGTTAGACTTGAAGTTTAGGTATTAAACAGATGGTTTGTTAGTATCATAGAAATATAGTTACTAACCTAGCATTGTCAGATTAAGATTGGTGTTTAAAGTTAGTCTTTATAAATTAATACAAGAGATTGATTAGTTTATTATGATAAATATTTGGTTTTGACTCGAGAGAGCATTATTGAAATTCTTTGAATCCTAGACAAATACATATCTTTGTTTGATTGCTTATTGAGGGTAAATTAAGTAGTTCATGAAATAGAAAGGGCATAGATAATCCTAGGTTCCTCCGATCTTGAAGAAAATCGTAACTTTATAATTCTCGAATAAATCTTTTCTTAAACAAGTTAAATTTCAAAATATTCTCACTCAACCTGATTGAGAACTTAATTGAGATAATTAATTAATTTTTTTCATAGTCCTCGTGGGAATGATCTTTTTATATTACTTGTGACCTGTATGCTTGCAGTAAAGCCAGACTGCTAACAAGTTATTGGCATCGTTGCCAGGGACTTTGGCAAAATGCTTATTGAACTAGTTATCTTAGTTGTCTGGTTAATCACGTTTCAGTATTTTCTTTCTTTTCTTGATTCTTTTATTTCATTTTTTTAATAAGTTTGATATTCCTCAGTTGTTGTTTGGATTTACAGGTACCTCTCCATGTATAAGTGGCGTATTGGTAATCCATCCTAGCAACCTAGACGACGAGCATCATTTTGAAGAAGTGGAACTTAAGTCTGAATCAGAATCATTAGAAGAACCGACGTCACCTAATCCAAATATCATGGCACACCCTAATGATGAAGATATGGATTGTACTTTGGATGAATATAGAAACAAGAGGGGACCACCTATCAATCTAGCATTCAATTCCCAGCTATTACTACAGGAAATTTTAAGGTAAGTCCAATTATGTTACAGCTGCTCAAGATGATTGGCACTTTCACAGGAAATCAGAATGAAGATCCAATTGACCATTTGGCAAAATTTGTTCAAGTAAGCAAAAATTTCAAATAGTAGTGAGTGTTTTCTGATGCACTAAGACTGGGACTCTTCCCCATGTTACTAGATAAAAGGGCAATAGGTTGGCTCACGGCTCTACCTCCCAATTCTATCTCTACATGGGACACCCTAGCTTCTCTATTCAAAGCAAGACTCATTCCAAGGGGTAGACGAGCAGTGCAGAGAGCTGAGTTATTGGGTTTTGCATAAGAACCAGGAGAACTCTTTCATGAGGTATGGGAGAGATTCAAAGAAATGCGGTCAACTGTCCTAATTATAAGTAGAAGCCTTATGTATTATTGGAAGCTTTTTGGGATGGATTGGATGGTCCCACCGTATCTATTGTCGAGAATGCTTGCAACAGTGGGATTGGAAAGAAGAAAGTGTCTGAATTATTAAAGTTGTACGATGAAATTGCTTTTAAAGCACGATCTGGGTATAGGACTTATAAAGAGCCAAATACTTCCAATATGTCTAGTGTGTCTAAAGATATTGCCACTCATCTTGCAGCTATGCCCAAAAGGTTTGGTTAACTTGAAATGAAGATGGAGAGGACATCTTCTATGGGTATTCATGCTATTCAAGCCTCAGGGCCTCTCTTATAAAACTTGTGGAGAAACACATTCTTATGAGGATTGCCCACATACTATGGAGACAGTCCATTACTTGAACAACAATCAAAGATATCCTCATGGCAATCCCTATTCTAACACCTACAACAAAGGTATGAGGGATCATTCAAATTTCTCTTGGAAGAATGGACCAGGTGAGAATCCACCTAATCACTATGCTAGGAAGCCAACGGCACCACCAGGTTTTGAGCAACAAAAAAATCTAGAGAAAGTGATTCAGAGACAAAGCAACTCTTAAGGCAGCTTCTCAATCGCCAAGAAGGTATGATAAACAAGGTTAATCTTCATGATACCACCATCAGAAATCTTGAGATACAAGTGGGCCAAATAGCATATCAAATGAACACATTCAACAGGAATAGTCTACCCAGTAATACTATTCCTAATCCTAGAAGGGATGGTAAGGAATATTGCAAAGCAGTAACCTTGAGAAGTGGAAAGGAACTAGCTGAGATTCCTAGCCAGAGTAGAAAGAAAAAGAGTGAAAGTAATAAGGTTACTAATAGACAAGAAGATGAAATACATGTAGATATTGATGAAGTTCATTCAGATATTGAAATACATGCAGATATTCGCAGTTCAAGAAGTGTATAAGATACAAAGTGATAAGTCACTTGTAGGCTATTTAATGATCGTTTTCTAATTTTACTCCTATTTAATTCTCGTTGAAAAGAAAGATAAGAGAGAAAGGTTAAAATGCTTTGTAAGAGAGAGAAAAAAATTTAATAAAGGTAAAATTTAAAAAATTGTATCAATTCAATAAGCACGTGAAAATGAGTTAGAACTGAATGAGCTAGCTGGTGACTTATGTCGATAATTTATTATTAGAGTTATAATGATAACGTGACAGATTTTGAATTTAATATTGATATTGATGAGATTGATAATTATAGATATCATAAGCAAACATAGACATAAGACGTGAAATTAGAAATCTGAACAAGCTTCGAGTTTTAAAGTCATATTACGTTAGGTCATGAATATTTTTGAAGCAAGAATAAAGTATCAAAATATTAACTAATAATTAATTACTTATAAAGACCAACTTGTTTAGTTCAAGTTTGAATTATTGTTTTTTTCAATAACCTCTCGAGCATTACGATTTATATTCTAGTTACGCCAAGGCATTTGCAGAATTAATGGAATAGAATATGTAAAAACAGAAGTATTGAGGAAATATTCTCCTAGACACACTTGTAACACTACAAAAAAAAAAATCAAATTAGTGATGGAAATTCTGTTGCTGGTCAGTTATTTTGTTACTAAATTCTATCACTAATTTGTAACAGAAAAATTCTGTCACTAAATTTTCTCGTTAATTTTAGTGACGTAATTTGTAAGTGATTAATGAAGGATTAGCGACGGAATGAAATTCTTCTAGAAATACATGAGTTTTTTTTATAGAGTAAATACACATAAGTTTGTCCATGATATAATTCTTCTAGAAATACCTCTAGTTATTAATTAACACTTCCTCCGGTCCTTGTTCGTCCCTAGTGTAATTACAATACAGACGAGTACTTATATTAAAGACCGGATATAGTGATTAAATCTGTGTATTTGAGTGTGTTTATGTATGCACAACTGCATCTAACATTTATATTATTGAAAGAATTATGACTTGCTTGATTCTATTAATTATCTAGATTTTTATATTCTTAGAGCATTTCTTTAGAGTAATTTTTTAGAACAACTTTTGGGAAAAAAATCTGTTTGAATCATTATTTTGAAAACATATATAAAATAGAACAGTGAAGAGTAAAAGAATAGTTTGTTTGATTATTACTTGAATTGTTATTAATGAAAATCAATGAAAATACAAGGGTTAATATGTAAATTTAGTAACCACTATTTCTCTATGGACACCCAACATAATTAACTATTTTTGGGTGTAAAAGTAGACATAATTTTTTTTATGGCATATATAGTAATGCCGTTAACCCGGTTTAACTTTAGTTACTTTTTATATTATGGGTCCCACCAGTCCTCTTACTCTCTATTATTTTAATATATTTTAAGTAATATGTGATTTTTTTAATGGGAAAAATATTATTTAGAT
Organism: Inga laurina; assembly: GCA_963855925.1. NCBI lineage: Eukaryota > Viridiplantae > Streptophyta > Magnoliopsida > Fabales > Fabaceae > Inga > Inga laurina. The sequence continues at coordinate 30,671,725 of OY979708.1, forward strand.
CCCATGGAAGCAATTTGTAACATCCCAAATTTTATATTCACCAAAAAAAATATATTGTAATTATTTGAGTAATTCAATAGAATGGTGAATATTCATGGAAATTAGATCTTGTGAATTTTGAAATATTCATATTCATAAGGAAATGGGCAAATAAATTCAAGAATTGAATATTCTTAGTGGAATAAATTGAGATTTGTGGAATAAAGTAAAAGCTCTTTTATTGGTGGATATTTAGGAGAAGGGAAATATTTACTTGGAAGAAAAATATGCCAAGTGGCATCATCTAAAGCCAAGAGATTAAATTATAATGGCTAAAGTTGGAGCACATGTTTAAATTGCAATAAAATATATTATGTTGACCAAAGGAATGAGATAATTGTAGAAAACCCAATTGTTAATTGAAGGGAATTGGTTCAATTACAATGAGACTTATGACACAAGTTTGGAGTAGATAAGCACAAGTTGAAAATGGATAAGGCCAAGTACATAAATGCTTACAAGGGATGGCATAAAGTGGAGGGAGTATGGCCTAAAGCAAGTCATTATGAAGGAAGGTATGGTGCAAGGAAAGGTGTTGCAATCTCAACCATTGATGAGATCAAGGGTTAAGATGAAATATGAAGAGAAGAGGTGAGATATTTTATGAAGCCCATGCTTCATCTTTCTTGCTCATTCTCACATCCAAACAACAAAGATAGAGAGAGAGGGAGAGCTTGGGAAAATCTAGAGAGAAGGAGGAGAAATCTTAAGGTAAGATCTTGTGGATCCAAGTTTTAAGGCTTCCAATTTGTATAATCTCCCCTCTAATCTCTTCTTCTCCATGAAACACTATGTTTAGCAAGCAAATCTTGAGCTCAAAGAGAAAGAGAGAGGAGGACTTCTAGAGAAAAGAAAAGAACTCAATAAGGTAACTTCACAAATCCTAAGATTATGTTAGATGTGGTTGTTGTTGATGATTATGGTTGGATTTGGTTATTTTGTTAAGTTTGTAAATTTGGAAAGTGCTAATCCTAAGGGGTTATGCTGCCCAAATTTCTTTGAATCATGGTTAAGAAGTGTTTAAGTGAGTTAATCAAGGATTAGAAGTGGAAAAGTATAAGTTTTGGAAGTTAAAACACAAAGCTCCATTTTTCTATTTTTCCTTCAATATTTTGGCCAAGACAAGATCTGGTAGTAGGAGTTGGATTTTCATGAAATAAATGGTTCCATTGGACTCAGTGGGCAAAAATAGGTGGGGTTACAGTTGGACATTTTTTCGGTAGAGGCCGAAAAAGCATATTTACGAAAACGCCACTGAAATCCCTAAATAGGGGCTGTCATGAGTATTTTCGTAATTTGTCACTGAATTTGGTAATTTCGAGCCAGGAAATGGATTCCTTGGGTGAAAATAAGTCAGAATAGCCTTAGTCAAAATTTTGGGAAAACGTGCCATCGGGCCGGATTCCCGGGGGCATTTTTGTAAATTTTCACCATAAACTAATATAACCACAATGAACACTATGGAAGAGTCTAAAATGATACTTGGATAGGTTATGACCTATTTCTGGTAGATTTAATATTTTAGGACCGATTTGGAGGCTGGATACGACACGTTCTTCGAGGCACATTTAAAAGAGGATTATAAAGCTTTGAGGTAGGGACATTATCCTTCATACACTATGTCATAAGTTATGTGATTGTGTGGATGCCATTGTTTTGTAAATGCACTTTATTAATAACATGATTTGCCTAGAGAGAGGCTGTTAGTGCCAGAGGTGCACTTACACTGGGAGTTGGCAGAAGTCCAACCGGTGTAGATTGTGGGGCTGGGCCCTACTCATGTATACATGATGATGATGTGTTTATATTGTTCATTAATTTGTGCATACCTTGGCGCATGACATATTTACTTTTCGCATTTTCTATGAACGATATTATGTCTCTACGAGGATTCTCCGGAATCTCACCCTATTTTTAAACCAATACCTCAGCGGGTACCAGTGGGCCAAAAGGCAAAGATGTTGACGTCGAAAAGTGAGTGGCACGTGTCTCGAGGCGAGGATATGAACGTGGTTATGCCTTAGTCTATGCCTTAATATTTTGGATAATTTGTAAATATTAAGTTTCCGCTGTATTTTCTGTTTTTCATTGACGAACGATGTTGAGATTGTAAACAAATATTTTTATCAGTATAATTGTACTTTTCTGTATGCCCATTGAATTTCGTCTTTATTACTCTTTGATTATCGAAATGGAAACAGGTGTTGACACAATTTTATTTCAGTGAACTCTTTAAAGATTTTGAAATTTCACTTCACCACTTGAGTCAAAATGAAATTAAGTTTTGTTAACGAAAAGACAATAATACTCTTACTTTATTTTTTGTATAAGAGCATTTACAAGACAAATACAAGCATTTACAAGATAAATAAATGGATTTAAAAAGAATCTAGGGAGTTAAAAAAATTTGTTACTAGACAAATAAGGGCATTTATAAGATAAATATGTAATGACAAAATTTTTTTAACTCCCTATATTCTTTTAAATCTCTTATAAGACAAATGTGGTCATTCGCAAGACAAATAAATGAATTTACAAAATAAATATAGGCATTTATAAGAAAAATGTTTATGCCTACTTTTGGACTCATCAAAAGATATTGTGTTGGATGCTAATAGCGAAATAGTTTATTACTAAATTTGCACATTTGCCCTTCCAAAATATATTAAAATAATAGAGTGGGAAGATTGGTGGGACCCACCGTTCAAAAAGTAACGATAGTTAATAAGGATTAACGGTGTTGCTATATATACTACCCAAAAAAACATTTATGTCTAATTTTGCATCTCAAAATAGTTAATTATATTGGGTACCCATAAAAAAAAAAATTCATTGTTAAATTCATACCTTCACCCAAAATACAATGTTATCATCCTTTTCTGTAATTTTGTAGAAGAAAAAGCCACATAAACATTAAAAAGATGTCGAAAGTTTTGTTTTCCAAACCAACTTTTTTTTTTTGTCAAACTCAAAACACGTAATTTAAAATGCATTTTCAAACAAGTTTATCTGTTTTTTTTTAAAAAAAAAAAAATTTGAGGGGGAACAAAATCTGTTTTGAAAGCAGACAAGCCTCTTAGCTTATTGGATTTGACTATCCAATATGTGAAGCTATTTTTCCCACTGTTGATATCTGATTATCCAATATTGGGGCGTACTGGATGCTACGTGTGGGGCGCCATGAGATTGGCCGCAGAATTGGGCTTCTTATTGTTTTATTCATCGAATCATGCGATACATATAAAAACGAGTTTGGATCAACTCATCCTAATATAATCTAGGGAAAAAAACATATTTAAATACCATATGAATAAGAAAAACTCCAAATAGTTTGATAAGAGATGGAAATGACAGAAGGGTGATTGGAGGAACCTGAATTTTTAAAGTGTTGGTTATTTTACAATACTACCCCTCATACTTTAATTTTTTAATAAAATAAGAAAAGAAAAAAAAGGCCACCAAGCCTCTTTGAGATGTATGTATATAAGAATATATATATATATATACTCTCTCTTTGGTCCTAATTATAGGACATAGTTACCTAATTTTAGAGAAATTAAGGATAATAGTTAAATTAGTTAATCATATTTAATTTCCTAAAATGCCCTTATTTAAGATTTAAAATGGCATCAGTTACATCGTACATCTCCTGCATCTCTAATTTTTCTACTAAGAGGACGTCTATTTAATTGGGCATAATACAAATGCAAAGTTTTTTTTTAGCCAAGGGAAAAAGATAATGAAATTAATATTTTATTAGGTTATTTTTAGGAAAAAAATCAATTACTTTGGAAGGATAGTTACATGAACATATTTTTAAAGAAATCTTAAAATTATTTCACTTAAAAATAAAAAAGAAAGTAGAATCTCTCACTTGATAGAATATAAATGTGTTATTAAATTAATTATTGTGTTTAATTATTATTGAGAAAGTATCAATAGCGGGCAGTTCGGGAATAAATTGGCAAAAATTAGATATTTGTCCTATAATTAGGACCAAGATCAACTCTCAAATGTTGTCCTATAATTAAGACCAGAGGGAGTATAACACAAATAAAGGTGTAATCTTATTGACAAAATGAGTAATAAAAATGATTAAAGACATTATGGTATTGACTAAAGGTGTAAAGATATTGACTAAATGAATAATGATATTAATTAAAATCATAAATGTATTGACTACAGACATAATGATATGGACTAAATGAGTAATGTTATTGACTAAAAGCATAGACGTATTGACTAAAGACATAATAATATTGACTAAATGAGTAATGAAAATGACTAAAGACGTAATGATATTGACTAAAGATGCAAATGTATCATATTAATTAAATGAGTAATGATATTAACTAAAGAAGTAAACGTTTCTTGACTAAAAGTGTAATGTTATTAACTAAATGAGTAATGGAAATTATTAAAGGCATAAATGTATTAATTAATTAAAGTGTGAGGGGCATTATTGTAAAATCACCAACACTTTAAAAACCCGGATTCCCCCCAATCACCTTTCTATCATTTCCATCTCTTATAAGATCATTTGGGGTTTTCCTAATTTAGATGGTATTTAAATATCTTTTTCTCAATAATCTATTTGACACCTCTTAAAATAGGGTTAAGGTGTAAAAAATACACATAAGCTTTTACCAAAAGTGCAAGGCTTAAAGCATAAAAATATCTATAAGCTTTTACTAAAAGTACGTCCAGCATTATATGTTTTTCGAATGTGTGAAATACCCATAAACATTAAAATGGGGGAAAAAATATCAAGAGCTTATACTATTTTTGCGTATACATATATAATGGAGTATTGTTTTTTATTTAATGGTCCTGACATTTTCCTCCAGTTTTGAATGTTCATAGGTATTCTTGCACCTCTGAAAAACCATATAAAACTCGACGCACTTTTGGTAAAAGCTCATGGGCATTTTTTCTCTCTTTAATTGCTTAAGATAATTACTTTTATACCCTCTCACATATTTACCTTATATAGCACAAGTGTTATTTTTACCTAATCGAGACAGGCACTTAAATAGGATAAGATTCTAATTTCTTAAGCGAAAAATATATTTCATAAAATATAATGGGAAAAATCCACTTAAATACCTTTTAAATTTAGAAAACCCCAAAATATCTATTAAACATGCAAAATGACCAAAAGGTTATAGGGAATCAATTTGAGATTTTAATGTGTTGGTGATTCTACAATAATGTCCATCAATTTTTAATTAAAAATCCAAAGGGTAGCCTTGCTGAAGCACCACCAATACTACATATTTGGGCATTTATAACACCTAATACATAACAGTTACAACTAATAAAGATGTATGTCAAGGCGGAGGTCACTCAAGGATATATAATGCTTAAACATTACGGTTACTTATGTGCACCGCATGTATTGCGAGGATGAATTCATGAAAACACAAAAATAATGGTTGTAGTTAACTATCATTTTTTTAGTAACAAAAGTGACAGTTCTTTCAAAACAACTACCATGTAACACTTACAAACGATTCAACTTCCAACCTCTTATATCAATGAAGACAAAACATAGCGGTATTCAGAAACAACTATCATGTGACACTTTCAAATAATCTGTCTTCCCCAAGTACCAATTCATTGCTATAACCCTTCGTAACATCGTCGAACCTTCACAAGTCATAACCCTTTGTAATATTCGTTAGATATCTATTTAAACTCAACTATTCCTTGTGATTCTTAGTAGTTTTCTTTATCGGCCTCCTCCTTCTCTCCATCATGTTAACATCCTAGGAAGCTCCTCGTCCACTACTACCACCTCTACCACCACCACCACCTCCTCCTCCTCCTCTGCCTCCTTCTGAAATAGAGGCTCTGATACAACCGTTGGCAGGCCTTGATCGAACACAAGGTGTCTCATGGCATGCGTCAACAGGTTGAACAGAAAGTTGAACCTCATACTTTAAAATGAGGTTGAATATGACTTGTAGTCAGACCCTTCATCTCCTTCCTCTGATAATGAGAATGAAGAGGATGAAGAGGAGAAGGACGACGACAATAGTGGTGGTGATGATTGAACATCATTATTGTATTTTTAAAATATTTTAAAAAATAAGTTAAAAAAACAACTTCATGTAATAGTAAAGTATTCTTTTACCGTGGTTTCAAAAAACTAACATACTTAATGGTTATAACTTAATAAATGTAAATTAAATCTTTCAAAAACTTTCATCTTCCCCAAGTTGATCGACTTTGGCATACTTAAAGATTGTTAAGAGAACCAGGTACTCTTTCATTACGTATGGTTCAACTTCTAACATGTGCAATGATGATTCTTTTCTGTCCCTTCCAGAGTTCTAGACATCTATTTAAACTCCTCATTTTTTTTACATTTTCTTTATCGTCCTCTTCTTTTTGCTCTCCCAATTGCATAGATGAAATGTTGTGCAAAAGAATTGCTAGGAAGATCCCGACGTCATCTTCCACCTCCTACTTCTCCTCCCCATCATCCGCCTCCACCTCTTATGCTTCTACAACTAGAGGCAATATTACGGCATGTAAAGCACACTGACCATGCCGTGAGGAGGCTTTCTTTATACTTCTCGAATATGAACAGAAAGGCCAATCTCATACTTGATGAGTATGTGATTGGCCATCAAGTATGAGGAGGCTTTCTTTATACCTTTCTTTATACCTCTCGAATATGAACAGGAAGGCCAATCTCGTACTTGATGAGTATGCGATTGGCCATAAACAAGAGGCTTTCTGCTTCTTCTTGTCTTTGTTCTTGAAGCATTCGGATTTGATATGTCCTGGCTTCCCACATTCATAGAATACAACTTGTTGCTCTTTGCTTTCTTTCTTGCTTGATCCTCCTTGATGGTTTTTGAAGTTCTATTGGCCTCTTCTATATAACTTCTTGAACTTTCTCATGATCATTCCCATATCATCATGATCAAGTTCGTTTTCACATTCTAATGTTTCAACTTTGATAGCTTTGAGGACTACTCCTCTTTTCTTTTTGTCTTCGAACTCTTCCAGATCCTTTTCAAATTTTAGCTTTCTCTCGTACTTATAAAGACTATCAAAAAGTGCAGCTACGGATCTCATTGATTCACCTTTGGCTTTGTTAATAGCTGTCACTTTTACTTCCTATTCTTTCGTAAGAATGTTAACTATCTTCCTTACTTGGGAATTTTGATCAAAAGTTTTCCCAAGTGCTGCCAGTTGGTTGACAAGAGCCCTATTCTGGCTAACAGCCTAAAGAATGGCGGGATGCCTAAGAGATTGCTAGGATGGCAACCTATTCTTACCTTATATATGATATAACCCTTCTGATTAAATTGCAAGAGAAATCCGAGTAGATTTCTTTCTCAAACCCTTATTAAGGCACCTTTCTATAGATGGTTCAAAATCAATAGGAAAAGCTTCATTCTATTCGTAGATCGGAGAATCCCAATTATCTGAGCTCGAATTCAGATATCCTTTCTCCATATTTCATTTGAAATATATCATAGTATGTAATTAGAGTGTTGATTCTATTTTCTTTGATTCCGGATGTACCTTCATGTGAGATTCCTACTATATCCCACATGTCTTTGGCTATTGGTAGCATGCAGATTCGAAAATACTCCTTCTGGCTGAGAGAACTCTATATCTTTAAAATAGCTTTGCTATTTAATGTCATTAATCTCTTGTCGTTGTCATCATATTCCTCTGGGCTCTTTCTCTCAACTCTGTCTTCCACTTTCTTTATTGGAACATAATCACCGTCTTGTATTACATTCCATAAACTGTACTCGTTCGTCATTATGAATACTCTGAACTTAGCTTTCTAGAATTAGAAATGTTCTCCAGCAAAACCAGGAGGTCTAGTATTGGAAAGTCCATCTGAAAGAATATTTTCACTCATTGTTGCCATTGAATGGCTCCTTCTCAAGTTGTTAAACTTTTCTGAGAAGACCTCGCTTTGATACCAAATGAAATAGGCAAGCTTCACCGAAGAAGGGGGTGAATTAGGTGACATAATAAAATTTTTGAAGGTTACAGTGTTTATGGACATAAATGAAGAGAGAGTAGAGATAAGAGAATTTGTACACATGGATTTATACTAGTTTGGCCCAATCCCAGGCCTACTTCTAATCCTCAGAGATCAACACCTCTTGAGATTTTAACTAATCTTCCAAGATTCAGTGGGCTCTTAGAACGCAGCAGAACAACAACTATCCTCACAAGGACTTCGAGCAGAAATATTCTAATACCTAGATTTTTCTCTCCCCCTTACAGAAAGTCTTATGAGCATAATAATTCCAAAGTCCTTTCCCTCCTGCTTACTTGTGCAAGTGTTATGAGTAACAATGTTCTCTCCTGTTTACAACCTTGTAAGTCTTACGAGTAGCAATGTTCTCTTCTGCTTGCACTTTATAAGTCTTACGAGCAGAAAGTCTTACTAGGAATTCTTTCTACAGCTTCCCCATAAAGAAATCTATCCTCTCAAGGTCTTGTTACCTTGAGATCAAATAAAAAATATAATTGAAAGTGTTTACAAACTCTTTTATAGATTGGATATGATAATCACTGAAGTACAATAAAAATATAGAGAGAAATATGTAATCAGAGATCTTGTGGATTTTTAGCTTATGCTCTCGTGTTGTCCTGTATATTATATCTGTCTCTGATGCTCTGTATTTATAGCCAGTTTGAATTAGCCATTATGGAGTGAAATGTCTTGTTGAGGAGCGGGATGTTCTGTTGTGAAACTGAATGTCACATTGTGGCGCGGGAATTACATAGGCCAATTGGATGAAAATGAGACACATGTTCCGGTTTATCAATCTTTGGGATCAAAGTGAGGTTGGTATCATTTAGAGCATGCAAAGATGAATGACCAGTAAAAAATTCTAGAACCATGTTACAAACAGTATCTCCAACTCCCGGCCAAGAAGAATGATAAAATTTACCTGAGAAACCGTTCGGGCCAGGAGCTTTCGATCTTCCAAGACTACATGCTGCTAAATGCATTTCCTTGCATGTAACTGGTAGCATTAGTCATTTATTCATTTGATCTATAATTTTTGATTCAACATGACATAGTATTATATGCACAAATCTTTGGTCAGAGGGTAGAAACAATTGCTGAAAAAATGTTGTAACATTATGAGAAATCTTGTCTGGATCTGACAACCACTGCCTTGCATCATTTCTTATATTTAGAATTTTATTCATCTGTCAGCGCTGAATCACAGATAAGAGGAAGAACCGTGTGTTTCTATCCCCTGCTTGAAGCCAATTAATTCTGGAGCCTTGCCACCAATATTGTTCTTCTTGATCAATGGCACATTTTATAGCAGTGGTTAGCACCTTCATTGTCAAAATGTTTTCCTCAGTAATATTTGCCCGAGCACATTCCACAAGCTCAATCCTCAGCTTATCAATGACCTTCTGATTATTGGGGAATTCTTGACCATACCACCTAGATAAGTCACATTGACAGGCAACTAGTCAAGTAAGAAATATATTTAGATATGAGAGATTACTTACAGGAGGTTGGAACTACCCTTTTCTGACAATTGGGATGAATTCCGTATGCCCAGTCCATCGAGCTTCAAATTTGAATGATTTTTGACTCTTTCTTCTCTGATAACAGCAGTCCACCAGTGCAAGTGATGATTCGAACCCATTGGATTAATGTTAAACACTTCTAGATTAGGGAATTCTTCTCTGAGTTGCACATTCCGGATGGCCTAGTCTATACATTCTCTGATTGTATCATTATCTTCTCTCCTATTACACCAAGTAAATCGAAATCCATTGAAACCTAAATCCATAAATCCATAGTCTAAGATGAAGTTTTGGAAATTGATTATCTTCTTGATAGCCCTGGGATTACCACCCTCTTTTTCAGTGGGAGAAACAATGTCATTGAAGTCACCCAAGCATAACCATGACTGATTAAAACCACTTGCAATCCGTTTAAGTTCCTCCCAACACAAATGCCTATCATTCATATTAGGTGGGCCGTACACAAATGTGATATATCTAGGTACCTCAAAGGATGCAGACGTCATACTCACATATATTATATTAACCGAAGAGAATAGGATATTCACCACAACGGCTTCGTACCACCAAATTGCTAACCCATCACTTCGGCCTACAGTATCAACTAACCATTCTTTCGAAAATTTGCACCTTCTTTGAATCTTCTTTAAATATTTCTTTCTTTGTTTTGTCTCCATAAGAAATAGTATTTGGGGTTTATTGTTCCACATTCTGCTCTCAGATTTTTAACTGTCAAGGAAGCCCCAAGACCTTGACAATTCGAAGATAAGATTTTCATTGTGAACCGATGGTTGGTCCCATCTAACCACCGACGTTCTGAAGAGCCACGACAGGAGAATCATACCCAGAGCTATTTTCATTAAAGGATCGAGTCTGGGTTTTAAATACTTCAGGTGCCTTCTTCCTCAGCAAGCATTGTTTTAGAGCACGAAAGGATTTTTTGGATTTGGGGCTTTCAATCTCTGGTTGTGAAGTGGTAATATCTACATCAAAGTTGAGTCGTTTCTATTGCTTAGGCTCAATACAATTATCTTTATCATCTAATGGCCTCTTGTGGTGGATACGCCCCAGTCCGGCAGTGACAATAAAGATCGGAGAGGGTTCATTAAACGGTGTAATGGTAGTGAGTGAATTATTTGCGTTGGTTGGGCTTTTACTTCCAGATGTAACCTCAATGGGAGAGGCCACTAAGTAATCTTGTTTCGATTTTCGGCCCAATATTATCATGCAACGATCCACATATATGTCTTGGATCAGCAGGCGCATAGTTTTTTGAGAATTTGTTTGACCATTATTAGCCATAAAATCAACAGTTTGAGTCACATGGTCCATATCTTAAGGCGTAGATTCTGGTACCAGCTTTTTTACTTTGGATCCTTTAATTACGGCATCACATGTTTGACTGTTCATAATAGTCTCCACATGCATTCCTTCTTTAGACACTTTCAATCCGTTACTCCTTAGATTGCTGTTTAATTCATGATTCTCGATGATTGCATTGTCGGGCTCACAGAATTGACTACATCGGTGGCGATTTCTTCCCACTAATGAATTTTGATCCTTGTTGCAAGCTTCAATCCAGCCCTCCTTTTGCACCACCAAAACTGCCTCCATTGTTTTAGCATGGGCAGTTCCTAACCACGGGCCATATTCTTCAATTCCTTCATCCGCACCACTACTAGTTTCTGCAAATTTACAAGCTTTTTTATCATGGCCAATTCGTCTACATCTATAGCATTAGTTTTGGAGACGCTCATAATAAATTGACACCCAAGCCGAGTCCTTGTTTCGCCTTGGCACCTGAAATCCAGTCAGCAGGGCGTCCCTCAAATTGACAAGAACTCATACCCTGACATAACTTCTGGTTAATTTTCCATCAACCTGAGGATTGTCACAAGTGTAAATGATATATTAAATAGTGTAAGTGTACCTTATCGTAATCAAATAATACAGTAGTGAGTAGAGTATTGTTCCCACAATGATTGATCATTAAGTACCAAAATGAGTAATTTTAATTCTATTTAATCAATTGATTAGTTAATGATGGAAAATACAAAATAGAAAATGATTAAATATGGGTGCAACTAATATGAAGACAACTACAACAAAAAGCTCTAGGGGTCAGATTTGACTTGACATATTCCATATGATTGATAGTCGAGTTCCCTCATTTAATTACTAGCCTCTTCCAAAGTCAAGCAATTATATAATTAATTGCTAATCCAATATATTCCCATATGAATTTAAGCAATTAATCATGCATTAAGATTTATGGAACTCCACTACTACAAAAAGGGGCTATAACGTCCCAAATTTGGCACCTTTAACGTCCCAAAATGGGGGGACGTATATACTGGGGGCGTAATAAGTTGTAAGAAAAGACGTCCCAAATTGTAATTTGAGGAATACCCTTGCGGCACCTTCATTTCATGCAAACACCCACACAAACTTCTTTTCTCTGTTTTTGATAGTGTATGCACTGCTGGCTCCATGTATGCCCTCCTACCATCATTTCTTAGTTATGGATGTAACCGTTCTCTTATTCCCATATCGATAAGGTCTAATCTTGCATTAATCCCATCCTTAGTCTTCCCTGGTATGTGCAAAAGCGTACTGATAAGGCTATCACAAACATTCTTCTCCACATGCATCACATCAATACTGTGTCTCACGTCAAGCGAACGCCAATATGGAAGATCAAAGAAAATGGATCTCTTCCTCCATATGTTCTTCTCACCCGCAACCCTCTGATTCTTACCAAAAGTGACATTGATACGTTCCACTTGACTGTAGACTTCCTCTCCAGTTAATGACTTTGGAGCCATTCCATGCCCCGGTAAGCCGTTAAACCGCTTTCTTAGCCTACGATACTGGTGGAACCGATGAAGAAACCTCCTGTGGCCATGGTAGACAGTTTTTCTTCCATGCTTTAGTTGTTGGAAGTGTGTGTCTGCTTCACATATTGGGCATGCTTTGTGACCCTTCACGCTGTACCCTGACAAGTTTCCGTACGCAGGGAAGTCGTTTATCATTGTGAAAATCATTGCACGTAGCTTGAAAGACTCATTCTTCTAAGCATCAAACACATCTACGCCTTCCTCCCACAACTTCTTCAAGTCCTCAATCAAAGGCGCCAAATAGACATCAATATCGTTCCCTGGCTGTTTTGGTCCAGAAATCATCATAGATAGCATCATATACTTACGATTCATACATAGCCAGGGAGACAAGTTGTATATTACAAGGAGAACCAGCCACGCACTATGTGTGCTAGTAAGAGTTCTATATGGATTGATGCCGTCTGTACAAAGCCCAAGCCGTAGGTTTCTCGGCTCGCTGCCAAATTGAGAGAACATTTCATCTATTCTTTGCCATTGTAGAGAGTCAACTGGGTGCCGAAGATATTTCCCATCAGATATTCTCTCATCAGAGTGCCATCTCAACTTCTTCGCTTTTGTTGCAGTCGTAAACAAACGTTTAAAACGTGGTATTATTGGAAGATACCACATATCCTTTAAAGGTTGCCTTTTACTTGTCACATCACCACAACTACCATCTTTTTTCACTTTGTATCGTGCAGTTTTACACTTAGGACACTCACTAAGACCTCCATACTCATTTCTGTACAGTACGCAGTCATTAGTACAAGCATGTATCTTTTTATACTCCATACCCATCGTAGATAGGATTTTCTTGGCCTCATACATACGATTTGGAAGTACATTATCCTCTGGAAATATATCACACAATAGTTCAAGCAGCAATGTGAAACTACTATCGGTCCACCCACAAGTTGCCTTTAAGTTAACCAAATGTAATGTTCCTGTCAGCCGCGTGTACTTACTCCCACTGTACAATGGTGTCTCTGCATCACTCCGCAGGCTGTCATACTCCTGCGACTGCGCAAAGGATTCTGCCTCAACATCGTTAATCATTTTCTCCATTCTATCTTCACTTACGATATCCACATCTTCCTTCTTGTGCGACAGACAATCCGTTACTTCCTCACCATGCCATATCTACCTTGTGTATCGCAGATTTATTCCATCACAAAGTAGGTGATCATTTATGACATCAACATCCCGTCGACTCTCATTCAAACAATTGACACAAGGACAAAAATACTTCCCATTTTTTCCAGGAGCATTTTTTTAGCGAATTCAATAAATTATTCCACCTCTTTCTCATATTCTTCACTAGTTCTCAAAGCATTCATCCAACTATGATCCATTTTGTTACCACCTAAGGCATTCCCAATAACATTCACACATTTAGTACAATTGTCAACGACATACGATGGGATTGCCTAATTAAGTTATCAACCCAATAACATTCATAATTCGTTTGGAATACAAGAATTTATTTAATTTAAACAAATCATATTTTATTTTATTTTATTATATATACTAATTAATGGTAATATACACAAGTAAATTTATATTTAAACAAGAAAATAGACCATTGCACTGGAGTTCCTGAATACATGCAATTTAAGCAATATAAGCACACCAAACACACCAGGCTATAATCTCAACCATCTCAATATAAGCAATATATAAGCACAATCTCAACCATTTCAAGTAAATTTATATTTCAAAAAGAAAATATACCATTCTGTTACAAAAAAAAATAAGAAGAAAATAAACTAACCTGATCAGGGGGCATCCACTAGTATGCTGGAGAGGTAGAGAAGACGTTGGAGATCAGAGGTGTATGAACGGTGGGGAGGTGGAGAAAGCAAAGAACCACGGTGGTGTGCACGACAATGGAAGGAAGGAGGTGGAGGAGAGCAAAAATCTACACACTGTTTAAAAATAGATATAAAAATATTTAAAAAAATATGTTTACAAGTATCATATTAAAAGTATAAGGTTAAGGTGCAATTTTAGTAATAAAGTTTTTTGCTATAAGCTTATGGTACAATTAAGTTTTGAAGGTGTGAAAGTAGACACAATATTTTAAAAAAGGAGCAATTTGTTTCCTTTTTTTAACATAACTTTAAAACAAAATATCATGATAATAGCTATAAGTGTAACCCCCTGCTTTTAAACACGTAATTATAGTTCGATATCACCTAATTAAGTTGGTTTAGAAACTGTCGAATAGTTCAAAACTCGTTTAAAACTCCCTTTTATGGTAGGAACTTTACAAAATTTTCAAAACTTCTTTCCTACTCTGGTCTCAAATTCAATTATCGAATATAATCACCTGTGCAGTTAATTTACATTCATGCATATCAGAATATCTAATAGCAATCTCGGCAACCCCCGGGTTCCATTCATTCACTAGAAGGTTTAAACTTCCCATATAGGGGATTACACAACTATAATCTATTACTAAATATAGCCCAAAAATAATTTACAAGATTCCTGTCCAACAAGTTTAACCAACACATCCAAAAGTAAATGTCCCTATAGGGTTCTAACTGCTCCGGGTCGTACGCTTTTCCTTAGAGCCACTCGCCCTGTCTGAAAGGTTAGTTAAAGGAAAGAGTGAGATTCAAGAGAATCCCAGTAGTAACAAAACATTTATACCACATATAAGTACACAGCATGTAAGCAAATCATCATACAGCAGCAGCAGCACAAATCACACTCCACCCTCATCCCCTTTCTCCGCCGGGAAGGCACACTGTCCTAACCCGAACCATTGTTAGCTACTCAGGGACTATTGGCGTGGCAGTGCATACACATAGCCTTATAACTCATATAGCTATCTGGCTTTCACAAATGGCCCATCGGCCTCCACAAATAGCCTTTCGGCCCACATAATCACATATACCACACCTCATCCTCATCCCCTTTCTCCGCCGGGAAGGCATACAACCCTTGCCCGATCTGTTGTTAGCTACTCAAGGACTATTGGTATGATGGTGTTTACACATATTCACAATGTCACAGCATACGAGTTTATCACAAATCAATGATAATACACACATATAATGCATCACATATGGTACGAAAGAAAAGTTACTACCTCGTTCCTTCCTGACGTTTGCTGGCTCAGTGGGCTCACGAGGACGGCAAATGTTGAATCCTATAAACCAAATTAGGAACAATAAATCAATCTCTTTTCCAAATTCTTAATTCCATAGTACTTAAGTTGGTTATCATTTAGACTCTTTAGGTGGCTATTAGAGGCCTAAACATATACCCAAAGGGTTGGGAAAGGCTATACCAAAAACCACCTTTAAAAAGTGTAAAATACTGATTTTTGGGGGTGGGTCGCGGCCCACAATCCACGGGCTGCGGCCCAGAAAATCCAGTTTCTTGGCTGAACTTCCAAAAATCATAACTAATTCCACAAAAATCGAAATGGGGTGATTCCAAAGCCAAATGAAATCTATTTAAGTCCTATTTCAAGGAAAAATATTGGCCATAACTAGAAATCACCACAAAAGTCCAGATTTACCAAAAGCATAACATTGTACCAAAACAGGGTCCAGTTTTGATGCCAAAGTTTGGACAGTTCAAACTCCCAGCTCACAAAGCGAAATGACACAAAATTTATGTCCATTTTGAAGCTTGAGATGTGAAATTTAAGACTGGAAAGTTTCATAATTTTTTAATATCATTTGCCCAGTCAAAACGTCCACACCATCTGACTGTCCAGAACAGACTTACATTGGACAGATTTTTCAGATTTTGCCAATTGGCTTCCAATGGTCCCTAATTTCAAATCACATACTATTTTCACACAATTTGGCTCAAGGAACACATTGGAGCCATCAAAATGACCATATTCATTATCCATGAGCATGTTCTACCACAATCACCACATGTCACCTTAACATCTCCAATCAACACACATATTACAATCCATTCCAACCCAAAATTCCAAGCCAATTCCAAATGCGCAAAGACACTCTATGACACTAATTTCCACACTAAACACTAACCAAGTCATGCTTTTCGAAATTTACCAAAAATCAGGGCAAATTCCAAAGTCCTCAAGACTCAACCAATGATCAAAGCAACCATACCAAAGTGCTTCTAATTCTTACCTTTTCTTCTTCCTAAAGTCAATTCTTCAATTCTTCAACTTTCCAAAATTCTCAATCTCTCAACCACCACCAATGAAAATTCTGAAACCATAGGTTTAAAGCTCTCAACTTTTTGCATAACATTAGTAGAGAACATTTGAGCATATGGAGATGTTCACTTACCTCAACTCAAGCTTTTCTCTTTCTCTTCCTTGCTCAAGCTCAACGAAAATAGAAGTTAAATGAGAGAGAAAAGGAAAGATGATGGTGCAGTTTTTTCCTTCACACATACGCACATATAGCCGACCTTGACAAGGAAAGAGAAAGGGAAGAATATTTGACTTTGATCCAAGGGTCCTTACACTAGTACAAAAAGGGTGTTTTAGACCGTCCTATTTAGACCGGTTGTAGAGGATGCCGGTCTAAAAGAAATGCGCGGTGGCATTTTCGTTATTATAAACAAGTTGGGAGACCGGTTATTATAATAACCGATCTAAAAAATATTATTTAGACCGGTTCCTTTCTAATCGGTCTAAAAAAATTAGGGATTTTATTTTTTAGACCGGTTCTCTAAAATATATTTTTTTTAGGCCGGTTAAGAGGATAACTGGTCAAAAAAATTTTTTTTTAAGACCGGTTAAGAGGATAACCGGTCTTAAAAGTGGACTTTTAAGACCGGTTTCCTAGAAACCGGTCTTAAAAGTCCACTTTTAAGACCGGTTATCCTCTTAACCGGTCTTAAAAAAAAAATTTCCCAATTTACTTCCCAGCCGTGCCTCAGCTCACACTCCCGCGCCTTTTCCAATCTGAAATCGGTCCCTTCCATTCTGAATCACCCAAGCAAGTTTGTTCCCAATCTTTTCTTTCCTCAGAGCGAGTCCCCGTCCGTTACCTAATCCCATTCTGAATCTAGTCCGTCGTCGCTCTTCGGCCGCTGTACTGTCGTGGGTGCTCGTGGGTGCTGTCGTCGAACATACCTCATACATTGCTTCAGCTGCTCGTGGGTGCTGTCATCACTGCATTTCTGGGAAATCTTCATCTTCAATCTCTTTTTTGAGGTATGTTCCTCCTCTGTTCTGAGAAAACACCGTTATGTTCCTACTCTGTTCTATATTGTTGAATGTGAATGCACATTAGGTGTTTGATAAAATGTTTGAAAGGAGAAATTGAAGACATTAGGTCAGTTGTTGGGAACTGCTGTCATGGATTTAGCAGATCATGATATGCTCAAAGAGACGTTGAGCTTTAGTGCTACATTGAACTGCTACAATAAACATGAATTGAATTTCAATTTGATGTGAGTTTGCGGCAATTAAAGCTAGCTAGAAAGTACTTATGAACTCTAATTGTTTATGTTTGGGTGCACTAGTCTCCATTGTTTATGTTTCTTCATCTTGGCATTGAATAAGACACACTATGCTTTTCACTGCAATTTGCAGAAAACAAAACCTCCGGATAGGGCCATAAGCTTTATTGCTAGCTATATGTTTTTCCTATTTTTGGCCTGTAATTTTCTTTGGGTTTGTCCTAATCTTTTGATTAAGACAAACGAATTAAAAAAGGTGCAAACTTGACAAAATGTGAGTGCAAGTTTAGTAGGTTTTGTTTATGATGTGATGATAAATCTTGTCTTGTCTCTTTTTGCCATAAGAGATACCATAGCCAGCTTTCTGTTTTCTTCTTCTTCTTGATTCTGATTTCCTTTTTGCTAATCTTTAAACTCTGTTTCAGTTAAAACACAAACACATCAAGAAGTCAGAAATTAAACCAAAAGTGACTGAAAGTGTTGATAATATTCATATGCTGCTTCTTTGTGGCATTAAATCAAGCACATCATATTCTTCACTTTGTAATTCTGATTTCCTCTTTTGTTTGTTAAAGTCAAAACAGAAACTCATTAAACAAGCCATAAACCAGAGCCAACAAGTCACTAAAAAGCTAATAATTAATTAATGGGTTGTGCCTTCCCATGAGATGATCATCAAAATCAAATGCTGTTTCATTGTGACACTAAATCAAACACATTACACATTCTTAACATATATTGTTAAATGGGGATGACTCTGCGTGTATCTATTGCTTCCATTCATCGATCTCCCAAAGACATCACAACAACTCGAAATAAACACCACCTTAAAATCACAGCAAGCCTCACGATACATAAATATATTACTCTATTGTTTATACCTTTTTATTTTGTTTATACCTTTCCAAACACGACGGGGTAATTAGGATATATATGCGTTTAGTGAATTTTTCTTTATAAGGTTGGAATTGTAGGAAGCCATGCAAATGGTCCCCCATTAACTTAGTGACATGCACTTCTTTTCAAATAAGTAAAAAAGTCAACACTCTTGTTTATGCTTGAAGAAAAAAGATGACCCATTCTCATCATACTCCTACCTTTTCCAGGGGAAAAAGTAGAAAATAAAAAAAAGGTGTTAGAATATATGGATCGTAGTTGGATACAAGCTAAACGGACGAGTGTTGAATATGATATTGGGGTGAGGGGTTTTTTAGACTTTGCAAAAAGAAATGCCGATGATGATAGTGGGATGTTTTATTGCCCTTGTGTAAAATGTTTGAATGAGAAGCGATTAAGTGCTACAGATATATATACATATTTAATTTGTGAAGGGTTTTGTAAGACGTATGTAGTATGGGTATGGCATGGTGAACAATTAGAAATGCCAAGTGCATCTCAACAGGGGGAAGTGACTTGTGATGATAATGACACGGATATGGATGATCGGATAGAGGACATTATTCGTGATATAGGAGAAGAGGCTTTTGAACAATCACATGCATGTGGTAATATGTGCAGTGATGCTGAGAAGCCGTTGTACCCGGGGTGTAAAAAATACCAATTGCTGAATGCTGTATTGAAATTGGTAAGTTCGAAAGCACGGCATGGATGGAGCGACAAGAGTTTTTCAGAAACGCTTGAGGCCTTTAAAGATATGCTTCCTGATGATAATGTGTTGCCTTGTCGATACTATGATGCTAAGAAAATACTGTGTCCACTAGGGATGAAGTATAAAAAGATCCATGCTTGCCCTAATGATTGCATATTGTATAGAAAAGATCATGAAGAGAAGGAGCAATGTCCGATATGTGAAACTCCGAGGTATAAATCAAATAAGGGCCCTGCAAAAGTGTTGTGGTATCTTCCAATCATTCCAAGGTTCAAGCGCTTGTTTGCTAATGAAATTGATGCCAAAAATTTGAGATGGCATGCAGATGAGCGGATTTCTAATGGAAATCTGCGACATCCAGCTGATTCTTCTCAATGGAAAAAAATCGATCAATTATTTCCTACCTTCGGTGAAGAACCTAGGAATCTCAGGCTTGGGCTTAGCACAGATGGTATGAATCCTTATGGTAGCCTAAGCAGTATACATAGTTCATGGCCTGTTCTGTTGGTAATTTACAACTTATCTCCTTTGTTATGTATGAAACGAAAGTACATTATGTTGTCTATGTTGATTTCGAGACCAAAGCAACCCGGAAATGACATAGATGTTTACCTAGAACCCTTGATCGAAGACTTGAAAGAGTTATGGGATAAAGGTGTCGATGTTTTTGATGCGAACAAGAAGGAGACTTTTAATATGCGAGCAATGATCTTTTGTACTATAAATGACTTCCCTGCATATGGGAACTTGTCAGGATATAGCATTAAAGGCCATAAAGCTTGTCCGATATGTGAAGAAGGCACATGCTACCATCAACTTCAACATGGAAGAAAGACGGTTTACCTTGGGCATAGGCGATTTCTAAGACGAAGCCACCCTTATCGTAGATTAAAAAAAGCTTTTTTCGGTGGCCAAGAGTTTGAAGATGCTCCAGAGGCATTGACTGGGGAGAAAATTTATGAAAAGGTGAAAAATATCAATACTATGTTTGGTAAGTCATCAAAGAGTAGAAATGAGAAAAATATATGGAAAAAAAGGTCCGTCTTCTTCGATCTTCCATATTGGCGCAATCTTGACGTCAGACACTGTATTGATTTCATGCATGTGGAGAAGAATGTATGTGATAGTATTGTTGGGACACTGCTCAACATATAGGGAAGTTCTAAGGATGGCGTGAAGGCAAGATTAGACTTGCAAGAAATGGGAATACGAGAAGATTTACATCCAAGGCCATACGGTAATAGAACATTTTGTCCTCCAGCTGCTCATACTTTGTCTAAGGTTGAGAAAAGAAGCTTTTGTGAGTGTTTATATGGCGCTAAAGTTCCCTCAGGGTATTGTTCAAATTTTAAAAAGCTTGTATCGATGAAAGACTTGAAGTTAATAGGGCTAAAGTCTCATGATTGTCATGTCTTAATGCAACAACTACTCCCAGTAGCTATTCGAGGCATTGCCGAATATGATCTTCAACACATATTGACTAGACTTTGTTTCTTCTTTAATGCCATTTGTTGTAAAGTCATTGACACGGAAAGATTGGAGGAATTGGAAAATGAAGGATACATTATCTTATGCCAGCTTGAGAAGCTTTTTCTTCCGTCCTTTTTTGATATCATGGTACACTTGGTTGTTCATCTAGTGAGGGAGATAAAGTTGTGTGGCCCTATCTATTTCCGGTGGATGTACCCGATCGAAAGAACTATGAAAATACTAAAAGGGTATGTGAAGAACCCCAATCGGCCTGAAGCATCTATTGTTCAAAAATATGTTTCTGAAGAAGCTATGGAATTTTGTCAACAGTATTTGTCAAATGTACGACATATTGGCCTTCCTAAGCGTCATGATCAAGAAGGGGTAGACGCGGGGCAACAGTAAAGAGCATAGATGCTGATGAATTGCAACAAGTCCACCTATACATCTTGAACAATGTTGATGAAGTTCAATATTACATGAATGCCCATAAAGAAATTGTACGGAAACCAAATAGTCGAATGAGCGAACAAAGATTAATCAGGGAGCATAACAGAACTTTCACACATTGGTTCAAACAAAAGGTTGACGGAGAAGAATGTGTTTCTGATACAATAAATTGGTTAGCACGTGGTCCTGAAGTTGATGTCATAAGTTGGACTTCATTTGTGATCAATGGTTATACCTTTTACACGAAGTCCGTAGATGATAAGAGCACCGTCCAGAACAGTGGTGTTGTATTAGTGGCTGAATCTATGCACTTCTCTAGTTCGAAAGATAAGAACCCTATGTTGGCTGCCATACCTTATTATGGGGTGGTTGAAGAGATTTGGGTGGTTGATTATGTTAAAATTAGATTTCCCATTTTCAAATGCAAGTGGGTTGATGTCAATAATGGTGTGAAGATCGATAGGTTAGGATTTACATTAGTAGATCTGAATAGTAGAAGTTTTGGAGATGAACCTTTCATTATGGCAGATCAGGCGCAACAAGTGTTCTATATCACTGATCAGGCAAATAAAATGTGGTCTGTAGCTCTCCAAGGAAAAAGAGTCGTTGATATTGACGAGAAAAGTCACTCAAATTATGATCTTCTTGAGACTCCTTCTTTTTCCAGGGGTCTACCAGAACTGAACGAAGAAGATGAAGCAGATAATGCGCACGGCACAAGAAATGATCATCATGAGGGAATATGGGAGGATATCTCTTTATGATACTACTTTGACCTTAACTAACTAAAGTAATTATGATTATGATTATTATCTGAAGAATATGTTTAGTTATTTTATCGATATAGTCTTCACATGTCATAGCTTAGGATTTATCTTTCTTTATTGTTGTTACAGGCAAATGACGGATCCCCAGCGTCCTAGTGCAGAGGATCAGCCACCTCCTCCACCTCTGAGTCAGCCAGCTAGTGCTCAGGAGAGTCAGCCACCTAGTGCTCAGCAGAGTCAGCCAGCTAGTGTTAACCAGGGTGAGCCTAGCAATGCTCCGAGCCAGGGTCGTAGTGAGCGCAGTAGCCAGTCTGTACGGAGGGGTAGACGTGCCACACGGTTGACAGATGTTTCCCTCAGTCAAAGTGCAGGCCAAAAGATACCGATTGAGTTTGATAGATATTGGAAACCAATCAGGCCTAATACACAACGATATAGGAGTTTCGTCGGCCTCCTTGCACGTAACAAGCCGAGCATCTTGATAGAGGAGTGGAGAAATGTCGATCCAAAGGTGAAGCAGCATATTTGGGACACTATTCAGGTATACAATTCTCTTCTGTATGTAATTAATTATTATCAAATGTCACTTCATTTGTCACTTACTCCTTAAATGCATGCATTTCAGCTCACCTACGATGTTCCTCAGAGTGAGATCTTGTACAACAAGACGATGACGTATTGTTATGAGCGCTGGAGCAAGTTTAAGACAAGTCTGACCAACAATTACATTCATATTGAGGTGCAAGATGGTCAGCCTCGTCCTAATCCGTGCAGCACGTATACATTTCTTGATCAAGCGACTTGGCAAGAATTTGTTAGGCTTCGGACTACTCCTGAATCTTTGGTTAGTTGACTTATTTTTTATTTTATTTACTTAGCAATTATCTTAATTGATTATAACACTTTCCTTTTGTATCATTTCTTATTTGAAGGCAAAAAGGCAAAAAGCACAAGAGAGTGGTAGAAAGAATGATTGCCCTCATACAATGTCTCGTGGGGGTTATGCAAAGGCTGAAAGAGACTTGTTAGCGGCCAAACGGAAGAGATTGGAAGAAGCATCTCAATCCGATCCTTCTGTTCTTCTTTCTCCGCCATCTCCGATTCGTTGAGAAGAAAAATGGCAATTTTCCCACCAAAAGAGGAGTGGGACTTATACGAGTGAACAATCTCGTATAGTTGGTGAAAGAATTGTAAGTATATATCGTTATTGTAATTAATCACATAAGAAACGTACATTATTACTTATGTTTGTTATTTTGTATTATGTTACAGGATGAACTTAGAAAACAAGCTGAGGGCTCTTTTAAGTCGGAGGGCAGGAATGACATCCTCACAGTTGCTACTGGCAAACACGAGCATCCAGGCTGTGTCAGGGGAGTTGGAGGAGGGGTAGGGATACGGGATTACTTTGGAGCCCCCGTACACCATTCCTCAAACATCGTGACTAGGGAGGAATTGGAGACTATGTTGCCCATTGCAAGAGCAGAAGCAAAGGCCGAGGCTGAAGCATCTTTTAATGCACTTTTAGAGACCCGGTTGAGCAAGATGAAAGAGGAAATGATAGTGTTTATGAGCTCAAGACAAGATACCAGTGCTCCCCAGCCACAATCGATTGATCCTAATAAGTAGAGCACTAAAGGTAGTTGTTGCAACATCGGGCAGTCATCAGAGGGTCCTAACCCGCAAATTACTGGGCTTTGTGATCTTTTTGTTGAGGATCTTCTGAGACGGTTAGTTGCACGGGGTAGTGTGCATAACCTGGGATCAACTGTCCACCACCGACAAATGGAAGGTGATCAAGTCCGGGTGTCAGTTGACGAGGTGATTATTGCGGATGCACCTGTCCCTATCCCTTCTGATGAATTCAAGGTCGTTAGCGATGTCTTGGGCACATTCATCTTGTGGCCAACGAACCTTGTTTCTGGTCGAGCCGAGGATAGTCCGATCAAAGGCCCACCACCAAGTCTGATCAAAGCCCCACCAAGTCCAGCTCCCTTCACTCAGCAAGAAGTTTCACAGCCTCCATTGAATATCATGCAGCAAGTGATTCTGATGGCATATGATACATCCTTCAAAACAAGAGAGTGGCCTACGGATTCAGTTGTTGGACAGTCAGGAGTGACATGCTATCTTGAGAGGGATGATTTGATGTCCCTGGTAGCTCCTGGACAAAATCTTACGTTTGGGATTGTCCAACTGTTCTTAATGTAAGTAGCTTCTGCAATTCAAAGTAAATATTTTAAAAGTTTCACCGTTTTCCTTTTATTTATGTGCTTGCGTTATTGTAGGTACATGCATCGTAGGTTGGTCTCCTCTGGCAAAAGCGAAAAATTTGGATTCTTATGCCCCCATCACATCCAAGAGAAAGGGACCACTGCTGCTACTAGACATACATACTTGTCACAGAGGCTTAGTGAAACTGGAACCGAGTGTTTCTTGGCTCCATATGTGCATAGGTAAGAAACAAATTGATATTTTATAATTTATATAATGTTTTATGTTTGCTTATTAATATTCTTCTGTTTTTTTCGGTGATCATTGGCAGTTGCTTCTTCTATGCAAGAGTAGTTACACTGTCATCCTCTTATGTTCCCTCCACTTCAAACCAGGGAATGATTTGAAAAAGACCATTAATTCGTTAGTTTTCTTGTATTCTTACCTTTTGTATGCAAAGTTTATGGAATTTGTGTAAAACCAATAACCTTTGTCATTGTGATGATCATAGGGCTATGCGGACATTCCTACACAGTGCTTGTGGTAAGCATGTTCGTGACTTAAAGGACCCTACATGGATCATGCCAAAGGTTAGTACATATGGATTTGTTTACAGAATGTAATAAGACATGCCTTTATATTTGTTTTAATGATATCATGTTTTTTCTCAGAGCCGTCGGCAACCAAAGGGGTCCAACTTATGTGGTTTTTATGTTTTGAGACATATTTACAATATTATCACTCTAGGCACGACTGATTTTACTCAAGAGGTAAATTTATATTTCAGAACTTTTGTTTTACTTTATTGTTTTTAAGTTACTAAGTCAATGTTTCGTCTGGTTTTGGTGTTACAGATGTTTGATCTTGCTGATCCCTTTCCTGAAGAAGATATTGATTTCATTCGCATATGTTGTGCTGAATTCATCCATGAGCTATTACAAAAATAGTGAGTTTTTGAATCCAATGTTCATTGTACATTATTGTAAAAATGTACCCATATTAGGTTAGATTATTATGTCCTTTGTGAAGCTTGAAGACCTTTTTGAGATGTTTTATCTCTGATTATGAATATGAATGTAGATATTTAATGAAAGATATTTCTAGCTGTATTTGGCATTTGTTAGTTTGTCCCTTTTTTTGTTTACAAGATGGATGTCAATGGATCAAATCGCATATAATTAAGCACTATTTGATTATTATGTATTTCATAAGTATCTCCAAGTAAGCTTTAAATGTTATTGGTTTGGGAGCTGTTTTTCAATTAAAACTGAAGAGGTCGCTAATTTAAATATAAGACAATGGGTGGTGCGCTGGTTCTGTGAGCAGAATATGTCAGAGTGGCAAAAAGCTTTAGTAGCTATGATCCTATGGCAAATGTGGAAAGCATGCAACGCCTATGTTTATGAAAATGTTGCTCATGACCCTGTGTTTATTTGCTCTCAGGCTAGCAGACTACTACAAGAACTGTGGGGAGCGAAAGGATGGAGTAATAAAGAAGGCAGATCTGCAAGGATGGAAGGTGATGATGATGAAGAGCAAAACTTATGGAAAGCCCCGGAAGGTAATTCCATTAAGATTAACTCTGATTGTGCTATGTCTTTGGAGAATGATAGAGCAGCAATAGCCTTTGTAGTTAGAGACTCCAATGGGTGGTTATTGGATGGAGCAGTGAAAGTTGTACACGCGGGGTCTGTCTTAATGGCGGAGATCATAGCTTTTTATGAAGCTGTGCGATATGCTCAAGAAAACCAGCTCACAGATTTTATTTTTGAATCAGATAATCAGATTTTAATTAAGTATCTGTTAGAAGATTCCACTCCAAATGATTGGAGATGCATTAATATCCTTGAAAATATCCAGAATTCAAGGAAACTAATTAGGAACCATTCTTGTAATTGGATTCCCAGGAAAGCAAACTTAGTAGCTGATTGGGTTGCTAAAGTTTCACTTAGTGGGTCATGTCAGACTGATTGGATTTCAAGACCACCTTTGAGAGCTCCAGATTGATATCATGCTATTTTGACGCTATAGTATAATAGTTTCGGATTGTACCTTGTATGATATATATTTGTAGTTTGGTGTGTGATAATTAGTTGTATAACGCTGCAGGGAACTGATGTATGGTATTTAGTTGGTGGAATGAATCTTTCATTGGCAAAAAAAAAATGTTATAAACAGGGAAGCATGTTCTTGAGGCTTAAGTAAGTAATTCTAGAGCTAGTGAGGGGGTTGAAGGTATTGTGTATGCCTCCAATTTCTGTGTATTCCTATAGAAGAGGCAATTAGAGGGACTTTTACATTATTCCTATTGGGTTTCAATTTTATGGGACTTTTACCAAAGGGCATGTTCATTGCGTTTGTTTTACTGCTGTCATTTGGATACTGTCTATTGCAAATGAATCATCAAATATATATGACTGTACTGCCTGGTGATTTTGAATTTTGAAATTGAAATGAGTGATTGTCATGTACTGCTGTTTAAAATTGGAGCATTCTGTGCGTGTACATATAATAAAAGGGACGTTTTTTTAAAAAAAATGAAGCTTTAAGACCGGTTGTAGTCACAACCAGTCTTAAAAATTACTTTAAGACCGGTTGTGGGAACAACCAGTCTTAAAGGTGGGACATTTAAGACCGGTTGTTACCACAACCGGTCTTAAATGTCTAATCTTTAAGACCGGTTGTGGCACAACCGGTCTTAAATGTCTAATCTTTAAGACCGGTTGTAGCACAACCGGTCTTAAAGGTGGCACATTTAAGACCGGTTGTGGCATAACCGGTCTTAAATTTGGAGTTTTTAGACCGGTTGTGGATACAACCGGTCTTAAAAGTCAAACTTTTAAGACCGGTTGTGGATACAACCGGTCTAAAAAATAACAGACTTTTAAGACCTTCTGTATCAAGACCTAATACGGAACCGGTCTAAAAAGTCATTTTTAACCGGTCTAAAAAGTCATTTTTCTACTAGTGTTATGATGACACTTGGCAAAATCTTACTCTTCCTACCATGATTTCACATAGATTTGCATGCACAAGATTCCACCTCTTGTTCTTTTAATCCTAGCCATTGATCTTGATTACTAAGGAGTGTTCTCATCGGTAACTAACCAGTCAGTCGGTAAATTTACCGTTTTGCCCCTGATTATCACAATGCACAATATATGCTTCAAAAGTGCTCAATTAATATTAATTACATTACTTTGAAGTTGCTAATCCTTGGTCACAATCCAGGATATTACAATAAGCAAAATAAAAATATAGAATAAAAATTAACAAATTATATTGTTCAATTTATCCCTTTTTTTATTAAATTCCTAACTCATTAGTTTCTTTGTATATGAGTTTAAACATTAAAAAATTGAATAAAATACGTTAATTACCATCTTCCGTTTTACATAAATTATAGTAACCTTCCCTCTATTTTAAAAATGTACTATATAAATCTTAATTGAAATTAAAATATATGTTAAGCAAACCTTCCTCATATATTTGATGTTCAATTTTCATCTATCCAACCAAAAGTTAGTCTTTATTTTATTTTTATTCATAAGTAACAATTTTCATTAAAGAAGTAAAATGATAGTCAATCTACAATCGTAAAAGAGCATTATTGCAGTGAGTTAATAACCTATTACCATATCAAATTAAATTCATAAAAAACCCATTTATATTTTAGCAAGAATGTTCTTGCAGCCTTAGCTTGTGTTGTAATGTGAATACAAATGGATTTTAGAGTTTTAAGGAATGAGTTTAATTTACTCCAGGGCTCTAAGTTTTCTAGATAATTTTCTTCTATTCGCGCTAAGAGAATACTGCAAACAAATGGGTATACTTATCACAGCAGCTTCTCCTTTAGGAGCTCCAGGTACAAGACGGGGCGACAATCGGATCCTAGACAATGAAATACTCATTGATATTGCTAAATCTCATGGCAAAACAGTTGCTCAGGTTTTAATTTCAATTTCAAGTTCCTTTCCAATTTTTGAACTATTTACTTTCTTCATGATGCTACTAGCTACCGCTTAATTTAATTAATGTCATACTTCTTAGTAATGGTCCAATTGATAATACATTTCAATTCAATGCAATTTTTTTTGTGTAATATAGGTTTCTCTACGATGGCTATACGAGTTTTATTGCAAAGAGTTATAACAAGGAGAGAATGAAAGAGAACTTAGAGATATTTGATTGGTCACTCACAGAACATGACTTGGAGAAGATCAGTCAAATCAAACAGATAAGATTACATCAGGAGCACCCATTATTCGAATACATTGCTTGATGCTTACATATTATTTTTCTTGTTTCCTTTCTCTAATGTCCATACTATACTTTCTAAAATTTTCTGCACACGTTGATTGATGACTACTCATCATGTAAAAAATACTTAAAAATTTAACTAATACGCAAATTTTAAAAAGAAAGAATAGCTTAGATGCACAATACCTGTTGAACGTTTGCATCCCTTCTGTGTTCTCAACTTCATCAACTCTTGTCTTCAAGTCCTCTTTCATGCTTTAGAGATCTTCCCATAACTTTCAGCGATTGAAAATTCTCTTTCAAATTAATCAAATAATCAGCTTCTTTCTTGGCACAACCACACAGACACTTGGTAATGTCCCATATAAAGAAACAAAGAGGAAGAAGAAGGGACGAGGGAGGAGGAGGGAGGAGTTGAAGTGAAGAAACAAAGAAAGCAAGAGTGCCAGTAGGTGGGGGAGGTTGATATAAAATGTGAAAAGTAAATATGATATGTACCATGTATGCACCAATTAATGAACAATATAAACACATCATCATTATGTATATATGAGTAGGGCCCAGCCCCACTAATCTACACTTGTTAGATTCTCACCAACTCCCAGTGTAAGTGCCCCTCTGGCACTAACTGCCCCTCTCAAGGTAAAATATGTTGATTAATAATGCACATTTACAAACAATGACATCCACACAATCATATACTTATGGCATGATGTATAAAGGATAATGTTCTACCTCAAAGTTCTATCAACCCCTTTTGTATGTGCCTCGTAAAATGTGTCACTTCCGGCTTTCAACCCAGTCCTAAAATATTAAATGTACAAGAAATAGGTCATAACCTATCTAAGTATTATTTTAGACACTTTCATAGTGTTTCTTGTGGTTATATTAGTTTATGGTAAAAATTTACTAAAATGCTCCCGGGACCCCGGCTCGACCCCGCCGTACTCAAACTGACAGCCCGTTTTCCCAAAATTTTGACTAGGGTTATCCTCACATATTTTTGCCCAAGGAATCCATTTCTGAGCTCAGAATTACCAAATTCAGTGTTAAATTATGAAATTGCCCTTGACATCCCCGTTTTAGGGTTTTAGGGAAGCTTTTGTAATTATACTTTTTCGGGCTTTTCTGAAAAGGTGACCAACTGTAATCCCACCTAATTTTTCCTCCTGAATCCAATGGAACCATCAAATCATTGAAATTCCAACTCCTTCCCCCCAGAACAGTGCTGGCCGAAACTTGACTCAAGAAAAGGAAAAATGCACTTTTGTGTTTTAATCTCTAAAGCTTATGTCTTTTCACTTCTAATCCCTTATTAAGTAATTTAAACACATTATAACCATGATTCAAAGAAATTTAGGCAGCATAACCCCTTAGGGTTAGGACTTTCCAAATTTACAAACTCAACAAAAATGACCAAATCCAACCATATACTTCAACAATAACAACATACTAGTATGGATTAGAGATTTGTGGAGTTACCTCTTGAGTTCTTGAGCTGTCTCTCTCTAGGCATCCTCCTCTCTCTCTTTCCTTGAGCTCAAAATGTGCTTTCTAAGCCATTGATTCCATAGAGAAGAAGAGTTTAGAGAAGATTTCATGGAATACTACAAGAAACTCTTAAGAAATCAACACTTACCTTAAGCTTTCTCTTATTCCTTCTATCTAGATCTCAAGATCTCTTGAACTCTCTCTCTCTCTCTCTCTTCTTTTCTCTAGCTTGGCCGAAAATGCAAGGGAAAGAGGAAGGAAGATTTTTATAAAATATCTTCATTTCCCTTAATTACTTTATTCTCCAAAAATCCATCTCATGATAACTCTTGTACCTTGCCTTATCTCTTCCAAATTGGTGTCATAATGCTCCATTAGGCTTGAACTAATTATCCTCCCCTTTTGATTAGCCCAAAACCGTCCCCTCTTATGCCTTCACCAACCAAATGGGCTTCTTCCAACTAATCCAACTATGCACTCAAGTGTTGTACCACAATCATGATTACCATGTAAAAGAAGCGTTATTTTAACACAATTAGACATGTGCTCATTTTTGTCAATTATAAACTAATCCCTTTATTATAGGATAATGACACTTGGCATGTTTAATTCCACAAATCATTTTTCTCTCCCATTTTCTTATGCTAGGCCAAATTTTATAAGAAAAGGGAAATAGAAATTGTTTTAATATTTCCATAATTTCAATTAAATGAATTATGCACAAGTCCTTCCAATTTCACAACTCTTGATTTATTCAACTAAGAACATTCCAAATATACATTCTCCTTTATTTCCCTTAATTAATTGAAATTAACTTCAATTAATTGGAAACTAATTAATTTTTTGCTAAATTGGCAAAGTTACGAGTTTGCCATAACCTTTGTAATCTAATTTCCTTTCTTGAATTAATTTTCCCATTTTCTCATGAATATGAATATTTCTAAAATTCATAAGTTTCAAATTCATGAATATTCACCATTTTATTGAATTTCTAAAGTAATTACAATATATTTGGTGAATATAAAATTTGGGGTGTTACATATACCATCCATAAAGAAGGACTACCTAAGCCTTCCATATAAAAGGCATGCAAAATGTAATACAATGCATGAAATTAAATATAAGATATAATATAATGGCCTCCTCCTGTCAAAGGAGGACATCACACACACACACACACAGAGAGTTAGCTCCTAAATTTTCGGCATTTCCTTCACATGTTTTTGGTCCTCTCTTTACTCTATAAGGATTGCTATTAATAGGCAGAGGTGTGTGTCTTGCTTCTTCACGGAATGAACAGGGAACAGTGTCGGACGATTTTTTTTCCAAGATGAACAGTAACCTTGTCTGCCACAAGCTACAGTGATTCCGTTGCTACAGTGCTTTCGTTGTGAATAGTCCCGTCGTGAATAGTAATTGGGGTGAACAGTGAATAGTGCCACTGCTACAGTACCTATCTTTTTTCCAACTGTGCCTCCTTGTCTTGTTATAATCCCTTGGGTCTCTTTTTAGGTCTTCTTTCTTCTCTTTTACCCTTAACATAGTGTTGTACGTGGCTATCAAAAGAAAAGCAAGGAAATATTTATCAATTACACCCAAATTAATTACATTAAACTTAAATATTGTCCACAAAATTATCATATAAGTGAAAATAAATATGTAAATATTTTACTTATCAAATTCCCCCACACTTAGCTCTTAGACGTCCTCGGATAAGGAATGACTAATTAGTGCTTGCAACAAAATCAGAAGTGTCAAGTCATAAGCAAGAATACAATTGAAAAATAAAGAGATCATAGTGTTCATGAATCAATGAAAATATAAACTGGTGACTTTATTTGAAACTGCATAAACCGAGTTCGTACTTGTAACTCATTCTCTCAATCTCTCAAGTGTTTAAGGGTAAGTGTTTCACTCAAATTCAACCAAAAAAATTGCATTACCATAGGCTTGCTAAAAATCTCAATCTCCATTATCTAGTTCACATGTATAATAGAAATCAAAAGGTCTTATTAAGGGTTGTAATGGAGTTGAGGTAAGAGGAATGTAAAACATGATATGAAAGGTTATGAAATAGAGTAAATGAAAAATGGGCTACTTATAAATTTATCTCATCACAACAACTCACAATTCAAATACTTAATATATATATATATATATGTATGTATGTATATTTATTTTTCATTTTCTTTTTTTTTCATCTTTTTTTTCATAAATTTGCAACTCTAAAGTTGATGATATATACACCCCCACATTTGTCAAAATCCCATTTCACAAGAATTTCAAATGCTCTGCTAATCTTCAAAATTATGTACAAGCACTTGATATATCATTAAAACACATGTTAATGGGTTGAGAACAAAGAAACAATCAATTAGGCTCAAAGGGGCTTATCAACGATATAATTGCAAGGTTGGCTATTTGGTTCTGACTAAAGAAAATGAATGCCTTTATCATTTTTAAATGTGCATGTGAGATGTAATTTCAACTAGATTAAAAGCAAGTTCTAGAGTTACAACTTAATAGGTGAATATCGCACACAAGATAAATAATCATTATATGCTCAAGAGCTCACGGTCAGGGTCTTTCAAACACAGTTCATTCAATCTCAAAATTCAGCACCAATTGCAACAATCAGTTGTTTATTCATGCTATAAAATCTCTAAATTCAATTGATCCATTCTTAAAACTTATATACTTCTTAAAATCTTTATAAAGCACTTGAACAAGATGATTTTTTGTAGAAAAGAATAAAACATATAACTAATAAAATACGTCTCAAGAGTTAAGATTAACTTCTTATTCTGCCATTTTTTTACACCCCCTACATCTAATGGTTTTTACTAACTACCTATTTTTTTTATAATTCCTCCCTTAACCTAAATCAGACATTGTCTTCAATGTCTTCTAGAGCTTGGAGAAAGTTTATTTTTTTATAAACACACCATAAACCAAAATGCTAAAAGTAAAACCAAAAGATCAAGGAGAGTTACAATCGAAGAGTGGTATCTGGATTCTGCTTCTGACTGCTATATGAAGATTGCCCACCTATTTGCTTGACTAATAGTTTTGGGTAAGGTTTATAGGTTTGTAGTTGATCGAGCAGCTGATGCAGAAATTATGGAATGGCGAGTCGCTTGGCGTATGAATCCTATTTCTACAGCATGATCATAAAAAGACAACAAATCATCATAAAAACCATTAACATTTAACAATCCTAATGGCTTCTTGTGAAAGTTTAACTTAGCCCAATATGTAACGCTAGAAATGCCATCCAACAACTCTAAACCACCGGGTAGAGCAATGAAAGATTGAGCATGGTATAACATTCGTTCCATTCTTTCAGGCAAGCTTGAAACCTGTAACTCTTGTCCTAAGGAAAAGGTGTGATCTTCTAACTCTTTCACCCTTACACTCAAACCCTTGCTTCCATTTATGGATGCAAAAATAGCCACACTTCCCCTTAAGCCCTGGATGCCTCCTCCATATACAAAGTTGATCTTTCTGGTAGCTAATGCAATTCCAAGTTCTTTTACTACAGTTACAAACTCTCTATTCTTGCCCGAATCAGTTTCACCAAACATGTAGATAGAAGTAAATCTATATTTTTGTGTGGTACCCTTTTTCTCTTTCTTTCTCTCAGACCATTTGTGTTCACAAGTAGAAGAATGCATATTTACAAGTGAAGAGTGCATATTTACGCTAATAAAACAACGACAATAAAATCACACAAATCACACATTTTTCAAAGAAGTTTGAAAATTTTTCTGACACAGATGACCAGTGGGCCATTGCGTGAAGAAATTAAACAAAAAGAGGAAAGAAAGTCAAAATTTACTAAGATAAAACAAATTAGACAAAAGCTGCTAAAAAGATAAGACAAATTAGACAAAAGCATGATTATGTACAGTAGTTGTGATTTTGGCTCACATCTTCCTCTAGATTTACGTCCAATAACGGCTTGAACGCTTTCTATGAATCAAAGATTTGCTTCCCATCTAGTTTTCTTATAAATTGGCAAACAGGGTCTTTTATCATCAGATTCCCAAGATAGTAAGCTGTTTTTCTGTATTGAATATGTCCACTAAATCAAGAAGAATGTGATGAACATCACCACTCGGATGCCTCTTAAGAGTTTGAATGATATAATCCAATGACTCCTTACTTGGTCCGTCCTTTATAAATTTAATTTTGTCTTCTTGATTTATAGAAATCATACCTTTGCTCCTATAGCGCTGATCACATGTCCACCTTGCACACTTATGGCAGACATTCATTCTTTTAGCTCTTCTCTTTTTAGCGTAAGAACTTCTTCCCATTCCTGACAAAGGATTAACAAATGATTTATGAATCTCACCTGCTAAACGTACCTTAGTTTCAATGATCCAGTGTACATCCTTAAGAAGGCCCAAACACTTGAAGATCTTCATCCTTTCAAGTCGACTGCTATAGATCTTCATGAGCACATCTTTGGGAAGAGTGGGGAACCTGTTCTTAATCTTTGCAAGAAATTCCTCCATGTTAACTTGAAATGAAAAATGATGAAAACTAAAATTCTCAATGCAATGGAGTGTGTTTTAGTGAGTAAGAAAGAAAAATGAGAGAGTAGGAAACCAAAATGAGTGAGTATGAAAGAAAAATGAAAGAGTAGGAAAGAAAGAGGGAAAAAATGAGACAGTAGGAAAGAAGTTTTGGGTTGCCTCCCAAATAATCGCCTTTCTTTAACGTCTTTAGCTAAACAAACACAAATTTTTTTTTAATTAAATTATTTTTTATATTTTTAAAATTTTTTTAATTGTAGCTACCAAAGTGGAATACATCATCAGGGGCTACCAGAAGTCTTGCAAAATCATAACAAAACATCAAACCAAACCTTGGGTTGCATCCCAAGAAGCGCTAAATTTATAGTCTTCAACCAGACTTTCGAAACCAACTACTAATCAAAAGTATCAAACACCATGATTACCTTATCTTCATTTTTTTTCAAGCAATAATGTTTCAGACACAAGAAATAATCATTCAAAGTAATTAATTGTACTTCTTCAATCATAGACAATTTTAGAGTACAATTATTTACTGAATTCAAATAAAGTACAACATGCATGTATTTGCAAACAGATTTATGACTTTCCAAAATTTTAGAACATCCCACAAAATCCACTTGACCCTCATCAGTAAGAATCAACACTTCAATAGGAGTGACATGAATAACAACTTTTGGAATATCCACATTAGTTTCAACATCAAAATGACAGGAATCAGGTTCCACAACTAGATCTTCTTCTAGACTACACCCACTAATCTCTTCAAAAGTGATTTCAAGTTCCTTATCACATTCCATAAGAGCCAAAGTTTCATTCAATTCCATATCCTCAATTTCCTCACAAAATTCATCATTGATACAAGAAGGGGTCATCATGCTTAAAGAATTATCTTGCCTCATAGTCTCAAGTGATGAAATAATTTGACTCACATATATTCCAATATTTTGGACACTTGACTCAATACTAGTGACAAGTTCCTTTTTGCTCTCTACTGAACTCCTCACATAATATTTCTAAATCAGATTTTTCCTTATACTCAAGAGTTTGTTCTTCAATATGTGAATAAGAGTAGAAAGGCAGATTAGGACAATACCTAACATATGGATCCAAAGACTCTTGTTGCTCTAAAATTCCATTAGGATAAAAAGAATGATAAAAATAAGTTTGGTTCATAGTGAAATCATCTCTCACATATTGACTGGTATTGCTATATAAACAATGCTTATAAGACTAACACTCTCAACAATAAGCACAAGAAAAATAATTATAAGGAGAAGAATTTTCAATCCACCCAACATTTATATTTTCTTGTCTCATTCCATCCATATGCATTCCATAAAAAGAACCAAGATATGACAATTTATCATTGATTGAACCAAATGAATGTTGTGAATAATCCTTTTTTTAAATATTTTTTTTTTGAAATTTTTACATGAAGACTAAATTAGTATTAAAATTACTTGGTATTGATATTAATGACAACAATCCCTAACAGCGACACCAAAAACTTGTTACGAGTGTAAATGATATCTTAAATAGTGTAAGTGTACACTATTGTAATCAAGTAATACAGAAGTGAGTAGAGTATCGTTCCTACAAGGATTGATCACTAAGTACCAAAATGAGTAATTTTAATTCTATTCAGTTGATTGATTAGTTGGTGATGAAAAATACAAAATAAAAAATGATTAAATATGGATGCAACTAATATGAAGACAACTACAAGAAAAAGCTCTAAGGGCCAGATTTGACTTAACATATTTCGGATTGAATCACTTATCTATTCTAGCCTAATTTATTCCACATGATTGATAGTCGAGTTCCCTCATTTAATTACTAGCCTCTTCCAAGGTCAAGAAATTCTATAATTAATTGCTAATCCAATATATTCCTATATGAATTTAAGCAATTAATCATGCATTAAGATTTATGGAACTCATTAAGACTACACAAGTCATATGTATATATTCCTATTTCATATGCAAATTATGGTTTTAATTATAGGGTCTATACACATGTATCTCCTTCCGGTCTCAACATACATATTGAAATCATTCAAAAGATGGCCAATCAAATGAAAGCATTAAGAACAATAATTAAAACTAGATTTAATAAGTCAAGATTCAATCCGTCATTAGTAAGCTACGTCATCACCCTAGGAAAATGAAATTTAGCTCATGATGAAATTAAAAGCAAAATAAAAATAAATTAACATTACATAAAACTAGAATGAAAACCTCATAAATAATGTATAAAACCTGAATATTAAATTAAAAAAATATAAATATACAACCAAAAGATGCATGAAAAATGGAGAAATCTAGCCGTCCATTTAGAAGGTAAAACATTCCATGTAGGTGGCAACCTATACCATCCATAAAGGAGGACTACCTAAGCCTTCCATGTAGGAGGCATGCAAAATATAATACAATGCATGAAATTAAATATAAGATATAATACAATGTCATCCTCTTGTTAAAGGAGGACATTGCACGCACACACACATTGTCAGCTCCCGAATTTTCTGCATTTCCTTCCTGTGTTTTTTGTCCTCTCTTCACTCTACAAGGGTTGCTATTTATAGGCAGAGGTGTGTGTCTTGCTTCTTCATGGACTGAATAGTGAACAGTGCCGGACGCATTTTTTTCCATGATGAATAGTAACCTTGTTTGGCATAAGCTACAGTACTGACGGTGCTACAGTGATTTCATCGTGAATAGTCCCTATCGTGAATAGTACTGTGGTGAACAGTTAAAATGAATAGTGCCGTCAATGAATAGTGCCACTGCTATGTACCGATCTTTTTTCCAACTGTGCCTCCTTGTCTTGTTATAATCCCTTGGGTCTCTTTTTAGGCCTCCTTTCTTCTCTTTTCCCCTTAACATAGTATTGTATGTGGCTATCAAAAGAAAAGCAAGGAAATATTTATCAATTACACCCAAATTTATTACATTAAGCTCAAATATTGTCCACAAAATTATCATATAAGGGAAAATAAATATGCAAATATGTTACTTATCAAGGATCTTCAAACATCAAGACTTCTCCTACTGCATTTCCTAGTGTCACAGCATTTTCCCTGTCAAAAGCTTCAAGTGGTAATCCGTGAAACTGAACCCAAAAGGGGGAATAGTCAAAGTTTACTTCTTTCAAGACCATACATTCTTCCCAGATCTGTAGGTTCAGAAGGTAACCTTGAATAGACTATGGCCGCCCTTTGATGATACACATATAATCATCTTTTTTCTAGAATCTGAATAAAATATGAGATTATTTTTATCTAGATCATGTATTTCGACCTCCTCATTCAATTGCCAACCTTTCTAGATCATCGATATAATCGTTGGCTTGTTTAAATTCTTCCCTGTTATCAACTTATCCACCAGAGCTCCACCTTATGTCCCCTTACTCAGATCAAGTGTCACACCCCGTATCCCCACCATACTGTGTGCCACATACACCCTCGGTGGGCAGCAGGTGGACTCACAAGGATATAATCCCACCCCGCAGGTGAGCTAGTAGCTCAATGGTACTATGTCTCACCAAACTCTTACACTTATCCCCAGGGTAATGGTTCAAGTCGTGGGGAGGTGAAAGAAAGTCTCAATTGGTGGGATTATATCCTTGTGAGTCCACCTGCGGCCCACCAAGGGTGTATGTGGTGCACGGTGTGGTGGGGATACGGGGTATGACATCAAGGTTCAAAAAACCCTCTTTCATTGTTTTGTTACTACTACATTGACCAACCTCCATACCTCCAAACACCTTACTCGACCAAAACAAATACATAGACTCATGCACTCAATATAATGGAAATGGGGAAGAGGAAGAAGATAAAGAGAAGGAAATGGGGAAGAGGAACAAATCTAAAGAGGTAACACACTCAGTAGAAAGGAAGGAGAGGAGAGGAAGAAAATAAAGAGACAACACCATCACCTCATAGAACTCTCACAGAGGAGAGCAAAAGGAATCAGAGTTCAGAAAGCTTAAAATTGGAGGTAATAAAAAGTTGATTGTCAGAAATAAGTGATAGAGAATGATAGTATAATGGTCTTTTCTGTAAGAAAGAATAACAAACAAGGACATTCATGAATTGGGGAGAAAAATAATGCAATAAAAAATAATGAACAAGGACACATGACAACAAGCATGAAGAAACATTATGTGTAAGCAAAAAGGCTAATTAGCATTACTGACTTGAGAAACTCTTGATAGTTTTTAAACAAATGACAACGTGCCAGAGTGATTTCCTCATAGGAACTCATCACCAAGCTATTGAAATTTACATGCAAACATTAGCTCATTTCATGGGGAGGCTTCAATTACATGTTTGCCAGATGGCAACAAAAAAATAGAATAACTATGCTAGCTCCAAGGCTTCCGTAGCTTGAAGGAAAGTATTGGAAAATGAAAGGAATTTTTGGCCAATTGATGAAGTGATAGTTGCCTTGTTTCTATTATATTTTCATGTCAAATTTTAATCTTTTTTATGTTTGGTTTAGTCCTAAAATTTATCTTAAATATTGTTTTCCTGGTTAATATACGATTATTCTTGTACATTTAATGGGTAGGCTCTTCAAAAGAATCATAGACAATTACAGGCAATTACAAGAGTTAATCGGCTAAAGTGGTTTTATTTCATTATTTGAATCTTCTGTTTGCATTTATGTTCCTATCATTTTGCTTTCATAATTAAGGGTGATTTAGAGGTTTACTTGTGGCCTACTTCCCCCTATATGTAGTAACATTGTTTTCAAAATAAAGAACTTTAAGTCATTACTTTCTAAAAATCCTCTGCTTCTTTTGAAAAAGTGGGGAGGGAGCTCAATTTAAGTTGAGGAAAAGAAGTAAAAGATGCTGATATGAAACTTCAACTCAATTTCTCTCAGTTCTGACAGTATGAGGGAATATAAACTTAGGATGCTTAATTGAAGCCAAAATGTATGTCAAAACTACCACACAAACTGAACGCATTTTAAGAATATTTTACCCTGACAGATGGGGACCATATAGTTATACACCTTTTATAGTTACGATTTTTCCTGTGGTTTTGCATTCCCATTCTCTATAGAAAACCTTTTTCGCCAAGCTTGTACCACTCATTTTCAGTGGGGACCATAATATGCAATGATGAAAGCTGAGACTGCCAGGAAAATGAAATCAGATTAAAGAAGAAAAATATAACAAAATCTATCTATGCTAATGAAGAACTTATGAAATTCAGTACACAGATACCACTTTAAAATTGAAAAGAATTATGATGACACAAAATTGGCAAAAGTATTAATTATTTAGTAGAACCTTGAGAATAAAAAAAACACTGAATTGTGTTATATAAAAAGTTCTACTAGCATGTTAGTGTGGATCAAAGAAAATTTGCCAAGAGAAAACCCGGATGTCCAAATGAAAACGAATGACTTTTTGAAAAAACAAGGAAAGCTTTTATCCAAAATCTTATGGAGCACTCTATATCCTAAAGCTAAATATTGGCATACTGTTAAATAATTAAAAACTACAATTTTATAGAAGCAGTGAAATTTGCTTGGTTCTTGGGTTTTCTGTGATTGGGGATTTGGGGAAATATCTTGTTGTTCCCCTTCATAACAAATGGGTAATGAAAGAATCCTACCAGTTTGTGGTGGATAAGGTCAAGACGTACTTGTCTAAGTGGAAAGCAAACACAGTATCGTCGGTAGGGAGGTTGACGTTAATTTCCTTTGTGAATCGGCTATACTAGGATATGTCATGCAAACCTCTCTTCTTCTTGCTAGCACTTAGGAGTCCTTGAATAAGTGTAATTGACAGTTCTTATGGGGAAGCACAGAGGAAGCCAAGAAAATTCCATAGGTGGCTTGGTATGTTATTTGTGAGCCAAAGAAAAAGGGAGGTTTAGGACTTCACTATGCCAAACACCATAATCATGCATATTTAATGAAAATTGGGTAGAACTTAGGCGCAAGGATAATTTTGGGTCAAAGTGGTGCGAAAGAAAAAAAAAAGTGGTGCTGACTTGATTATGATGACTGACAAAGAAAAACTGGGATCTAACTTATGGAATGGCATTAAACGAACATGGGACAAGGTGCAAGTTGGGATGGAAGTTGTAATACCCTAAATTTTGAGATTTAAGGCTAGAGAATAAGCCTGAAATAAGTGGACTGCTAAGCCCCGATTTAGCAGGAGCCCAAATTTATTCCCTAATGATTCTTATATCTTAGGGGTATTAAAGAAAGTAAAATAGTGAATTTTGGAGAAAGTAATTATGTTTATGGTGAAATGAAAAGTTGGGCAATTTGGTGGTTGTGTGCATTGTGGTTCAAAACTGAATATGCATGGATGTGATGAGAATTTGGTTGTTTTAGTGATTCCATTAGCTTCCTTGTGAAAATTTGTTTAGGGAGAGTGTTTGTTGTGAAATTAGAACCATTGGAAACACTTGTGCAAAAATTGGAATTCTGTCCATTGAAACTCTGTGTTGGGCAGTTTGTTTGTCAGATGTTTTGAATGGGCAAATGGTGTCAAAAAATTATGAAACTTTTCATCCTAAAAGTTCACATGCCAAGCTTCAAAATGAACACATAATTCATGTCATTTCGTTTTATGTGCTGGGAGTTATGATTTGCCAAAGTTTGGGATCAAAATTGGACTCTGTTTTGGAGCAGTGTTGAGTTTTGTGTAATTCTGTATTTGTGTAGTGATTTCTAGTAATGGTCCATATTTTTCCTATAAAGAGAACTTAAATAGATTTCATTTGGCTTTGTGATCAACTCATTTTGAATTTTTTCGAATTAGTTATGATTTTTAAAGTTTGGGAAGAAAATACGAAAATGGGAATTATGACATCATCAAAATAAAAGATGACATCAGCATGGAATTAAAACATTTTCTCATCATCTTCTGCTCCATTTCCGTCATATTGCAGCTGAAAGAGAGAGAGAGAGAGAAAGAGGAATTTGTGAGCTTTTAGAGAGAGAAGGAAGGAGAAATCTCACAAGGTAGGTCGATTTCTTCAGTGAATTCGTACCTAACGTGTATGATCCTTCTCCTAAGTTATTCCTCTATGTGAATTCAGGTTTTGAAGCAAGGAATTTCATTGTTCAAAGAGGCTAGGGTTCAGCCATAAGAAGGATAAGCCAGAAGGAGCTTAAGGTAACATCCGAAACTACAATCTTTGATTGTTTTGGCTGCTGTGAGTAGTTTAATCGGTGAAATTCTGATTGATTTGCTTTGATTTCAAATTTGGTAAAGCACTTGGCCTAGGGGTTATGCTGAAAAAATTGATACTAAATGGTAGTTCTAACCTAATGTAATGGTTAATAAAGTGGTTAGGAGTAGAAAGAAACACGTCTGCGGAGCCGAAACCGAAAAACCCTAATTTTTTCCCGGGGAATTGAGAATTTCGGCCAAGGCTAGTTTGGAGGGGTTAGAGATGGATTTTCAATGATTTGATATTTCCATTGAGTTTAGGAGCGAAAATTAGGTGGGGTTACAGTTGGTCACTTTTTCGGGAAAGGCCTGAAAAAGCATAATTACGAAAACGCCCCTGAAACCCTTAAAGTGGGGCTGCCAAGGGTAAATTTATAATTTGACAATGAATTTGATAATTCTAAATCCAGAAATGGATTCCTTAGGCGAAAGTAAGTCAGGATAGCCCAGGATAAAATTTTGGGAAAAGTACAGTTGGACCGGGTATAGCGGGGTGGGGCCAGGCCCCTGGGGGCATTTTAGTAATTTTTCAATATAGCCTCATCTAACCCTCAAAAATACTATGGAAGTGTCTAAATGGTATATTTGGAATTGTAGGACCCAGTTGAGGGCCTGAGTTGCTGTCACGCAAATCGAGGAGAAAAGACTGGAGGTAGGAGACTTACCTTCTTGACATGTATTTGATATCTTTACTTGTGTAGTGATGTATGATATTGCTTTACTTGATTGTGTAGAGCATATTTGAATAAATGAAGCTTTGTTTCTGTTTTGCTGTGGCCATAGTTTTGTTACATGAAACATTAAGCATGCAAAAATGTCATTATGGGGCATACATCTAGTTAAAGCTAACATGTCATACACATAACATCTATCATGCATGCATTATGGTATCTGTTTCCTAATGAGATTCTCTTGAATCTCACCCTCCCCTACCAACAATTTAGACAGGGCAAGTGGCTCGTGGAGGGAGCGGCTAGGACTCCTTCGAGATGAGAGTTGGTAGTTGGTTATCAATATGAGTTGGGATGATTGTGTATGATTCAGTTGAGTATATGGTTATGAATTCGAGATGAGATTGTGTAATCCCCATAATTAGATTTTCTATACCCTTTTAATAAAGGTATGAACCCAAGGTTTGCTAGGAATTATGTTGTGCACTCTGATA
The DNA here is from genome assembly GCA_963855925.1 of Inga laurina. NCBI lineage: Eukaryota > Viridiplantae > Streptophyta > Magnoliopsida > Fabales > Fabaceae > Inga > Inga laurina. Next base: position 30,714,768 of record OY979708.1, read on the forward strand.
TATAATGAATGTGATTTATCTGTGAAGTAATTATATTCTAAGTGTGAATCTGAGACCCGGGGAGTTGGATTTTGAAAGGTATATGTGAAAACCTTATCGGGAATATGGGATTTTAAATGAGTTTTGAATACTGTTGGTCTCTAATTTATTTTAATCGCGTATTTTGGATATAATTACGGAGAGGGGGTTACATAAGTTGTGGAGGGCGGATACTGAAGGTGGAAGTGGAGGAAAGACATGGCCTTTACAATTCGATCGGCTTCTGAATCCTTAAAAAAAACAAGTTTCCAGACAAATCCTTTTTGGGAAAAGCTGTGGAAGATCAAGGTTCTGGAGAGATGTAAAATGTTTATGTGGACTGTTGGTCATAAAAGTCTACTTACCAATGCTGCTAGGCATCAAAGATGATTAAGTGATGATGCAACATGCCCCGTGTGTCACGTAGATATAGAAGACTTATAGCACATTCTTCGTGATTACCCTACCACTTTGGCATTAAAGAAAGAGTTGATCAATCCTAAACTATCGCAAGGTTTTAGCTATGTAAACATCCCTGAGTGGCTTTGTTGGAATCTAACCTTACATTATAGTAAACAAAATCATGATGAATGGTGAGAGATGTTTATTATCATCTACGGGTAGGTGTGGAAATAGTCATAATTTGTTTATGTTTGAGAATAAGAAGATACCCAATACAACTCTTCAAGCTAGTATGCGTACGATGATGAGTAGTCTCCACAATGCTCGAGACAGACTCCACAATGCGCTGAGATGATGACGGAATGAAGTGGCACCTATTACCTTGGATTAGATCAAAGTTAACATCTTTGGTGCGTTTTCACAAGCTACGTTGGGCATTGCATCTAGTGGAATCTTAAGAGATGCGCAAGGAGATTTTATTAATACATTCATATTTAGAGGGACCATCTTACAAATGAATTATAGCGTTGTATCCATGACATGAAACTTGAGTGGGACTTGGGATTCAAGAATGTCATTTTAGAGATGGATTCCTTAGAGGCCATAGATCTTATTAAACATGAGTTGAATGAAGTTCATGCAGACAGGGGGCTTATTACTGAAGCATAATAGTTGCTACATAGGGAATGGAATGTTGAGATCAAACATGTCAGGCGCTGGGCTAATGGTGCGGTAGTTTTGCTAGCTAAAGCAGGCTTGTCATTCATGCCAGGCTTCTAGTTAATCACGGAAGCTTCACCGGAGCTTGAGCATTTAATTGTGAGGATAAGACTTAGTATTTTCTGATGGTTGCTTACTTGTATAAAAAAAGATTTGTTTATAAATTATAAATGTGAGTGTAGTGTAGGGACTCTATTACATAGGTATGTCCCACATCGATCGAGGAGGGGAATGAAAGATGACTAATAAGGCTCTGGATACCTCCCTTCTTGACACTTTTTAAAGCCGTAGGGGCGGATGGGGCCTCAAAGTGGATAATATCAAGAGCAAAGCACTGGGATGTTACAACCTTCCTCCTTCTTCATCTATTCTATTCTAGAACCTTCCCTCTAGTTCCTTCCCTTTCACGCTCGATTATTCCTCCTCCACTATGAACGCCAATGTAATCTCTAACCTAACCACTAATCTTTGGTCTCGCTGTCTCAACCTCTCTTTTCTTGACTCGTGGCTTGTCTTCCTCAGATCTCACTCTTGGCTCCGTTGTCTTTGTCAAATCTCGCACTCGGCCTCTCGTTGTCAAACCCCTTAATATTTTAACATTTATCTAAGTATTAACGTGTAGTTCAATGGGCGAATAGAAACAGCATAAACTTATTAATATAAAGTACTTGATTATACTACATCAATCCCCATAGGGTTTGTACGTAATATTTACACAACCTAAAATAACATAAAAACTACAGAAAACCAACACTACTGCCCTGGCAGGTCTGGAATCTTCAGTTACTGGTGTCTGCTTCCTTGCCCTTGGAGCTGCGATCTCTTATTGAATAAATTTTTAAATATTTGGAAAGGGTTGAGATTGATATGAATCTCAGTAGTAACACACAATCAATCATATGAAATGTGAAAAATAAACATGCAATGCACCATATAATGAAACAAAACAAATATATTGTACACATGTTTGTCTGTTTAGCGTTCAAGATCAAATGATTGTTTATTCCTACTGGCCACACTGTGTACATTGTTCAAGATCAAATGATAGTTTGACCCTTACTTGCTGTAATGTTTTGGAGCAGATAATTGTCTGTCTGTACTTGTCTCACTACCTCAACTGGGTCCTATTTGGCCTGATGGTACTTATGCTTTTTCTATCGGGTGGTACTTGTGCTTTTCCCACATCACAGCTAGGTTTTGCAAAAAACAATTTATATCACAGAACATGGCAACACAAAGCATATAAACAATCATATAGTGTATGAAAAATACAGTTGCTACCTGAAATCCTTTCCAAATGTCTAACTATTCTGGTTTACTGATTCATGATTCGGCTAGGGCAAATGTCAAATCCTAAAATTTTGAATTTTATAATAAATGAGTCATTACTCATTCATGCCTCATTCCTAAATTCATATAGTTGGTTATCTCTACCAAAATGCATAATTACCAAAATGCCCTTAGGAATCCAGTCTAATTTCCCTTTATACCTAGTATAACTTACTTTACCAAAAATTTTGACCCAGACTATTCCTATACAATTTTGCATGTAGAATCCATTTTGGACCTCAGTTTTGCCAAAATCACATTCCATTTTCCAAATTACCCTTATAGCCACATATATTAGGGTTTTAGGGGTAAAATTGTCATTTCATACCCTGGAGCCTTCATAGTTCATTTTTCACATGTTCATTGCATAATTTTTCATTCTAAACACAATGAAAACATCAATCCATCAAATTTCAGCCCAAACACAATAAATCACCCCTGGTTGAAATTCAAGAAAAATTGGGAAAATTGGAGTTTCATGACTTCATTCAACAAAACACCTTTTTTTCACCCTAATTCACTTCTTGAATCCCTTAATTACATTTCCTACATGATTAATTAAAAATTGGACAACATCTCTCAGGGTTTTTGCTTCCCAAATTATAAAATCATGACAACCAAGCCAAATAATCAACTAAATCATCAACAACAACCATGAATCAACAAGTAAAACAAGATTTCATGATTTACCTCTTGATTCTCTTCTTCTTCCTCTTCAACCATCCCCTCTCCTTCTTGTTTCTTCTTGATTTTCTTCTTGGTTCATGTGATTTCAAGAAGGATATGAGGATTAGAAGAGGTTTTTAAGAGTTTAGATACAAGAACAAGTGAATTTTCTTGTAAATTTACCTAGGTTTGCTTCTTGAATTCTTATCTCTTCTTTTGCCCTTTGCCTTCTTCAAAATATTGCTCTCTCTCTTCTCACTCTATTTGCTTGAAATTTTGGCCCTTTGGAAGAGCTAAATGGCTTCTTGAAATATCATCTTCCACCTCCTTAAAATAATAATTATTTAGTGGAATTTTGCACGACTTTTTTACTTTTTGCTTCTTCTTTTTCTACTTGGCTTCGATCCAAATGCTTCCACTTGGCTTAATTTGTGTCCAAATATTTATTTTCTCCTCCCTCCCTCCTTCTTGACTGACTTTGGCCCTTAATTATGAAGAAATAAGAGGCTTCTTGATTTATTAGCCAAATGACCATTTTGCCCTTACATTTCTTCAATTTCTGAATCAAATTTTTGTCTTCCTTCTTCCTTTTTCTTTTTGGCCAAAAATTGAGCAACAATTGGGCTAAGAATTGTTCTCTTCTCTTCTTCATTTTAGGTTACAAAATTGGGCCTTTAAGAAGACAATAAATTGAACTTTTATATCTTAACTTAGCCAAATTTCATGTAACCTCTACTTCTAATATTTTGCTATTTCAAGTGCACCAAAACCCACCATTTTATTCCATTTAATGTAACAAATGTACAAGGAATTTTGGTGAACAAAATTTGGAATATTACACTCGTGTTGACTCATGGCTTGTTGTCCTCAAATCTTACTAGTCAGCAACCATCAACCTCTTGCTTTATCAGATCTCAATAATCTTAGTCTCTCCCTTCTCGCCTTGTAAGCCATGCCTTTGATGCAAATCTAAACCACCCTCCTTTCTTCACAGCTTCCATCTTTCGTTCTCCTCTAACCACCGCCAATATTTTTCACAATTAGTTTTTCTTCTCTTTGTTCTATCTAACATAGGCGAGATCTATACTTTCTTCTATAAAAGGCTTCAAAAGGAGCCATTTGAATCAAGGAACGAAAAATCAGACCGGGCAATGAACCGGTCACAGCACAGGTTCAAGGGTTAATGGGTCAACCGGGGTCTAATCGGTAGTTGAACTGGTCATATTAAAATATTATAATTTATTAGTGGCAATATATATTAATATATTTTTAAACTTCTATAGATAAAAATGAAGATTTTTAGAAAAAAAATACTTAAAATCTATTAGTATGAGTTATAATACATATACTTATGCAATGATATCTCCTTTTCTATAATTATTATATCTTTTTAAATGATTCTTTTCATTATCTTCTTCATTTTTTATAGATTTGTTATTTCTTTGCCCATTTTTCTCTTCATTTTGGTCTTCAACCAGAGAACCGATTGAACCGGTCTGAAACCGGTTGAAACGGTCAGAACCGGTGGTTCAACCGGTCATACCGGTTTCATTTTTTTTATTTTTTTATAATTTTTTTTGCCAAAGGGCGTCCCTGTTTGGTGTCCCTAATGTATATATATATATGCTAGGGACGCCATTTTGGCGTCCCGCAACAGGGACGCCCTTTGGAAGAGCCACTAAATTAAATTGGGGATGTAAAAAACAATTCAAATTTTTTCTGGCAGTCTTTATTTGTCAGCTTTATACTAGTTTTACATTCATCTTTCTCTGCCCATCGCCGTAAACATAAGAAGAGCCACTACCACTACGCATTTTAACTCTTACTTCTTCTTCTTTATATGCCCTTTTTACTCTTACTTCTTCCTTTCTCTCTCTTTTTTTCACCGCCAGATCTGCTATGCTTTCTTACCATCTTTTGTATTTTATCTTCTTTCTCTTTTTTCTTTGAGTTTCCCTTCTATTTTATCTTCTAACTTGTGTTGTTATGGCTTGTAGATCAGAACTTTGAAACATGCTTCATGACCACGTTCCCACTGAGAAAACGAGGTTCATCTCTCCCTGTCGCTCTTTTCTATTCATTATTACGAGAAAATAAATTTCAATAATAGAAGGAGATAAGCTTTTTGTAACTAATTCCTCTTATTATTTTCATCTTCTGCCTATAAGATTTCAGCTTTGGAGTTATTATTGTGTAGATTTTGGAGTTCAGATACTAGATCTGTAATTTTATTGACGATGATATATGATTTCTGGTTTTAAATACTGTTTAGTCCAGATCTGTAATATAAATGAATTTTTTTTTTTAAAAAAAAGCACTTTAGACTTCCCCAATTTAAAGTGGGGACGTCTAAAGTCCAGACCTTAGACGTCCTTTTATCTACGAACGTTATTGCCATTTTTTACTACGTCGCTCACATAGACGTCCCCTTGTTTTCAGACGTTAAAAGGCCTGAAAAAGGGACGTTAAAAATGTTTTTTGTAGTAGTGTAGGGGATTACATGACCAACATCAACGTAATATCTACATTTAATAAATAAACAGTAAAACAAGTCCAAAATAGATAACCAACAACCTGACAACACATCTCTACAAGATCTTAGCTGCTCCTGGTGGTTCATTTCTCTTTAGAGCCACTTACTCTGTCTGAAATGTTAGTCAATGGAAAGAATGAGATTCAAAAGAATATCAGTAGTAACAAATCACTCATACCACATGTAATCACAAAGCATGCAAGAAAATCATCAAGCAGCATTACAACATAAAGCACAGCACGCAGGCTGCCACATATACACATAATCACATAATCACATCCCCCGTATTCCACCACCCCGAAGGCACGGTCCTCCCACCGTCAACACCGATAGGCTATGGGTGAAGGTTTCACAAATAGCCTTTCGGCTCTCACATATAGCCTTACGACTTTCACATAGTCTCATCCCCCGGATTCCACCGCCCTGAAGGTACGATCCCCCTACCGTCAACACCGATGGGCCACAGGTGATAGACTCACAAACAATGATCAAACAAACATACCATGTATCACATATAGTATAAGGTAACAGAGTCACTACCTCGTTCTTTCTTGACTGGTGCCGGCACAGGCTGCTCGCGATCAGAGCAAATGTCGAATCCTATAATTCCAAATGCATCATTTAGACACTTCCATAGTGTTTCTAGGGGTTATATGAGTCTATAATGAAATTCTAACCTGGGCTATTCTAGCATATTTCCACCCAAGGAATCTTTTTCTGGACTCATAATTATCAAATTCAATGTTAAATTACAAATTTTTCCTTGGCAGGCCCACTTTAAGGGTTTTAGGTGCGTTTTCATAATTATGCTTTTTCGGCCTTTTCCGAAAAAGTAACCAACTGTAACCCCACCTAATTTTCGCTCCTGAACTCAATGGAACCATCAAATCATTGAAAATCCAACTCTAAGACCCATTTCTAGAGCTGGCCAAAATTTATGAGTTCTCCTGGGAAAATCAGGGTTTTACGATTTCGGCTCTGTAAACGCGTTCCTTTCTACTCCTATTCACTTAATTAACTATTACATTAGGTTATAACTACCATTTGAACCAAAATTGGGCAGCATAACCCTTAGGCAACTCAATTCCCAAAATTTAAAACCAACGGCAATTCAGCGAAATTTCACTGATTAAATTGCCCACAGTAGCCATAATAGTTAATATACAAAGATTTGGAAGTTGCCTCAATCTCCCACAAGTTTTTCCTAAATATGGCGAAAACCCTAGGTGTTCCACAACAGATTTTGAGCTTCCAAACCTTAAAGAACAAAGAGGAGTAGCTTAGGGTCAAAGTTATATGCATTAGGAGCTAAATCGTCGGAGAAATCGGCTTACCTTGCGAGATTTCTTCTCCTTTCTCTCTCTAAAAATCTGAACGTTCTCTCTCACCTTCAGTTGCTGTTTTGTGCGTTAAATGCTGAATGAAGAAGATGAGAATGATATATTATAATATCTTATATCATTTTAATGATTTATGGAATTTTCCAACAATTCCAAAACTAATTTTTATTACATAACTTCCTACATTCATGTAACCATGCCATCATGTCCAACCAATATTTCCTTATTTATGCCACATGTAAGAGACATCTAGGGGTCCCTTCCTATGGCATCAATTGGCTTCACAACTTGTTTCAGTTATGGATACACGTAAAGTCTCAATTTTGGTCAAAATTGCATTTTTGCTCAAATTTTCCATAAATTCATATTAAATTGACCAAAATATTCTAAATATATTTTTTCATTTATTTTCCTTAATTAATTGAAATTATCTTCAATTAATCAGAAAATAATTAATTTTGTGATAATTTGACTAAATTATGATTTTGCCATTACTTTTCTAATCCAATTTCTTCTCTTATTTTTCTTTGGCCAATTTCTATCTATTTTGGGACCAAATATTTTCTCCAATATTTCTTCATTTTTGGACCTTAATATTAGGCTTTTTAGATCACCTAAATTAATTCCATATTCATTGTTGCCCAATTTCCCGTGAAATTGAACATTTATAAAATTCATAAATTCCAAATTCATGAATATTCACCATTTTATTGAGTTTCCCCAAATAAGTATAATATATTTGGTGAATATAAAATTTGGGGTGGTACAGTTCTCTCCCACTTAAATAAATTTCGTCTTCGAAATTTATCACACAACTTGAGCCATAAACTCCGAATATCGCCTACGCATATCCGCTTCCGCTTCCCAAGTTGCTTCTCTCTGAGTTATTACCTTCCAGATCACCTTCACAAATGGAATGCTTCGATGTCTAAGCTGTCGTTCTTCCCTATCAATGATCTGTTCTGACTCTACCGTATATGTGAAGTTGTCTTGTAACTCAACTTCTTCGTATTCAACAATGTGAGATGGATCCGGTTGGTACTTCTTCAGTTGGGAAACGTGAAACACATCGTGGAGCCTGCTCAAGTTTGGGGGTAAGGCTACTCGAAAAGTAACAGGCCCAATCCTCTCAAGGATTTCAAAAGGACCTATGTACCTTGGGCTCAGCTTCTTTTGCTTGATAGCTCTCCTGATGCCAGTGACTGGTGATACTCTCAGAAATATATGATCACCAACCTTAAACTCTAGAGGCCGTCTCCTCTTGCCAGCGTAGCTTTTCTGTCGACTCTGCTCTGCAAGAAGCCTCTTACGAATGATATGAATTTGCACTGAGGTTTGATCAACAAGCTCCGGCCCATACAGTTTCCTCTCAGATAACTCATTCTAGCATAGGGGTGATTAGTACTTCCTCCCATACAACTCTTCATACGACGCCATCTGAATGCTCGCATGATAGCTATTGTTGTAGGTAAACTCTGCAAGTGGAAGAAAGTAATCCCAATTCCCTTTGAAGTCAAGGACACAAGCTCATAACATATCCTCCAACGTCTGAATAGTTCTCTCTGACTGTCCATCCATTTGAGGATCATAGGCCGTGCTGAATCTCAATTGAGTTCCCAGGGCTTCATGCAACGCCCTAAAAAATCTCGAAGTCAATCGGGGATCTCGGTCAGAAATGATATTCTTCGATATGCCATGGAGCTTCACAATTTCTCGAATGTAAATCTCTGCTAGCTTATCCGGAGAGTAACTAGCATTGATTAGAATGAAGTACGCTAACTTCGTTAACCGATCCATAATTACCCAAATCGCATCATAATTCTTTATCCTGGGCAATCCCACAATGAGATCCATGGTTACACTTTCCTATTTCCATTCTGGAATCTCAGGGCTCTGCAGCAATCCTGGTGGTGTTTGGTGCTCAAGCTTTACTTTCTGACATGTAAGGCACCTCACCACATATTTCGTCACATCACTCTTTAGTCCTGGCCACCAATACACAAACTTCAAATTATGATACATTTTGGTCATTCCAGGATGAAGAGTATATTGGCTTTTGTGCACTTCATCTAGGATCTTTTGCCTCAACTCCGCCTTAAGTGGAACACAAATTCTGTTTTGGTAACGAATTAATCCACTAGGCGACAAGTCATAGTCCCGAGCTTCTCCCCATTCAATTATAGCCAGATTACGTTGTATCCAACCATCTTGCCTTTGAGCTTCTTCAATCTCAGCTCTCAAATCACTTTCCCCTTGGGAAATAGTATAATTGGCACAGACGTTCTGGTTCGACAGATTTAGATCCCGAAAGTCTTCTATCAACTTCCCCTCTTGTATCATCATTGCTGCCACAAGCATCGTCTTTCGATTAAGAGCATCCGCAACTACATTTACCTTACCTGAATGATATTTAATTTCCAGGTTGTAGTCCTTAAGCAACTCCATCCAATGACGCTGCCTCATATTCAATTCTTTTTTATCGTACAAATACTTGAGACTCTTGTGGTCGCAGTACAGTTCTATCATCACACCATACAAATAATGCTGCCAAATTTTTAGAGCAAATACAATTGCCGCAAGCTTCAGATCATGGGTGGGATAGTTCATTTCGTGAGGTTTGAGCTGTCGAGAGGCATAGGCCACCACACGTCCATGCTGCATAAGGACACACCCCAATCCCTGCTTACTCGCATCACTATACACAACATAAGTCAAGCTGGGATCAAGTATAATCAACACCGGTGCCATAGTCAATCTCTCATTCAGCTCCACAAAGCAATTTTCACATTTCTCATCCCACACAAACGGCTAATCCTTTCTCATGAGCTTGGTCATTAGCAAAGCAATATGGGAGAAATTTTGAATGAATCTCCAGTAGTAACCAGCAAGACCCAGAAAATTGCGTACCTCAGTAACAGTTTCTGGCCTCTTGCAGTCCAGTACTGCTTTTACCTTACTGGGATCCACAAAGACCCCTTCTTGGGAGATAACATGTCCTAAGAATTTTACTTCTGGCAGCCAAAACTCACATTTACTCAATTTGGCATAGAGCTACTTCTCACACAAGATGCTCAACACAATCCTCAAATGATGCTCATGCTCCTCTATACTCTTAGAGTATATCAAAATATCATCAATAAACACAACAACAAATTGATCTAGATACTGTCGAAAGACACGGTTCATGTAATCCATGAATACCATAGGTGCATTGATTAGCCCAAATGGCATCACCAGAAACTCATAATGCCCATACCTCATTCTGAAAGCAGTTTTGGAAAATCTTCTACTTTCACACGCAGCTGATGATATCCCGATCTTATATCAATCTTTGAAAACACACACGACCTAGATAGTTGATCTAAAAGGTCATCAATTCTTGGGAGAGGGTACTTGTTCTTAACGGTAATCTTGTTTAACTCTCTATAATCAACACATAAACGTAGACTCCCATCTTTCTTTTTAACGAATAACACTGGAGCTCCCTATGGTGACACACTGGGTCTAATAAACCCCTTCTCAAGCAAGTCTTCAATTTGCTTCTTCAATTCCGCCATTTCATTTGGGGCCATGCGGTATAGGGCCTTTGATATAGAACCACTAAGGTCATCAGGAAATACCTCAGGGAATTCATTTACCACGGGTATACTCTTATAGTTTCTTCGGTCTCTCGTTGGATAAAAAAGAACACTATATATCCCTGGCAACCTTTCTCCAAATATTTCTCAGCTTTGGCCGTCGAAAGGAAATTTAGACTGCCATTCACATCCTCAACACTTTGAGAAGTAGGATACACTATCCTCTTGTTCCCACAATCTAATAACACATTATTTGCCATCAACCAATCGAAACCCAAAATGACTTCTAATTGATAGAGCGACAGAAAAATCAAATCAACAACGGATTGGTGCCCCTCCACAGTTATGCCACAATTTAGGTAGGCTTCAGCAGCTATAGCCTTAACACCCATCAGCGTCAACACAACTAGATCGAGTGGCAATCTATGCACATACATACCCAGGTGCTTCACACAATCATAAGCAATGAAAGAGTGACTCGCACCTGAATCAAACAACCCTTGCAACACATTACCATTAAGGAGGATTTTACCTTGGATGAGATAAGGGGATTTCCGGGCTTCCTCGTGAATCATGGCAAATACTCAGCCCTGAGTCCTCAATCGCTGCTTTGCCTGTGATCGCCGACAATCTCTAGAAAGATGCCCCGGTTTCTTAAAATTAAAATAGATCATTTTGCCCTGGCAATTTCTACCATAATACGGCTTATTGCAATAGGGACATACCCACTCTGTCAAAGATTTCTAAGGCTCACGATCTCTGGGCTGGTAGGGCTTCTTACCAGTACCCCGGGATGAAGAGGATCCCTGGACCTTCTGGGAAGTATTACCCTTGTTGGGTTCACTGTGGTTGCTGGTAGCTTTAGCAGGATACAATTCTCTTAAATTATTTTCTGTAATTCTATACTCTTCCACCGTCTTGTTAAAGTTGGTGAACAAATGTGTAGCTAACCTCTTTCTCAGCTCTTGTCGCAGACCACGGATAAGCATGTCCGCACTCAACTCTTCATTATCCATCTTCTGAAGATAAGAGGAATACCGAGACAAATGGATAAAATGGTACAGATAGTCATCAAAGGTCTCCGTGTCCCCTTGTTTAATCTTGAGAAATTATGTTTCCTTCTCGAGCCGCACTGATTTGGGAAAGTATTTCTTGTTAAATTCTTGTTGGAACAATTCCCAAGTCAACGGCACATTTTTACTGCGCAGAGTGAGGGAGATATTCCTCCACCAGCGATCTATGTCACCCTCATCTGGGCATCCAAGGACCTCAAATATCTTCTCAAGATGGTTCAACTAATCTTCAGCCGCTTAAGGATCAAATCTACCTTTGAACGCTGGAGGCAGGTGTTTGCAGAACCTTGAGACCCAAAACTGGAGATCCCTTACTTCTCTAGCTGGCACCCCCTATGATTCTTGGTTTGGACCAACATGAGGTGGTGACTCCAATGGTCGTGCCGAACCTTCAGCAGTTTCTTCTATGTAGGTTCCTCCCTGGGTCTCCTCTTGTGTGGACAGACCCTGACCCTCATTTCTTTTTGCCTTCTCTTCTCTGAGTTCCTCTCTTAACTTGGCAATCATGTCCCTCTAATCTTTAATTAAACCCATCAATTCTTGCATAAGGTCCGGTGGATTATCATTGACCACCTCCACCTCAGGGTCTACCTACTGTATTCTGGGATGACCCTTTGTCTTTTTCATTCTACAATTTATTCACTATGTTAGCCACAAATAATGTATACACATAGTTCACAAGTGTCATATATATCCATAACATATAACACATATGTGTATACACAACAAACCAATAGAAATCATCTTCTACCACTATAGCCAAGACTAAGGGAACTATCCTAGCGAACTCTACCCTTGCAAAGAACTACAGCTCTGATACCATAAATGTAATCCCCTACCTTGACAAAAATGACAAGAGGTTAGTAACATTAAATAGTAAAGCTATTTTAATGATACAGAGTGCCCTGAGTTGAAAGGAATATTTCCAAATCTGCACACTACCAATAGCCAAAGATATATGGGATGCTCTTGAGATCGCTCATAAAGGTACATCCGGAATCAAAGAAAATAGAGTCAGCACTCTAATTACAGAGTATGATTTGTTTTGGATGAAACCTAAAGAAAGAATCTTAGAATTCAAACTTAGATATACACATCTTGTTAATCAACTATAGACACTTAGGAAAACTTTTGATCAAAATTCCTAAGTAAGAAGGATCCTTAACATTCTTACAAAAGAATGGGAAGCAAAGGTAACAGCTATCGAAGAAGCTAAAGGAAAGTCAATGAGATCCGTAGCTCCACTCTTTGGTAGCCTTTCTGAGTATGAAGTAAAGTTAAAGTTCAAGAAGGAACTAGAAGAGTTTGATGATAAAAAAAGAGGAGTTCCATTAAAGCCATCAAGGAAGATAATTCTTCAAAAGCTGAAGATGTCCTTGATGATGATGATATGGGAATGATCGTGAGAAAAATAAAGAAGTTATATAGAAGAGGCTAAAAGAATTTCAGAAATTACCAAGGTGGACCAAGCAAGAAAGAAAATAAGGAGCAACAGATAGTATGTTATGAATGTGGAAAGCTTGGACACATCAAATCTGAATGCTTCACAAATAAAGACGAGAAGAAGCAGAAAAAGAAAGCATACATGTCATCCATATGGGGTGATAGCTCGTCGGATGAAGAAAGCGACAACAATGAAGTTGCAAATCTATGCTTGATGGCCAAGGAAGAAGAATCAGACTCTGAGGTAAGTGACTCTGAACCTACTTATGATGAGTTATTATCTGAATATAATGCATTGCATAGTGAATTCATCAAGGTAGCTAAAGAATTGGTTAGTTATAAGAAGAAAGTAAAAGAGTTAGAAAGTACTGTCATATCATCATATGCATTGTGTGAAGAAAAAGACAAGAAAATAAGTGATTTAACAAAAATTATGGAAAGATTTACTAAAGGAAGTGAAACTCTTAAAGTTATTCTAAAATTTCAAAGAGTTTCCTTTGATGAATTTGGAATTGGATATAAGTCTGATTAGGATAAAAACAAAGGAAAGAAGAAAAAGGGTAGTAGGACTTATCTCAGATATTTTAAGAATTATGTGCATACATCAAATCCCTTTGCATCATGTAGTTACTGTAATAGGAAAGGACATTATAATTCATCATGTTATTTTAGAAAAGGATAGGTCATGGTAAGTACAAATGGGTTCCGAAAGGGATGCATGTACCATGAGTAATGCATACTAACCACAAAGGAGCCAAGAAAGTGTGGGTACCTAAAGCTTGATCATATTACTCTAGGTATGTCTCAAAGCATTATGAGAAAACAAGTGGTACATTGATAGTGGATGCTTGAGACACATGACTGGTGATAGAAATAAGTTCACCATGCTGGAAACCAGAAAAGGAGGGAAGGTAATTATTGGAGGTAACCAATCTGGACATATTGCTGGAATTGGTGAACTAGGAAAATTCGATGGTGTTTAAATCAATGATGTATATTACGTTGAAGGATTATGCTATAACCCCTAAGTGTGAGTCAAAGCACTGATAAAGATAACTGGGTAATCTTTGATTCAGAGGAATGCTTGATAGTAAACAAGAAGGATCTACCGCTTAGCAAAGACTCCATTAAGGCAAAGATCCGAGCTCAAATGGACGGTAACTGTTATACTATTGATTTAAATTCAAATTCTTCTCAAAATTGTTTTCTTAGAAAGTCTTAGGAGAGTTGGTTATGGCATAAGTGTCTGGCTCATATTAACAAGAACCAACTTGACAAATTGATTAGAAAAGATTTAGTTGTTGGTCTTCCTAAACTTAAATTCAAAGACGACATGATTTGTGATTGATGAACCCATGTCGTGTGAGTTCACAAAATAAAACTAGGTTTAAAAATGTAGTGTAGTAGCTCAACCTAGGTCGTTCTTATGAGGAGATTAATTTTCAAGTTTCTACGTAGTAAAGTGATAAAAACCTTAGAGTTGTGAGAAATCATTTTGAGAATTTGATTTTAAAACTATGAAGTAATCTAAGCTAAAATAATATTTTTGTATTTTTCAAATTTTAAAATAAAGAAGCAAAAGGAATTTAAATTAATACTAACAACAAGATAAGTTCAATTAACTATATAATGATGAAATAATATTCCCTTGAGTTGAGGTTTTAGTCTTCCTTGCTTGCTAATGATATGAATTCCACAATAAGAGTTAAGAGGATGGAACTAAGTTACCACTAGCTCCATACTTGCAACCACTAGCTCCATACTTGCAATAATCATTTAATTCATTCTACCGAAGCAATTAAATTAATACCACCAAATAATTTAGACTCAAGGAGATAAATAATCAACTTCCAATTCTAGCTTGTAATTACCATTACAAAAGTTCAAAGCATTCAGTTTAGTCATTTACAATCCACTTAACCAAGTTAGAATAAACAACTCAACCTACTCCTAATTTGAATCATACAAAGCTTAATTAATCAACTCCTAGCTCAACCAAAAAATTTATTCACTTGGCATAGAACAATCTAGATCACAATTACATACTTAACCAAGTCCTATAATTATGAACTAGAAAGAGAGCTTAAAGAATTCTATTGAAGTTTAGAAGCTCAAACTATTGCCCAACTCAAGGAAATCACCAAGACTTAGCTACTCATAGAAGAGGAGGAAGATAAAGCTTGATGAAGGAAGAGGAGAATAGCCATTGAATTGCTACAGCTTGCTCATCTTCAATAGCCACCGAAAAGCTTCTCATATGCTCCAATAAAATAGTTCAGCTCCTTCTTTAATCAATTCCATTTGGTCAATAACTTCGGCTGCCTCCTTTTCCTTTAATGATTCCCTCTCGGTCTAGTGGCTCTCTTCTTCATTTTGGCTACCGTCTTACACCTCTTCCATTCTCCTTTATCTCACAGCCGCCACTCCCCCCTTTATTTCATTGTGTGCTTCCCTCTTTATTTATGCTGCTATTCATTCTTTTTTTTGCTACCCCCTTCAGCTGCCAAACCCTCTCCTTATTTCATTTCATTCGCTACTCAATTCATTTCCTTTATCCCAATTCGGTCAGCCTTCCTTATCTTCATTTGGGCCAGCTATCTTTCTCTTTTAATTCTCTTTCGGTCCACCTCCCTCCTTTCTTCATTTATTCCCTCTCGGTCCAGTAGCTCCCTTCACACTTTTTCTTCGGTCCATTCCTATTTTCTAGTCCAGCCCCTTTTTTCTTTATCCTTCCTTTTTGTCCAGCTAGCTAATTCTTTAATCTATGGGTCAACAATTTCAGCTTTTCTCTTCTTTTATCTATTTGGTCTCCTCTTGGTCAATTCTTCTCTTTTCTCATCTATTATGTGTTGCTGCCTCCTTTCAATTCACTTCACGTGGTCCCTTCTTTCTCTCCCTTTTTCTTCAATTCCCATTTTAGTCCAAATTTGGTCAAGCCTTTCCTCAATTCTGCCATTCGGTCCAATAAATTTTTTTTATTTCATGTTGCTTCTTGTTTTTCGTTTTTGTCCAACAACTTCATTTATTCAATTATTTCAGTCCTTCTTGTATTCTCCAAACAGCTACCTTTTCAATACAAAACCCATGGTTTCCACTTGCCTTTTTTTCTTTCCTTCAATTCTCTCTAGTTAAAAGTGAGCTGTGCAATGTCATCACCTACAAAATTATATTCATAAAGGTAATATATTTTGCTCATAATTAAAGAATAATGGGAATAAAAAATATTAATTAAAAATATAACAATTTAACCACTATAATTCCCAAATTATTCTTTCACTAAAATCTCACATTAACACTTGATTATGCCCAAAATATTCAATTAAATCCCATAAAAGCCCAAGATTAAATTAATAAAAATATATAAATATTGAGCTCTGTCAATTCCCCCACACTTAAGCTTTTGCACTCCTGAGCAAAACATTAAACTCTACACTAGGCAAAGAGGGATGAAAGTTGAAAGAATACGCAAGATCAAGCTTCAAGAATCACGCTTAGCCAAATAACAAGGTATCCTCCAATTCAAATTCAATGAAAATACCAAAAATTGAAGTAGCTAAAGCAATATAATGTTTAATTACAATGAGCTTAATTAGAAACCTTAACTAGGATAAGTGTTTGCACTCTTCTCTCATATAAGGTAGTTTTTCACTCGCATCCACTTTAACCACACTCTACCTTAGGCTTGTAGTGTTTCTAGGCTCTCCACTACTTGCAACAATGACATGAATAAATCCAAAGGACTTTGTAGAGTTGTAATGTTGAATAGGCCAAATGATGGAAAATGTAATACATACTATGCTTGCACCAAATAATTTGCTAGATCACTTAGCACTATAGAAATTAACTTAATTCACATATTTTACCATTGTGACTTTATTTCTTTCTTTGAATTTTTCTCTTTTTTTTATTCACACCTTTTCTCTTATTTTTCTTCTTTTCTATTTTCTTTCTTTTGACCATTCACATGACATTTTTTCTTTCTTTTCCTTTTCTAATATATAATAGTACTCTTTTTTTTCCTTTTTTTTTCAATAGTGCTAGGAAGAACTTGATAAAGGATGCAAACATAGTATTTGTATAATGAAATAGAAATAGAAGTGAAAGGCTCAAAGGGGTAAACTAAGGTGAATGATGAATGCTTTGTGTTTGGGTAAATAGATGGTGAAATGAATGCCAATATCATCTCTATCCACACCATTGCAAAATGTAGCCTCAAGCAAGAAACAAAATAAGTTCTAGAGAGCAATAATCTAAGTGGATAAATCACACAATGAAATGAACAATTAGGCCCAAAACACCTTCCAACTAGGCTTTTTGTTCCTTAACAAACTCATCAAAATTAAAGCATGCATCATTAAAATACTTGAATTTTATGGCAATTCACTAATTCAAAGCAAGTTTCAACCATTAATCTAACTAAGAGTAATCAAGATACTTGATCATGACTAAAGACCTAAAAAAATCTCAGTGAATTGGACAAAAAAAACATAAGGCACAAGCAGGAGACAGAGGTATATGATATCATAGTGAAATCCATCATGAGAATAAACACACTCCCCCACACTCAATCCTTACATTGCCCTCAATGTAATGCATAAAAACAAAGAACCTAGACGCACTTATCTCTTGGGTAAAGTGAATGCTGTGAAGTCCAATTCAAGATTGAAGCACAACGCATCATCATCATAAGGAGAGAGAGAAGACAAGACATAAGTGGAAATAGTTCTAAAAAATTAGGCACAAGGATAAGAGAAAAGAGTAGTGTAGGATAAGCTAAGCACAAGAGTATGATTCAAAATGGAGTTTATTCAATTGAAAAATGAAAAACAAACAGACTACCTTTTACTACTGATAAGTCCCTCTCCCACACTTGTTCAATAGCATTTATTATCAAATAAAACAAGAAACAAGGTAAGGAAAGAGACTACCGTGTAATTATGGTAGCTTGTAGCTAGATAGGAAAATCAAAAGGAAGCTTAGTTGTTGCTCCTCAACGGCTTAGGCCTAAGTAGGAGTAGAGGTTCCTAAATCCAAAGACAATAGGAATGAAGGCAACCACCAAGAGAATTAGCCTGAAAGGAATTAAACAAAACAATAGCAGTACCTACTCTAAGGATGCCACATGAATCAAAATACTTAAATCCATGAAAAGCATTAGGACAAATGAAATGACATAATGGTGTATGTAATGTGAGAAGACTAGAGTCAGTTGCATTCGATAATAAGTGCTTTTCACAACCAATAAAATCAACTAGTGGCATACAGCAAGCAACAATAGGTATCAAAGAATCAATTTGGATTTCAGTAATGGTAGTGACATAGTCAAACATTACTCTATCACCTATAGCACAATCCAAGTTAATAAATCACTAACAACATCAAATCCTAATAAATCAGGAGGTAAATCACATGATAAGATTTGAGAATAGGAGTCATGAATATGCTTGACATCATCTAGTAAAGAAAAATGATCATCATAAAGCATAAAACTAGGTCCAAGCAATTCAAGTGAATCAAGGTGAATCTCACTTGCTAAATCAAAACCATTGACAATTGAAACAATGGGTACATACTTGTCATCATAAAATATGTGCACATTGAACTCTTGCAAACAAAGATTGACCTTAGGATTAGTGATCAATTGTGATTTAACACCTTTATCTTCACTCTTGTTTAAAGTGGAAAGTGCAAAATCCAATATAGAATCAGAGTACATCAAGTTACTTTCACAAGTAAGAGAGGAAGAAGAAGAGAAAGATAAAGGAGTTTGATTCTCAACATCATGCATGGCATGCATATCACTAAGTTCTAGAGAATGGTCATCTCTACTTCTAAGCATTTCAAAAAATTTAGAATATTTCTCATCAATGCAATCCATACACATTGTAGTTTCATCACAAGAACATGTAATTTCAGTACCAGCATCATCATTATCATGCAAATCATCACTCAAAGTATCATGCAAAGGAGTAGAATCATTACAAGGTATAGGCTCATCCAAGCTACCACTACTAGAATCAATGGGATGAGCAATTACATGTTCAAGTATTATAGGGAATTCAACAATTATTTCCTCATCCACCTCATTATCACTCAAATCATGAATTACTTCATCAATCAAAGTAGTAGGAGAGTAAACTTTTATAAGGATAGGATTGTTACCAAAGGGTAAGAAAGACTCTTTATTGCTCTTTTGTACTTGCTTCACTTCTTGTGCTTGGATGGATTCATTTGATGGAATCATTGAAGGTTGAGAACTCTCTACATGTGAAGTAGCATAAAGCTCTTGATTTTGGGTTCCTTGTTCCTCCTTTTATAGGTCTTGAGGCTAATGGGTTCCAACTTCATCTCCTGTCTTAACCCATAACATGTGATCATAGTATGCCTTGAAGAATTCATCAATATCTTTCAATTGCTCTTCTTTCTCCTTAGAGCTGTCAATTATTCTTTGATGCATGAGTAACTAAAGGTATTGCTCTTGGAGTGTCTCATACTTTCTTGTTAAGGCACTTGTTAGGGACTCCATATTGTGAGGTGAGAAAATGGTATCCAATCCACTAGGTTGTGGGTCATGAAATGGAGGTGGAGGTTCAAGGGAGGATGGTGTTGAAAGTTCACAAAGTAGTGGGTGAAATGATTGGAATAAAGATTGGAATGAGGGTTGGTTTGGGAAGTAAGAGGGTAGATGGTGTAACGGAAATGGTTCATAGAGTGGTCCTTTTGGTGAAGGGATGGGGTCAAAATTTAGGTTGTATGATGAGGAACAAAAGTCATGTTGAGGTCTATATAAGGGTTGTGGTGGGAATGAAGGACTATGGAAAGGTTGGTGTGGTAGAAAAGATTGTTGGGGGTAGGGTTTATGATATAGGTTGTGGAAGGATGAATCATATTCTTGACCATTGGAATCTCTCTCTAGACTCTCCAACTAGGCTTGAACAAGGTCTAATTGATGTTGTATGTCTCTAAAGCTTTGTGAAAGAGGTTCTTCTGTTTTGGTAGTATTGCCAAGAGCTTCCCAAAGATGAAGAATGCAAAGATGCTCACCATAAAATAATAGTAAACCACACAATGGCCACTAAGAACATGATAGCAAAGCAACAAAATGCAAATTTCTTTTTGTTTTTTTTAAGATGTAAATGGAATGAAAAACAACTATGAATATGAAAAATAACCTAAACCACTATCAAACACTTCAACAAGTAACAACTAACTAGGACAAACTCAAAAACACACTAACAACCAAGCTAAGACATACTATAACAACTAAAAAAAACACTTAACTACTAAAAACCATGGCAATCATCCTCCCCGATCTCCTCTTGGTCAATTCCTCTTTTCTCATCTATTATGTGTTGCTGCCTCCTTTCAATTTACTTCGCGTGGTTCCCTCTTTCTCTCCTTTTTTTTCAATTCTCATTTCAGTCCAAATTCGATCAATCCTTTCCTCAATTCTGCCACTCAGTCTAATAGCTTTTTTTTATTTCATGTTGCGTCTTCTTTTTTGTTTTGGTCCAACAGCTTCCTTTATTCAATTATTTCGATCCTTCTTGTATTCTCCAAAAATCTACCTTTTCAATACAAAACCCATGGTTTCCACTTGCCTCTTTTTCTTTCCTTCAATTCTCTCTAGGTTAAAAGTGAGCTGTGCAATGTCATTACCTACAAAATTATTCATAAAGGTAATATATTTTACTCACAATTAAAGAATAATGGGAATAACAAATATTAATTTAAAATATAACAATTTAACCACTATAATTCTTAAATTATTCTTTCACTAAAATCTCACATTAATACTTGATTATGCCCAAAATATTCAATTAAATCCCACAAAAGCCCAAGATTAAATTAATAAAAATATATAAATATTGAGCTCTATCAGTGATGCATGTCAGAAAGGTAAAAAAACCAAATCTTCTTTCAAAACAAAGTATAAGATTTCTACTTCCAAACCTTTACAATTACTTCATATGTATTTGGTAGGTCCAGTAGGAGTAAAAAGTTTTGGAGGAAATCTATATACCTTAGTAATTGTCGATGACTTTACAAGATTTATATGGACTATATTTATTACTTCAAAAGATGAAACGTTTGTTGAATTCATTATATTTGCTAAGAAAGTCCAAAATAAGAAAGGTATTTCTATTGTCTCTATCATGACAGACCATGGAGGAAAATTTGATAATCAACTCTTTGAAGATGTCTACGACAACGAGGGAATAGATCACAACTTCTCTGCACCTAAAATGACTCAGCAAAATGGAGTAGTAGCAAGGAAGAACAGAGTCCTCCCTGAAATGGCAAGGGCAATACTTAATGAAAAAGAAATGTCACAAATGTTCTGGGTAGATGCAATGAGTACTGCATGCTATACCTCAAATTGAGCATATATTTGCAAGTTACTTGGAAAGACACCATATGAACTGCACAAAGGAAGAAAGCCAAACCTTATGCATCTATACATCTTCGGATGCAAGTGCTTCATTCACAAAATGGTAAAGAAAACTTGGGTAAATTTGATTCAAAATCTAATGAAGGTTTATTTCTAGGATATTTTAATAGAAGTAAAGCATATAGTGTTTTTAATAAAAGAACTTGTACTTTTGAAGAGTCTATTCATGTTGTGTTTGATGAACTTGATTCTCAGATAAAGTCTTTTGATGAAGAAGAAATGGATTTGATAAAGAAAAACAAAACTATTTCAAATCAAAATGACTTTTAAGCTAATGACTTTCAAAATGAAAAAGGTGTTGATGATCATGCTTAACCAAAAGCATGGAGACATATTAAAGATCATCCAATTGATCAAGTAATTAGAGATATTCATAAATGTGTCAAAACCAGAAACAGAATTCTTAATGAAGTAACTTTTTATGCTTTCATTTCTGAGATTGAACCTTCTAATATTGAAGAAGCACTATCTAACAATGATTGGGTGATTGTTATGTAAGAAGAATGAAATCAATTTCAAAGGAATCAAGTTTAGGATTTGGTACCTCGATCTAAAGATCATTCAATTATAGGAACCAAATACGTTCTCAAAAACAAACTTGATGAATCAACAATCATTATGAAAAACAAGGCAAGGTTGGTTGCCAAAGGCTATAATCAAGAAAAAGGTATTGACTATGAGGAAACATATACTTCAGTGGCAAGATTGGAAGCAATACGAGTACTCGTAGCCTTTGCTTGCATTAAAGGTTTTAAAATGTATCAAATGGATGTGAAAAGTTCTTTTCTAAATGGTTATATTATGGAGAAAGTATATGTAGAACAACCTCCTGGTTTTAAAGATGAAACAAAACTTGATCATGTTTTCAAACTTAAGAAAGCTTTGTATGGTTTGAAACAAGCACCCAGAGCTTGGTATAAAAGGCTAAGCAAATTTCTTATAGATCAAAACTTTGTCAGAGGAAAAGTAGATACAATACTCTTTATCAAACAAAAAAAAATGATTTTCTAATTTTTCAAATTTATGTTAATGATATTATCTTTGGTGCTACTAACGAATCTCTTTGTCAAGAATTTTCTAAGCTTATAGAGGGAGAGTTTGAAATGTCAATGATGGGATAATTAAAATTTTTTCTTAGACTTCAAATCAAGCAAGGGAAGAATGGGATATTCGTATCTCAAACCAAATATTTGAAAGAGTTGTTAAAGAAGTACGGAATGGACAATGCTAATGGAGCTGATACTCCAATGAGCTCTACAACACAGTTGATGCTGACGTAAAAGGCCCTGACTTCAACATCATTAAATATAGAGGAATGATTGATTTATTACTCTATCTAATAGCAAGCAGGCCGGATATACAATTCAGTATGGGAATGTGTGCAAGATATCAATCTACTACTAAGATGTCACATGCAGAAACTGTAAAAAAAATATTCAAATACCTAGGAGACACTGCAGAACTTGGCCTATGGTATCCAAAAAGAGGAAACAAATATTTGATGGCCTATTTAGATTCAAATCATGGGGATATAAAACTGACAGGAAAAGTACCAGTGGTCAATGTCAATTCCTTGGAGGTTCTCTAGTATCATGGTTCAGCATGAAGCAGAACATAGTGTCATTATCTTCTACTGAAGCTGAATATATAGCTGCAGCAAGCTGTTGTTCTCAAGTACTACGGTTGAAGCAACAACTTCAGGATTTAGGGATATACTTGAAGGAGATACCAATTTACTGTGACAATAATAGCACTATTAGTTTAGCCAAGAATCCTGTACAACATTCAAGGACCAAGCACATAGATATCCGACATCACTTCATTCAAGATCACGTACAAAATAAAGATGTCAAAGTAGAATTCATTCTGACACATCTTCAATTCGCTGACAAATTCACAAAGCCGATAGCTAAAGATCAATTCTTATATCTACGAAGAGAATTGGGAATAGTTAATCCCAATGAGTTGTAAGTTCTTCATGCTAATTATTATGTTTAATGTAAGTTTTGATGATAACCATATTGCCTTAGGCATCAGAGTATGTAGAAATTGGTTTTGCAGGGTTGTTACTCCAGTGTTAGATGGGTCACTCGGGTGCAAGGCACCTTAGCAATCGAGTCAAAGATGAATTCTCAAGTGTGAAAATATATCATATGTTCTGTTTTTTAGCTTGCAAAACAGGGGTTAACAGGGGAGACAAAAGTAGCCAGGGCTTAGTCAAATGTAATAGGTAGGATGGCTCTCACTTAAGTGATGGTATTAGCACTCGAGTGGACGATGAACACACCTGAGAGTGAGGGAAGAACACTCGAGTGCATGAAGCACAAATTCATAAATCATCCTCAAGACATGGTTTACTCAAGTGATCTTGGAGGACTTGAGTAGAAAGATAAAAATAAAAACAAAGCACATTGAGACCAGGTACTCATTTACAAGTTTTATGAAATTTTTTTAGTGCACTCGAGTTCTAAACTAGGTCACTCGAATGCTGTATGAATAACACTCGATGTAATACCTTAAATTTTGAGATTTGAGGCTAGAGAATAACCCTGAAATAAGTGGACTGCTAAGCCTCGATTTAGCAGGAGCCCAAGTTTATTCCTTACTGATTTTTATATCTTTGGGGTATTAAAGAGAGTAAAATGGTGAATTTTGGAGAATATGATATGAACTGTGATTCGGATGCGTTATGAGTTATGTTGAAACCCTGTATTTAAGTTCAATTGTGGATTGGCATCTAAATTGATTTAAAATAGAGGAAGGGCTCATGATTGGTGGAAAGAATGAGAAAATATGTTTGATGGTGATTTTAGAGCAATTGCCATTGATAAGTAAAATATTTGCAGATTTATTTTCCCTTATATGATGATTTTATGGATGATATTTGCGTTTAATATAATAAATTTGGGTGTGATTGATAAATAAATAATGTTTTTGGAATAAATAGCATTTAAAAAAAATAAAAAATGAAAGTACTGTAGCAACAGGATCACTGTAGCATATGTTAGACTATAGCTAACGGAAGTTACACTATACCGGATGGAAGTCACTGTAGCGACGGAAGCACTATAGAGCCGTCGGACACTGTAACTGTTGCCGACAGGCACTGTAGCAGCCGCAAGATCACTGTAGCAGAACTGTAGCACACGTTTTTCCCCTATAAATAGAGATTAAGGCCAAGTTCAAATGAGAGGAGAGGAAAAGAAGCAGAGGTTTCCTTCTCCGATAGGGAGAGGTCCTTCTCTGACCGGGAGAGATCTTTCTCTAACATTTTTAAGTTCATTGTGTTGTTTTTTAGATTTAATTTTATGCATTGTATGCCTCTATCTTGGAAGGCTTAGGATTGTATTACATTTTGCATGCCTCCATCTTGGAAGGCTTAGGATTGTATTACATTTTGCATGCCGCTTACATGGAAGGTTTTACCTCCTAAATGGACGGCTAGATTTCGTCATTTTTCATGCATCTTTTAGTTGTATATTTATGTTTGAGAATTTAATATTCAAGTTTATGCAGTATTTCTGAGGATTTCATTATAGCTTTATATAATTTATTTTGGTTTTGTTTTAATTTTATCATGAGCTAAATTTTCATTTTCCTAGGGTGATGACATAACTTACTAATGACGGATTGAATCCTAACTTATTAAATTTAGTTTGAATTTCTCTTTCATGATTGAGTTTTAATTATTGTTCTTAATGCTTTTGATTGACTGGCCATCTTTTGAATGATTTCAATATACATGTTGAGACCGAAGGAGATGCATGTGTGTAGACTCTATAATTAAAACCATGACTTGCATATGAAATAGGAATATATTCATATGAGTTGTGTAGTCTTACTGAGTTCCATAAATCTTAATGCATAATTAATTGCTTAAATTCATATAGGAATATATTGGATTAGCAATTGATTATAGAATTGATTGACCTTGGAAGAGGCTAGTAATTAAATTAGGGAAACTTAACTATCAATCATGTGGAATAAATTGGGCTAGAATAGATAAGTGATTCAATATGAAATTTGTTAAGTGAAATATGACCCCTAGGGCTTTTTCTCATATTTGCTTTCATAACATCTGCATTCATATTTAATTGTCTTTCTTTTATTTTGTACTCTCAATCACCAACTAATCAATCGACTAAATAGAGTTAAAATTGCTCATTTTGGTACTTAGTGATCAATCCTTGTGGGAACGATATTCTACTTACTTTTATATTACTTGATTACGATAGTGTACACTTACACTATTTTATTGATCATTTGGACACGTATCAAGTTTTTGACGCCGTTGCCGGGGATTGTAGTCATTAATATCAATATCAAGTAATTTTAATACTAATTTAGTCTTTATGTAATGATTTGAAAAAAAATTAAAAAAATGGATTATTCACGGAATTCATTTGGTTTAATTAGTGATAACTTGTCATATCTTGGTTCTTTTTCTGGAATGCATGTGGATGGAATGAGACAAGAAAATATAAATGCTGGTTGGATTGAAAATTCTTCTCGTTATAATTGTTTTTCTTGTGCTTATTGTGGAGAGTGTCATTCTTATGAGCATTTTCCATATAGCAATACCAGTCACTATATGAGAGATGATTTCAATATGAACCAAACTTGTTTTGATCATTCCTTTTATCCTGGTGGAATTTTGGAGCAACAAGAGTCTTTGGATCCATATGTCAGGTATTCTCCTAATCCTTCTTTCTACTCTTATCCAGATATTAAAGAACAAACTCTTGAGTATAAGGAAAAATCTGATTTAGAAAGATTAGGTGAGGAGTTTATAGAATCAACAGAGAGATTTATTAGAGAGCAAAAGAAAATTGTCACTAGTGTTGAGTCAAGTGTCCAAAATATTGGAATATATGTGAGTCAAATTATTGGTCACTTGAAACTATGAGGCAAGATAGTTTTTTAAGCATGATGACCACTCCTTGTATTGATGATGATTATTGTGAGGAAATTGAGGATGTGGAATTAAATGAAACCTTAGCTCTTGTAGAATGTGAAAAGGAACTTGAAATCACTTTTGGAGAGATTAGTGGGTGTAGTCTAGATGAGGTTCCGGTTGTGGAACCTGATTCCTATCATTTTGATGTTGAAACTAATGAGGATGTTCCAAAAGATGTTGTTCATGTCTCTCCTGTTGAAGTATTGACTCTTACTGATGAGAGTCAAGTGGATTTTATGGGATGCTCTAAAATTTTAGAAATTCCTAAATCTGTTTGCAAATACATGCATGTTGTGCTTTATTTGAATTCACTAAATAATTGTACTCTAAAATTGTCTATGATTGAAGAAGTATAATTAGTTACTTTGAATGATCATTTCTTGTGCATGAACCATTGTTGCTTGAAAAGAAATAAAGACAAGGTGATCTTGGTGTTTGATACTTTTGATTAGTAGTTTATGTTTGAGAAGTCTGGCTGAAGACTATAAATTTAGCGCTGCTTGGGAGGCAACCCAAGGTTTGGTTTGATATTTTGTTGTGATTTTACAGGACTTCTGGTAGCTCCTAATGATGTATTCTACTTTGATAGTTTAAAAAAAAGTTAAAAAAATTAAAAAAATAATTTGGTTTAATTTTTGTCTAGCTAAAGACGTTAAAGAAGGGTGGCTATTTGGGAGGCAACCCAAAACTTCTTTCCCACTCTCTCAATTTTCTTTCCTACTCTCTGAATTTTCTTTCCTACTCTCTCATTTTTCTTTCCTACTCACCAAAACACACTACACTACATTGAGCATTTTAGTTTTCATCATTTTCATTTTAAGTTACCATGGAGGAATCTCTTGCCATGCTTAAGAACAGGTTCTCCACACTTTCCAAAGATGTGCTCAAGAAGATCTATAACAGTCGACTTGAAAGGATGATGATATTGAATCGTTTGGGCCTTCCTGTGGATGTACGATGGATCATTGATGCTAAGGTACGTTTAGCATGTGAGATTCATAATTCATTTGTTAAACCTTTTCCAGGAATGGGAAGAAGTTCTTACTCCAAAAAGAGAAGAGCTAAAAGAATAAAGGTCTGCAATAAATGTGCAAGGTAGAATTGTGATTAGCATTGTAGGAGTAAAGGTATGGTTTCTATAAATCGAGAAGATAAAATCAAATTTATAAAGGATAGATTGAGTAAGGAGTCACTGGATGATATCATTCAAACTCTTGAGATGCATCCGAGTGGTGATGTTCATCATATTCTTCTTGATTTAGCAGACCTATTCAATAGAGAAAAAGAGCGCTATTGTCTTGGGAATCTGACGTTAAAAGACCCTGTTTGCCAGTTTATAAGAAAACTGGATGGGAAGCAAATCCTCGATTCATAGAAAGCATTTAAGCCGTTATTGGACGTAAAACCAGAGGAAGATGTGAGCCAAAATCACAACTACTGTATATAATCATGCTTTTGTTTAATTTGTTTTATCTTTTCTGTAGCTTTTGTCTAATCTGTCTTATCTTTTCAACAACTTTTGTCCAATCTACTTTATCTTTTCAGTAACTTTTGACTTTCTTTCCTCTTTTTGTTAATTTCTTCACGCAATGGTCCACTGGTTGTCTGTGTCAGAAGCTTTTCAAAATTTTTAGAAAAATGCGTGATTTGTATGATTTTGTTGTCGCTGCTTTAGTGTTATATATATGTACTCTTTCATTTGTAAATATGCATTCTTCCTCTTGTAAGCATACATGGTCTGAGAGAAAGAAAGAGAAAAAGGGTATTTCACAAAAATGTAGATTTACATCTATTTGCATTTTTAGTGAAACTGATTTGGGCAAGAAAGGAGAGTTTATAACAGCAGCAAATGAACTTGGAATTGCATTAGCTGCCAGAAAAATCAACTTTGTGTACGGGGGAGGCATCCAGGGCCTAAAGGGAAGTGTGGCCATTTCTGAATCCATGAATGGAAGCAAGGGTTTAAGTGTAAAGGTGAAGGAGTTGGAAGATCACATTTTTTCCTTAGGACAAGAGTTACAGGTTTCGAGCTTGCCTGAATGGATGGGACTAATATTCTACCATGCTCAAGTTTTCATTGCTCTACCCGGTGGTTTGGAGACGTTGGATGGCATTTCTAGCATTACATATTGGGCTAAGTTAAACTATCACAAAGAGCAATTGGGATTGTTAAATGTTAATGGTTTTTATGATAATTTGTTGTCTTTTCTTGATCATGCTGTGGAAACAGGATTCATACCCCAAGCGACTCGCCACTCCATAATTGCTGCTCCAACTACTGATCAGCTGCTCAATCAACTGCAAACCTATGAACCTAAACCAGATCTACTCGTCAAGCAAATAGGTGGGTAATCTTCAGATAGCAGTCAGGAGCAGAACCCAGATACCACTCTTAGGTTGTAACTTTCCTTAATCTCTTGGTTTGAATTTATTGTGTGTTTATGTTAAAAAAACACCTCCTCTGAGCTTTAGAAGACATTGGGGATAATGTCTGATTTAGGTTGGGGGAGGAGAATTTTTTTTTGTTTTTGTTTTTTTAGTCAGTAAAACCATTAAATGCATGGGGTGTGGAAAAAATTGCAGAGTGAGAAGTTATTCTTAACTTCTGAGACGCATTGCATTAGTTGCATTTTATTAGTTGCATGATTTTTTTATCTTTTTAAAAAAAGTAAAAAAAAATTCATCTTGTTCAAGTGCTTTGTAATGATCTTAAGAAGTATATAAGTTTTAAGGATGGATCAATTGAATTTAGAGATTTTATAGCATGAATGAACAACCGATTGTTGCGATTGGTGATGAATTTTGAGATTGAATGAACTGAGTTTAAAAATCCCTAGCCGTGAGCTTCTGAGCCTATAATGATTATTTCTCTTGTGTGTGATATTCACCTATTACGTTGTCACTCTAGAACTTACTTTAAATATGGTTGAAATTATATTTCACATGCACATTCAAAAATGATAAAGGCATTCATTTTCTTTAGCCAGAGCCAAATAGCCAACCTTGCAATTATACCATTGATAAGCCCCTTTGAGCCTAATTGACTGTTTCTTTGTTTTCAATCCATTAACATGTGGCTTAATGATATATCAAGTGCTTTTACCTTATTCAGAAGATTAGTGGAGCATTTGAAATTTTTGTGAAATGGGCTTTTGACAAAGTGTGGGGGTGTATCTATCATCAACTTTACAGTTGCAATTCAATTAAAAAAAAAGAGAAAAAATAAAAAAAAGATGGAAAAAAATTATGAAAAAAAAAAGAAAAAAATGTTAAGTGTTTGAATTATGGGTTGTTGTGATGAGATAAATTTACAAGTAGCCCATTTTTCCATTGCTCTATTTCTTTAGCCTTTCATATCATGTTTTACATTCCTTTACCTTAAACCCATTACAACCCTTAATAAGTCCTTTTGATTTGAATTATGCATGTGAATTAGGTAGTGGAGATTGAGATTTTTAGTAAGCCTATGGTAGTGCAATTTTTTCGGTTGAATTTGAGTGAAACACTTACCCTTAAATACTTGAGAGATTGAGAGAATGAGTTACAAGTATGAACTCGGTTTATTCATTTTCAATTAAAGTTACCAGTTTATATTTTCGTTAATTTATTAATACTATGATCTCTTTATTTTTCAATTGTGTTCTTACTTATGACTTGACACTTCTGATTTTGTTGGAAGCACTTATTATTTACTTCTTGTCCGAGGACGTCTAAGAGTTAAGTATGGGGGAATTTGATAAGTAAAATATTTGCATATTTATTTTCCCTTATATGATTATTTATGGATGATATTTGAGTTTAATATAATAAATTTGGGTGTGATTGATAAATAAATAATGTTTGTGGAATAAATAGCATTTAAAAAAGTAAAAATAAAATAAAATAATTAAAGTATTGTAGCAACAAGATCACTGTAGCAAATGGTTAGACTGTAGCGGACAGAAGTTACACTATAGCGGATGGAAGTCACTGTAGCGACGGAAATACTGTAGAGCCGCCGCACAATGTAGCTGTTGCCGACGGTCACTGTAGCAGCCGCAAGATCACTGTAGCAGCCTCCGGACACTGTAGCAGTACTGTAGCACACGTTTTTCCCCTATAATTAGAGATCAAGGCCAAGTTCAAATGAGATGAGAGGAAGAGAAGCAAAGGTTTCCTTCTCCGATAGGCAGAGGTCCTTCTCTGACCGGGAGAGATCTTTCTCTAACATTTCTGAGTTCATTGTGTTGTTTTTTAGATTTAATTTCATGCATTGCATGCCTCCATCTTGGAAGGCTTAGGATTGTATTACATTTTGCATGCCGTCTATATGGAAGGTTTTACCTCCAAAATGGATGGCTAGATTTCTTCATTTTTCATGCATCTTTTGGTTGTATATTTATGTTTGAGAATTTAATATTCAAGTTTATACAGTATTTCTAAGGATTTCATTATAGCTTTATATAATTTATTTTGGTTTTGTTTTAAATTTTATCATGAGCTAAATTTTCATTTTCCTAAGGTGATGAGGTAACTTACTAATGACGGATTGAATCCTAACTTATTAAATATAGTTTGAATTTATCCTTCATGATTGAGTTTTAATTATTATTCTTAATCCTTTTGATTGACTGGCCATCTTTTGAATGATTTCAATATACATGTTGAGACCGAAAGGAGATACATGTGTGTAGACTCTATAATTAAAACCATGACTTGCATATGAAATAGGAATATTTTCATATGAGTTGTGTAGTCTTACTAAGTTCCATAAATCTTAATGCATAATTAATTGCTTAATTTCATATAGGAATATATTGGATTAGCAATTGATTATAGAATTGCTTGACCTTGGAAGAGGCTAGTAATTAAATTAGGGAAACTCGACTATCAATCATGTGAAATAAATTGGGTTAGAATAGATAAGTGATTCAGTCTGGAATTTGTTAAGTGAAATATGACCCCTATGGCTTTTTCTCATATTTTCTTTCATAACATCTGCATTCATATTTAAGTGTCTTTCTTTTATTTTTTACTCTCAATCACCAACTAATCGATCGACTAAATAGAGTTAAAATTACTCATTTTGGTACTTAGTGATCAATCCTCGTGAGAACGATACTCTACTTACTTTTATATTACTTGATTACGACAGTGTACACTTGCACTATTTAATTGATAATCTGCACACGTATCAGCCATAATCAGGGGCAAAATGGTAAAGTTACCACCAATTGGTCAGTTACCGAAGAGGAAACTAATTGGTAACTTCAAGATCAATGGTTAGGATTGATTGTTGTGAGATCAAAAGGGGTGGAATCATATGTGTGTATGCCTATGTGAGCTCATGGATGATGGAGCAAGATGGTGACATTTAACAACGTGGACCCTTGAATCATGGTCAAGATTTCAACTCTTCCCTCTCTCCTCTCTTCTTTAAGTCAATAGGGAGCTTGGGGGAGGCCAAATTTTTGATCTCATTCTCTCTCTCCTCCATCCTTCATGGCGCCAAGCTTAAGGGAAGAAAGAGAAAGTGAAAGGTAAGTTTTTGGTTGGCTTAATGTCCTCTTTAGCTTAAACACTCTTCTATAATGTTGTCCATAGTGATGAGAGCTTTATCTCTATGGTTTTAGATTTATGAAAGAAGGTGTTTTGAAGCTTGAGGAAATTTGAAAGGCGAAGAATCAAGGAACTAGCTTGGGAAAGAGGAAGAGGTGAGTATTTGCTACCTTTTGATCTATATATTGTGAATTTTGGTTAAGGTTTGTGAATTGTGGATTTTGCCCTGATTTTGTGTGACATGTAATCGAGAGAATTGCATGTTGTAATGTCGTTAAAAAGGTGTTTAGATGTGTTTTGGTGCCATTGGGATTGTTTGGAAATATTGGAAGTAAAAGTGGTGGAATTGGGTAATGTGTGTAATAAGTGTGACCAATGGGGAAAATGTCATTGTGATGTGATTTTGGGTGTTTTGAGGTTTCCATTGGGTTCCTTGTGTAAAATTGTGTGGGAATAGTCTTGGATAATAATTTTAGGACCATTGGAAACATATTGGTTGAGTTGGGAAAATTCTGTCATCTGATGCATTTTGGCTTCTGATAAGCCATCACTCGAGTACGTGAAGGCCTCACTCAAGTGCAGCATCATATTTTCCCTTTTCCCTTCAGTTTTGGTTGCACTTGTACATGAAAGAAAAGTGTAGTTCCTTACCTATGAGTGAAATGGGTCCTCACTCGAGTGAATGTGTGTTTTGTGCTTTGAGGCCGCGTCTCAGGGGAACACTCGCAGTCCTTTGGTCAAGAGAGTGATTTAGCACTCGTGAGTTTTGTGCCTCACTCGAGTGCTAGAGCTAATGCTTGAATGCACTTCTAACTCTGGGTTTTCTGTGCTCTCTGATAAGAACTTCTTGTGCCTTACTTGGTGAGACTCGGGTGAGTGTGAGGGCATCACTCGAGTATTAATCTTGATGCTTGAGTGCAACAAGCATTTCTTGTCTCTGTCTGTGCTTTTGGTCAAGCACTCCCACGAGTGAGCTTTCATGCTTGAGGGCAAGTCATCTATTACTTGAGTGAGACAAGATGCACTCAAGCATTTCTTGACTCTGGGTTTTCTATGCTCTTTGATAAGCATTTATTGTGCCTCACTTGGTGGGACTCGAGTGAGTGTAGGGGCATCACTCGAGTGTTAATCTTGATGCTCGAGTGCAACAAGCATTTCTTGTCTCCGTCTATGCTTTTGGTCAAGCACTCCCACAGTGAGCTTTCATGCTTGAGTGCAAGTCATCCATCACTTGAGTGAGACAAGATACACTCAAGTGAGGACCCACATCACTCGTAAGTGAGAAAATGCACTCTTGCTTTTCGCATAAAAGTGAAACTCAAAAGTTGAAGCAAAAAAGAAAATATGACGTTGCACTCGAGTAAAGCCTCAGCACACACGAGTGATGCTCTGTCAGAAGAAAAAAATGCAATAGATTTACAACAATCAGTCCAAACATGGTTTAATGTTATTTATTCATTCTATTTTCACTTGTTATTATTGTTTAACATCATTTAACATATACTTCAAGTGCGAAATAGGAGTTTGATCATTTGAATCTGAGATGTATAGAGAAAGTCAAACAACGGCAGACAAAATCATTACGACCAACTAAGCACGTATCTACTACAATGTCTTGTTCATTTAAACGTACGCATGTTGTTCTATAATGAAATGCTCCGCTCCACAACGACTATTACTCAACAGAAAAAATCAACTGGCTACAAATACAAAGTTTTAGAGACCATCTATTACAAGAACTCATAGCGAGAAAATACACAAGCAAATTTACGAGTCTTTGTTACCCATATTTTCTCTATATTCATATTGTACTTCAGTGTTTATTATATTTTGTGAGAGAGTATGTATACATTTCAAATTATATTTTCATTTGATCTCAAGGTAGAGGGACCTTCAGAGGGTAGATATCCTTACGAGAGAAGCAGTTGACAGAATTCCTAATAGGACTTTCTACTCATAAGACTTACAAGGTACAAGCAGTAGAGAAAGTTGCTACTCGTAAGACTTATAGGGGTGTAAGCAGGAGAGAACGTTGCTACTCATAAGACTTATATACGTAAGCAAGAGAGAAAGGTCATAGGTTTGTTTCTACACGTAAGACTTGTTGTGAGGGGCAGAGAAATTTCTAGGTATTAGAATATTTCTACTTGTAGTCTATACAAGGATGATTGTTGTCTTGCAGCATTCTAAGAGTCCACTGAATCTTGGAAAAGCACAGACAAACACTTAAATTCTTTTCCAATTTCATTTTTTTTTTGGGATTTTGAACTCAGGGTCTCTGAACACTATCTAGTAGATTTTAAGTGACTTTCTATTAGGAGAATTTTGCACTATTTTTCTATCCCTGCATTCTACTGATAACATTCACAATCCAGTAAATAGTAAAAATATATAGGAAAATTTTCAATTTAGTCCCTCTATTGTTTTGAAACCATTACCTAACATATTAGATATACCAACCTATCACACCTAACTAGCATGCTAGTAGAATTTTCATGATGTGACAGTTTAACCAATTTATATTAGAAGAATTATTTGTGATAAAGATGTATTGAATTTGGAAGCAACAAATTTGATAGGTTCGTTGACAAGTAAGCAGAGGAATATTTTTTACCGTGTTTAAGGTGCAATCAGTTTAGGTACTGTTGGTATATTTTTGTCTATTGGTATGGTGGCATAGGCAAGACGTATTTATGGAATGCATTGTTATTGTTCCTGCATGGCAAAGGTAAGATAGTATTGGTTATCGCTTTCAGTGGTATTGCTACATTATTGCCATTAGGCAGGATAGCTCATTTATGGTTTGCAATTCCAATTGAGATCAATAAAGATTCCACATGTTCAATTATACAAAAAAGTCCATTAGCTAAATTAATAATTTAGATGAGTTTGATCATATGGGATAAAGCATTGATGATAAAGAGATATTGTATTAAAGTGTTAGAAAAATCAGTGAGAGACTACATACCTTTGAATAAGGCCTTTGGAGGTAAATGCCTAATTTTGGTGGTGATTTTCGTCAGATATTACTAGTTATACCATGGGGTAGGAGAGCTAAAACTGTTAATGCATATATTAATGCATCTCATTTATGGGATCACTGTAAAGTTTTTCATTTAACAAAGAACATGAGATTGTCAACCAACTTATCTGATGTTGATAAATCTAGAACCAAAAGATTTTGTAGATGGTTACTAGATGTTGGTGATGATAATTTAGGAACTGGCCATGATAAATTATCTGAGATAGATATAGCTGACTCTATATTGATAACAAGTTTTTTGACCTAGTTGCTGTAATAGCATCACATACTTATCTGGACTTGCTCAATAATTTAGGCAATAATTTATATTTTGATGACAGGGCCATTCTTTCTCTAACCATAAGTTCCGTTGGCGTTGTGAATGATTTGTGTTCATTATTACTTGGTGAGCAGGTGGATTATTACAGCTCAGATTCTATTTGCAAGTCAACAATGGAAGTTAATACTATTGATGATTTGTGTAACACTGAATTTTTGAACACAATCAATGTTTCTAGACTTCCTCCTCTCAAGCTTAGTCTTAAAGTAAGTGCACCATAATGTTGGTTAGGAATTTGAATCAAGCCATAGGGCTATATAATGGTATTTGACTTCAAATCACTCATCTTGGCAAACAAATTAGTAAGGCTATTACATTGAATGGGTCTCATCCGAATGAGCTTGTGATAATTCACAGGATGGACATGAATCTGACAGATGCAAGACTACCTTTTAGGATGAAGAGGAGACAATTTCCTATCATATTTTTAGTTGCCATGACCATTAACAAGAGTCAAGGTTAGTCGTTGAAGAATGTCGGGTTATATCTTCCTAAGACATTTTTTAGAAATGGTCAACTTTATGTGGCTCTATCTTGTGTCTTTACATGTCTCTATCTCATGTCATTATATGTCTCTATCTCGTATCAAGACTATTAATGGGAATAAGTGCTTATTCATGACAAGAACAATGTTGCCTTGTCAACTACACACAGTGTTGTTTACAAGGAAATATTTCATAGTTTATAATTTGTATATTGTAGCTTTCTTATATAAGGACATGTATTTTTAATGGATATAACATGTATCAATTGTGTGTTGTTTTTTATATGATAGCATTTTGTTACTGTAGATGAATGTAGGTATAAAGTTTTGTTAATCTTTTCAATTATCATCATTAGTAGATGGAAAGGACACAGGTATCATTGTACCACATATTTAGATTGGCATTTTTGTAACCTCTGATGGTGTTTTTCATATTTTAGTCTAGGCACATGCATTGATTACATGGACTCGGATGGAAATGTAAACTATTCTGTCAAGTATTTTGGAGATATTGTTTGGTAGTGGCGGGAAAAAAAAAGGTTGTTAGTTGCAAGGGTCATGTAAATTTCAATCCTAAACTTTAGTTGCTAAAAATTAAAGTTAATAAAACTATGTTACATTGTTGTCATAGCATATAATTATTTTTTGTTTCCCACAATAATAGCTTATAATTCGTGTAGCTAAAGATTAGTTAATAACAATATTGTATGCTCAATCTATACATTTCCCTGAATATCCCAAAGAAAAAAGAAATCTGAATTCATGTCATGGATAGAATTTTCCTACTATGTTTCTTAGGGTGAGATGTATATTGCTAGCGTAGTACTCTATAGTGAGGGGTGTCCAGTCGTTGTTGGTTTTATGGGGGAGGTTTATGTGGGATTATGTTATAATATGATAATTTGGATACATATCTGACTTATTATTTTACAGTTTTTAGTCCACTTGTGAATATTTATGGCGGACATTAAAGTTGGTCTAATATAGTACATATCACGTCTTTTCTAAGGTACAGTTGTATTCATTCAACATCCAAATAAAGAAGATCACGTTGAATCTCCGTAGGAAATATTGTATGAAAGTTTGCTTGCTAAAATGTAGTGACATATTTGTGCGGACATGTTACTTTACGTGTTGTTTTGGTTTATCATGGTGATACTTTATTTTGATTGGCATGTTTTTCTCTTCAAAACATTAATTTAACTAATTTAATATGCTTGCTATAAGTGCAAAAGTTATTATTACGTAGCATTTCACCATAATGATAATAATAGTCAATAGTTAATCAATAATAATTAATAATAGTAATAATAAAATGATTAATAAATAGTAATAATAATATTAAGTAGTTCAAAACAATTATTAACTTATTTATAAATTTCCAAACACAACTTTCATAATATTCACCCTTTTCGAAATTTCAAGTTTTAGTGATATGAGAACATTTTTTATTACATTATATTAATATCTATTTAGTAATTGTTTTGTGTAACATTAATTCTAATCAATTTAAATGTAATATGTAGGTATGGGTTTATGGGCTTCATGTAAGTAAATATTCGGTACGCATTTTGATGTATATATTGTTTAATTTGAGGTGATTTTCGCTTAATAGGGTTGCTGGGAGAAAGAACTTCCAAGTTTTACTTAGAATAATAGGTGTTCAACATTGACTGCATAGAATCCCCTTTAAAATGAAAAATGTCTTATACATATCCAATCTTTGCCAAGGATCTTTGAAGAGTTTGTTCTAGTGAAAATAGATCTTGTCTTCAAACGGGACAAGATATATTGTGCTCAACTTCATAACATGCCAATTGTTTAATTGACAATCATTTTGTTTGACCAACAGGTATGAACAAGTTTTTTGATTCGGCAGTTTAATCTACTGTCATATACATTTTGTTCATGGTCATTGCATTACATATGTTAATTTGTTCTTCCATGTAGAATACTCGTATTCTTGGCAGACTCAAATCTGCTAGTAGTATTGATCGCTTTGTTTCGAGATTGTGTGACATTGGCTATTATAAGATATCTAATTTTGTTGTCAAAAGCATCAGGAAGTGAATTCGTCCTAAATATCATTTGATATTATGTGATTATTCCATTATACATCATACTTGGGAGCCAATGGCAAATAGCTATTTTGCACTATAAATTATTGAGCATGTTTTAGCGAGTGTGTAGTTGGGTTTAGGCTTAATGGGTAATTGTTTAAGCAGGTTGATTTGCGATATTAATTGTTGATGATGTGATCTTCAATTATCAATATGTTGTTGCATGTTCATAAAATGTATAGTATAATAGGTATTTTTATCTCGCAAATATATGTGGAAGCCTGAAACATTTTACCAATCTGACCATGAGCAAGTGGAGTGGGCTCTATAAGAAAGAGATTACCCTTACAATTCAATACAAAGGTTGCATACTCTATCTATCTTAATTTCTTGAACATAATATGTGATGTGGATTCATTTATTAGTATTATTATGATGTGATTGTGTAGTTTGTTTAAAGCTGTATACGTTACTGATTGTTTGGTTGAGGTATTTATTTGATCAAGTAAGAAGCAGGTTGTTGTCACTTTATATGGGAGTTGTGCTGATGCTACGATGGGAAAGATTTTGTCATATGGGTAGTGGGTGAATGTATCTGTTGTTATGCAATATCTTATAGGTCATAAATTATTGAGTGAATGAGGTAAGAGATTTTCTAATCATACTTGATTCTTGGTTTTTTATTCCAATGATGGAGAGCTTCATTCTTATTGTAATGCGACACGCATTATTCTGAATGCTTTGCAAAGGAATTGGGATTTAAGCAGATTGTGTGATTGGACGAAAAAGTTGTCATATAGATTTCTTATCTAACACTTCCTATGGTGATGACACCTCACCCCCATGTTTTTCAAAAATTATATTTTATTTAGCAGAGTAAGATGTAACTAGCCTGATCATGTTTTTAGACTTAAGAAAGCACTTTATGGTCTCAAACAAGCTCCAAGAGCTTGATATGAATGTCTTATAAGTTCCTCTTTAATCAAGGTTTTGTTAGAGGCAAAGTAGACACAACATTGTTCATCAAACATAATAAGAATGATATATTAATTGTACAAATTTATATTGATGACATTATATTTGGTGCTACTAATGAATCTCTCAGTCAAGAATTTTATAAGATTATGTAGGGAGAATTTGAAATGTCAATGATGGGAGAATTAAACTTCTTCCCCATATTACAAATCAAGCAAAGGAAGAATGCGATCTTCATCTCCCAAACAAAATATCTCAAGGAGCAGTTGAAGAGATTTGGAATAGATCAAGCTAAAGGAGATGACATACTAATGAGCTCAGCAGCACTGCTAGATGCTGAAGTCAAAGTTGTTGACTTCAATATCTCTAAGTATAGAAGGATGATTGGCTCCCTACTCAACTTGACAGCAAGTAGGCTGGATATTCAATTCATTGTTGGCATGTGTGCAAGATATCAATCATCACCTAAATAATCACAAGCTGAAATAATGAAAAAGATATTCAGATACTTGGCTGACACGTCTAAACTTAGAATTTGGTGTCCAAAAGATGGCTACGAATACTTGATGGC
Source organism: Inga laurina (assembly GCA_963855925.1). NCBI lineage: Eukaryota > Viridiplantae > Streptophyta > Magnoliopsida > Fabales > Fabaceae > Inga > Inga laurina. Next base: position 30,754,269 of record OY979708.1, read on the forward strand.
CTGCTCGGATATAGACCATGGAGGATATAAGACTGATAAAAAGAGCACAAGTGGCTAATGTCAGTTTCTTGGTGAATCCATAGTTTCATGGTTCAACAAGAAGCAAAATACAGTATCATTATCCTCCATGAAAGCTGAATACATAGCTATTGAAAGTTGTTGCACTCAAGTTCTTTGGCTAAAGCAACAACTTTAGGACCTAGTCATCAACCTAAAAGAAGTACCAATCTATTGTGACAACACAAGCATAATAAGCCTAGCCAATAATCTAATGTAACATTCAAGAACCAAGAACCAAGCATATTGATATAAGACATCACTTTATTAGATATCATGTGCAAAAGAAGGATGTCAAAGTGATGTTCATACCTACACATCTTAAATTGGTTGATATCTTTACCAAACCACTTGCTAAAGATCAATTTTGGTACATATTAAGAGAACTGAGAATTGTAAATCCGAATGAATTGTAAGGAAATCTTTTGAAATTCTTATGTTTTTTTATTGTTTATAGTATGTGTTTTGATAATTAGTGTACTAACTTAAGCATCGAAGTATCTAGAAAATTATTTTATAGGAAATTCCTCTGCTCATGGGTACTCAAAATAGGGGTAAACAGAGTGGCCATCATTGTCACATAACTCGAGTGATGTGTGCTAGTGATGACCAACATCATTTGAGTGATCACTTGAGTGATGATGGAAGTAGTGCCAGAACATGAGCGTCACTACAATACTCAACCCCAACTCAAGTGACAAGAGCGCATCACTCGAGTATCCACTAGAGTGATCACATATTCTAGGAGAAGAGGAACAGACAGGCATCACTCGAGGGACCACTCGAGTAATCTTTACCATAAAGCATGATGAACCTATAGTGATCCCATAATTGATTCAAAGTAGTTGGGAACAAGGAAGATGGCCAATCATATCAACTAGGACACATATTCGAATAATTATGAGATTACTTGAGTGAGGTATCATGGTTTTATCTTATTTAACTTTTCTGAGTAGCGTCACTCGAGTGATAGCAGAGTATGATCACTCAAGTGATATTGGGGCCCAGGGTTTTATATCTATTGACAGTGTCATTTTTACTCAGTCACTCCAAGTTTCACTCCTAGTGCTCTACTCAAATCTTTTCCCAAATCATTCCCTAAATTAATCCAATCAAAACCCCTTAAACCTTGTCCTAAATCTCCTCCAAAATCAATCCAAATCCTCAACCTAAACCTACGACAGTTGCTAGGGCAAACGGAAATTATTAAAGAATCTGAGCATTATGGTTAATCTTTGGTATGGTATTAACAAAGACTACTAGTAATCAAGAAGAGGAGCCATCTCGAACTCCATTACCTCCTCCCTATAAGGTGTCAAAAAAATCAAACAAGTATAAGCCAAAGAAGCAGCCACGACCAAAAGTTCAAGACCAAGCTTCTCCTAAGCTGAGACCCAAGGCTAAAGGTGTGGTAATTCAAGAGCCACAAGCAACATGCTTAATGACGAGAGCAACTTCTACAAGCACAATGGAGAAAAGGAAAGTCCAAGGCACCCTCTCCACCTAGCTCAGACTCTGATTCGGACACACCATCCTAGAATGAAAAGGATAGACACCAAGCTTGATATGAAGCTCAAATCAACAAGATATGGCTAATATGCTCAATGAAGCACTTGATTAAAGAATCCCTAAGAAGCTGAGACACGGGGCTTAAAGGAATAACGTTGGTCCTTCTACTACTCCTACTACTCCAGTAGCTCCTCCTAAGACAGTAGAAGAAGGAGAGAATGAGGAGGATCTTCTAGTTGCTCCTTCTGAGACCATCTCTCCAACTCTTGATGATTCCAAGAAGTTCAAAGAGCATTTTGCTAAGAGACCAATTTGTAAGATGTTCTATCTCAATCTTCAAGTTTTGATAGAGACTTTAAAACTAGACTGTTAGATCCCAAGTTTTGATGATAACAAAAGGCAATTGTGTGCAAATCATAGTTTTATAAGACTAAGGAATGATTACAAAGTTACCAATGCATATGGCAAAGTTCTGTGAAGTCTGCTGTCATATTTAACTGATGTACTCGAGCACAAGAACTAGCACTCGAGCATGGAGCTCTTTTGTACTCGAGCAGATGCAAGTGATAGCCAGAAAGTGTTTGCCCGAGAGCAAACTACTGTAATTTTTACTGATGCACTCGAGCACTGGAGATAGCACTTGAGCAGAAGACTCTTTCTCACTCGAGCACATGCGAGTGAGGGACTGCGAGTGCTTGGCCGAGAGTAATTCCTGTCATCCTTACTGATGCACTCGAGCATGAAGCTGTTTGTACTCGAGCACTAGCGAGTGAGAGAGTGCAAGTGTTTGGCTGAGAGTCATAAAGGTCAGAGAAGTACAAGTATGCCCGAGTGAGGCTTCATATGCCCGAGTGACACATCAGCACTTACGAGTGAGAAATCTAACTCTCTCTAATTCTGATGCAAGTGCTGATAACAAGAGTATATTACATGAGAATATTCTTCTCACTCGAGCAGGAGTATGCGTGCTCGAGTGAGGGCCCACATCACCTGCGAGTGCAAAATCTCACTCTTGCTAAAATAGTATGAGAGTGTTGTCCAGAGACGGGTCTCCTAGTGTAATAAGCAAGTCCACTCGAGCAGAAGGAGTTGTGCTCGAGTGAGGCCCCACATCACTCACGAGTGAGAAAATTATCTCTCTGAAATCCTGTGAGAGTGCAAGCATAAAACTGAAGGATAAGGAGAAAATATGTGTATTCACTCGAGTGAGTCCATCCATACTCGAGTGATACTCTGCCAGAAGACAAAATGCACCAGTCTTAAAGCGTTTAATCTGAATATGGTTTAATGATATTTATTTATCTTATCATCACTTATTATTATTATTTAACATCATTTTGAATGTATTATAAGTATTATACAGGGGGATGAACGTTGAAATAAATAGACGTGAAGGAAGTCAAACAATGGCAGACAACATCATGACAAACACGTACCTATCGCATTCAAAGTCTTCAAACATGCGCATGCCGTTCCACAGTAACATGCCCCGCTCCACAATGAACGTTATACAAAAGGGCAAAAACGAACGTCTATAAATACAGAGTCCCAGATATCATCAAAGATAATGAAGCACAAGAATTCACAAGCAAATTCACGAGTCTCTGTTATTCGTATTTTCTCTATATTCATATTGATCTTCAGTGTTTATCATACTTGCTCTGTAAGAGAGTCTATATACATTTCAAATTCTATTTTCATTTGATCTCAAGGTATTAGGACCTTGAGAGGGTAGATATCCTTACGAGAGAAGCAGTTGAGAGAATTCCTAGTTAAACCTTCCACTCATAAGACTTATAAGATACAAGAAGTAGAGAACGTTGCTGCTCGTAAGACTTACAGTGGTGTAAGCAGAGAGAATGTTGCTGCTCATAAGACTTGTATACGTAAGCAAGTGGGAATGGTTATAGGTTGTTTTTCTGCACGTAAGACTTGTCGTAAGGGGGAAAGAAATTTCTTAGTGTGAGAATATTTCTGCTCGTAGTCCATTCGAGGACAATTGTTGTTTTGTGGCATTCTGAGAGCCTATTGAATCTTGGAAGAATAGTGAAAATCTCAGTAGGTCTTGATCTCTGAGGACTGGACGTAGGCCTGGTTTTTAGGCCGAACCAGTATAATTCTCTGTGTTCCAATCTTCTCAACTCTACAACTATTTTCATATCACCACATTAAGCAAAAAATTTATCACATCACCCAATTCACCCCCTCTTGGGTGAAGCTTGCCTCTTTCATTTGGTATCAGAGTAAGGTCTTCTCCGAAGAGCCTAACAGCTTGAGAAGGATCTGATAAATGGCAACAATGGGTGAAAACATTCTTCCAGATGGAGCCTCAATCACTAGACCCCCTGGTTTTGCTGGAGAACATTTTTCGTTCTAGAAAGCTAAGTTCAGAGTGTTCATGATGGCTAACGAGTACAGTTTATGGAATGTAATACAAGATGGTGACTATGTTTCAATGAAGAAAATCGAAGATAGAGTTATTAAGAAGGGCCCAGAGGAGTTTGACGAAAATGATAAAAGGTTAGTAACGTTAAATAGTAAAGCTATTTTAATGATACAGAGTGCTCTCAGTCAAAAGGAATATTTTCGAATATGTACTCTACCAACTGCCAAAGATATGTGGGATGCTCTTGAAATCGCTCATAAAGGTACATCCGGAATCAAAGAAAATAGAGTCAATACTCTAATTATAGAGAATGATCTATTTCGTATGAAACCTGGAGAAGGAATATCAAAATTCGAACTCAGGTATACTCATCTAGTTAATCAATTATCTATACTTGGAAAATCTTTTGACCAAAATTCCCAGGGAAGAAAAATTCTTAATATTCTTACGAAAGAATGGGAAGCGAAGGTGACAGCTATCGAAGAAGCTAAAGGAGAGTCTATGAGATCCGTAGCTGCTCTCTTTGGTAGTCTTTCCGAGTATAAAGGAAAGATGAGATTCAAAAAGGAACTAGAAGAGTTAGATGATAAAAAGAAAAAGGGAGTTGCACTTAAGGCTATCAAGGAAGAAGAAGAGGCTTTCAAAAATGAAGATGCCCCTAATGATGATGAAATGGGAATGATCGTGAGAAAATTCAAGAGATTCTATAGAAGAGGTCAAAAGAACTTTAAAAATTACCAAGGTGGACCAAGCAAGAAAGAAAACAAAGAGCAACAGATAGTATGCTATGAATGTGGTAAACCTGGACACATCAAATCCGAATGCTTCAAAAACAAAGACGAAAAGAAGCAGAAAAAGAAAGCATATATATCATCTATCTGGGGTGATAGTTTGTCAGATGAAGAAAGCGACAATGACGAAGTAGCAAATCTATGCTTGGTAGCCAAAGAAGAAGAATCAGATTCTGAGGTAAGTGATTCTAAACCTACTTATGATGAATTATTATCTGAATATAATGCATTATATACAGAATTCATCAAGATAGCTAAAGAAATGGTTAGTTATAAGAAGAAAGTAAAAGAATTAGAAAATAATGTCATATCATCGTGTGAAATATGTGAGGAGAAAGATAAGAAAATAAGAGATTTAACAAAAATTGTTGAAAAATTTACTAAGGGAAGTGAAACTCTTAAAGTTATTCTAAATTCTTAGAAAGTTTCATTTGATAAATCTGGAATTGGATATAAGTTTGATCATGATAAGAATAGAGGAAATAAGAAGAATAGCAGTAGAACTTATCTTAAATATTTCAGGAATTCTGTGCATACATCAAATCCTTTCGCATCATGTAGCTATTGTAATAGGAAAGGACACTATACTTCATCATGTTATTTTAAGAAAGGACAAGTTTTTGGCACATATAAATGGGTTCCGAAAAGGACACATGCATGACATACTAACCACAAAGGACCCAAGAAAGTGTGGGTACCTAAAACTTGATCACCTTACTCTAGGTACGTCTCAAAGCATCATGAGCAAACAAATGGTATATTGATAGTGGATGTTCAAGACACATGACTGGTGACAAAAATAAGTTCACCATGCTGGAAACAAGAGAAGGAGGAAAGGTAACATTTGGAGGTAATCAATCTGGATGTATTGCTGGAATTGGTAAAGTGGGAAAATCTGATAGTGTTCAAATCAATGAAGTATACTATGTTGAAGGATTATGCCACAACCTCTTGAGTGTAAGTCAAAGCACTGACAAAGATAACTGGGTGATCTTTGACTCAAAAGAATGCTTGATAGTAAACAAGAAAGATCTGCCACTAAATAAAGAATTTATCAAGGCAAAGATCCGAGCTCAAAGGGACGGTAACTATTATACTATTGATTTAAATTCAAATTCTTCTGAAAATTGTTTTCTTAGTAGATCAGAGGAAAGTTGGTTATGGCATAAGCGTCTGGCTCATGTCAATATGAATCAACTTGACAAATTGATTAGAAAAGATTTAGTTGTTGGTCTTCGTAAACTTAAATTCAAAGATAATTTGATTTGTGAAGCATGTCAAAAAGGCAAACAAACTAAATCTTCATTCAAAACAAAGTATGAGATTTCTACTTCCAAACCTTTACAATTACTTCATATGGATTTGGTAGGTCCGGCAAGAGTAAAAAGTTTTGGAGGAAATCTATATACTTTAGTAATTGTCGATGATTTTACAAGATTTACATGGACTATATTTATTGCTTCAAAAGATGAAACATTTGTTGAATTTATTACGTTTGCTAAAAAGGTCCAAAATGAGAAAGGTATTTCTATTGTTTCTATTAAGACAGACCATGGAGGAGAATTTGATAATCAACTATTTGAACTATTTGAAGACTACTGTAACAACGAAAGAATAGATCACAACTTCTCTGCACTTAGAACACCCCAACAAAATGGAGTAGTAGAAAGAAAGAACAGAGTCCTCACAGAAATGGTGAAAGAAATACTTAATGGAAAAGAAATGTCACAAGTGTTCTGGGCAGATGCAATGAGTACTGCATGTTACATTTCAAATCGAGCATATATTTGCAAGTCACTTGGAAAGACACCATATGAACTCTACAAGGGAAGAAAGCCAAATCTTGCTCATCTACATATCTTCGGATGTAAGTGCTTCATTCACAACAATAGTAAAGAGAACTTAGGTAAATTTGATTCAAAATCTGATGAAGGTTTATTTCTAGGATATTCTAATAGAAGTAAAGCTTATAGAGTTTTTAATAAAAGAACATGTACAGTTGAAGAATCGATTCATGTTGTGTTTGATAAACTTGATTCTCAGACAAAACATATTGATGAAGAAGAAATGGATTTGATAAAGAAAAACAAAACTATTTCAAAACAAAATGATTTTGAAACAAATGATTTTCAAAATATAGAAGATGTCGATGATCATGCTCAACCAAAAGCATGGAGACATATTAAAGATCATCCAATTGATCAAGTAATTGGAGATATTCACGAAGGTGTCAAAACCAGAAATAGAATTCTCATTGAGGTAACTTTCTCTGCTTTTATTTCTGAAATTGAACCTTCTAATATGGAAGAAGCCTTATCTGACAATGATTGGGTGATTGCTATGCAAGAAGAATTAAATCAATTTCAAAGAAATCAAGTTTGGGATTTGGTTCCTCGACCTAAATATCATACGGTTATAGGGACCAAATGGGTTTTCAAAAACAAACTTGATGAATCAGCAATCATTGTGAGAAACAAAGCAAGATTGGTGGCCAAAGGCTATAATCAAGAAGAAGGTATTGATTATGAGGAAACATATGCTCTAGTGGCAAGATTGGAAGCAATACGAGTACTCTTAGCATTTGCTTGCATTAAAGGTTTTAAACTTTATCAAATGGATGTGAAAAGTGCTTTTCTAAATGGTTATATTATGGAGGAAGTATATGTAGAACAACCTCCTGGTTTTGAAGATGAAACAAAGCCTGATCATGTTTACAAACTTAAGAAAGCTTTATATGGTTTAAAACAAGCTCCTAGAGCTTGGTATGAAAGACTAAGTAAGTTTCTTCTTGATCAAAATTTTTTCAGAGGAAAATTAGATACAACTCTTTTCATCAAACATAACAAAGATGATATTCTAATTGTACAAATTTATGTTGATGATATTATTTTCGATGCTACTAACGAATCTATGTGTCAAGAATTTTCTAATATTATGCAGGGAGAGTTTGAAATGTCTATGATGGGAGAATTGAACTTCTTTCTTGGACTTCAAATCAAGCAAAAGAAGAATGGTATATTTGTGTCTCAAACAAAGTATTTGAAAGAGTTGTTAAAGAAGTATGGATTAGATAATGCTAATGGAGCTGATACTCCAAAGAGTTCTATAACTTTGTTGGATGCTGATGTAAAAGGTCCTAGCTTCAACATTACTAAGTATAGAGGAATGATTGGTTCATTACTCTATCTTACAGCAAGCAGGCCAGATATTCAGTTCAACGTTGGAATGTGTGCGAGGTATCAATCCGCTCCTAAGGTATCACATGCAGAGACAGTGAAAAGAATCTTCAAATATCTAGGAGACACTTCAGAACTTGGCTTATGGTATCCAAAAAGAGGAAACGAGTATTTAATGGCATATTCAGACTCAGATCATAGAGGATATAAAACTGACAGAAAGAGTACTAGTGGTCAATGTCAATTCCTTGGAGGCTCTCTGGTATCATGGTTCAGCAAGAAGCAGAACACAATTTCATTATCCTCGACTGAAGCTGAATATATAGCTGTAGCAAGTTGCTGTTCTCAAGTGTTATGGTTGAAACAACAACTTCGAGATTTGGGGATATACTTAAATGAGATTCCAATTTATTGTGACAACACTGCACCATAAGCTTAGCCAAAAATCATGTACAACATTCAAGGACCAAACACATAGACATCCGACATCACTTCATCCGAGATCACGTTCAAAAGAAGGATGTCAAAGTAGAATTCATACCAACACATCTTCAACTTACATACATTTTCACAAAGCCAATAGCTAAAGATCAATTCCTATATATTCTAAGAGAATTGGGAATGGTTAATCCCAATGAGTTGTAAGTTTTCTTGTTAATTGTTTTAATTAAATATATTTTTGATGATAACTATACTGACTTAGGCATCGGAGCATTAGAAATTGTTTTGCAGGTCTGTCAATCGAGCACAGGGAGTGTCACTCGAGTGATAAGCTCATGCTCACTTGAGCAAGTTAACTCTGCTCGAGCACAGAACTATTGAGAATACTCTGTTTCTTAGCATATAAAATAGGGGTTAACAGAGGAGATAAAAATACCAAGTGACTATCTGAAGTGTAACAGTGAAATTTGATCTCACTCAAGTAAGAAACATCCTCACTCGAGCATGGTATGAACATGCTTGAAGTGAAGAATGTGTACTCGAGCAGAAAGGAAGAATTTCTTTCAATAGCCTACTCAATGCATGGTTACTCAAATGATTTTGGAGGATTTGAATACAAAGATGAAAAATATAGCAAGAAATCCATAAACCAGGTACACTTTTACATGTTTTATCAAAATTGTTTGTGTATCACAGTGTGAGCACACCCGAGCACAGTATGAACATCACTCGAGCACTAGGGTTACTGCTCGAGCATTGCCACTTATATCAGTTACGCGATAGCTCAGACCACCGCACTTCCTGCTCTCACTCGAGGTGTCTCGTCACTCGAAGGTCACACCTCTTCACCTCCAACCGTTTCCCATTAATCAAACGTATCCATTTGCCTCAAATCACCATTACAACTCTTCAACCTTCTTTAAAAGGTGAGATTTATTCTCAGATTCTCTCATTTTATGCCCTAAGTCTCTAAATCTCTTCTCAATCTTCAGAAAAATCTGAGTCTTGTATCTTCCATTTTGTTTCTAAATGGCTAGAACTAAGTTACCTGCTATTTCCCAACGATCTCACTCACCCTTTCCCACTCATTCTACTGCTAGTGCTTCTGCAACCCCAGTACCAACTCCTTCATCTCCTAGAATGTCTTCTTCATCTACACCTCCTCCTAAACCCAAAACCAAAAAGAGAACTCCGGCCAAGAAACCTCATCCTAAGCCTCAAATAGCCAAGAAGGACCAACCTCCATAAAAGAAACCAAAGGGTGTGGTGTTCAAAGAACCAGTGGCTACCCGGTCTCAATCCAAAGAGGTCCAAGGAAGAGAAAAGAAGAAGGAAACTGAGCAACCACAACAATCCTCTTCTTCCTCCGATGATACATTCAACATGCAACTCCGGGAAGCAATAGAGAGGTCAAAACTTGACAAGTTGGTTGGGAAAATTGCTTCTCAAGCCGGTGTCTCAAGTTCACACCAAGCTGGGCAATCCAGTGCGGCTGCTTCAGGAGTACCTTCTACATGACAGGCTCCAGAGGAAGAACAAGTTACAAGTCCTCCTGAAGGATTTAATGTTAAGGAACTAAAGGCACTACAACAGAAGGTATTCGATACTGAGTTTGCACATAGGCATTTCTGTCCTGTAGTTTATGTGGACCTAGATTACTTGAAGAAGAATTGCCATTTGGATTTATATCCTTATCTTGAATACTATGCTCCCTGGCTGAATATCCATATTCCATATTCACCCTCTGTTGTGAAAACATTTTACTGCAACATGAAAACCCATAACATTATGTCTAGGGCTGGAGAATTGATTGAGGAAGCAGTATCTACTACTGTTAGAGGTCAATTCATTATGATATCTGCTAAGATTATTAATGACTTACTTGGGTATGTTACACCACCTCCAGATCCACCCTCTTTCTCAGCCAATGAAGCCTTCCGGCTTTTGAGACTAAAAGACCCAGTAGGCCCCCTTAATTTTAAGCCTATTGACATGCCTGATTCTCACAGAGCCCTACACTATATATATTCTCGAAGCATGGTTAACAAGTCCAAAAATTTTACCCATTTTGCTCAAAAGAATTATTACTTGTTGGCCTCCTTCCTAGCCGGGTAACAAAGAAATGTGGGAGAGATCATTTTCAGTGAGATGAGAAGATTTCAATTTTGTTCACCAAAATCTGTGACCATACCATATCATCATATTGTATCTCTCATCCTTATGAAAAATAAGATATGGTACTTGGAAGGAACTGAGAGGGTGCTTATTCCAAGGTTTGGCAAGACTCAGTTGACTCATATGAGTATCAATCTTCCAGTGAGTCAAACCAAGGCTACATCTCAGAGGGAAGCTACTCCATCAAGAGGTGATGAGGCTCAGTCATCTGCTCAAGGTCAAGTTCCTCCTCCATCCTTTTTGAATGCATCACTCTCAAATCATCTGACTGAAGAGATCAATCAAGCTATGTCTGGCTTGAAAAAGGAATTAATGACTGAATATGAGAAGTTGGTAGACAAGATGGAATAACAAGTCTTAAAGTTGGTAGATAAGGCTAATACCAACTTTGACTTGATGTTCAAGACTCAGGATGACATGTCACGAAGGATAACTGATATGGAGATCTTCTTACTTTCTCACTTCCCGACTACATCTTTAAAAGTACCACCTGAGACTACTCCTGCCTCGACCTCACCTCCTCATCCACAGACACATGTTCTTTTCACCGATCCAGACTCTAATGTTGATATTACCTATGATCGGTCACCTTCACTACCGCCCTCAGCCTCTATTCCACAACCATCATCTCTACCCTTTGTGCCAATCGATCCTTCCACTGCCATGGTGCCCTTTGTCCCATCATCTGATATCACTTTTCCTCAGCCCCCTTTGGATGTTGACAAAATGCGGGAGAAGGATGTGTGATGGTTTTTTGAGCTATCATGGGATGTATTGGGTGTTTGGGTAGTTTTTGTGTAATGGGGTAGGTTTATGATGATGTTATTGGGATTACGGTTGTATACGGGCTTTATGAGTAGTTAATATAGTTAATGATTTATGCTGACTATTGTATGTTTCTTACTTTATCATTAATGGCTATTTTCATGTTATCAAGTTTTTCTGTCCAGTTTTGATTGGTTCCGTGATACTATGCTTATCTTGGTTATTAAGTGTCCAGAGGAAGTGTTACAGGGAACATATGTAGATAAGTGCAAAAATCTGAACTTGAATCTAAACCTTGGTGAAAATATGCATTTAGAAACATTGATGTTGTACTTTAAAAAATTTTCACTCTAATCAACCTTTTTCTTAAAACCCATCACAAAGGTTTTGAGATCATCAAAAAGGGGGAGAATGTTAGATCCAAATTTTGATGATAACAAAAGGCAATTGTGTGCAAATCATAGTTTTATAAGACTAAGGAATGATTACAAAGTTACCAAATGCATATGGCAAAGTTCTGTGAAGTCTGCTATCAGATTTAACTAATGTACTCGAGCACAAGAACTAGCACTCGAGCATGGAGCTCTTTTGTACTCGAGCAGATGCAAGTGAAAGCCAGAAAGTGTTTGCCTAAGAGCAAACTACTGTCATTTTTACTGATGCACTCGAGCACTGGAGATAGCACTCGAGCAGAAGACTCTTTCTCACTCGAGCACATGCGAGTGAGGGACTGCGAGTGCTTGGCTGAGAGCAATTCCTGTAATCCTTACTGATGCACTCGAGCATTGTAATCAATACTCGACCATGAAGCTGTTTGTACTCGAGCACTAGCGAGTGAGAGAGTGCAAGTGTTTGGCCGAGAGTCATAAAGGTCAGAGAAGTACAAGTATGCCCGAGTGAGGCTTCATATGCCCGAGTGACACATCAGCACTCACGAGTGAGAAATCTAACTCTCTCTAATTCTAATGCAAGTGCTGATAACAAGAGTATATTACATGAGAATATTCTTCTCACTCGAGCAGGAGTATGTGTGCTCGAGTGAGGGCCTACATCACCTGCGAGTGCAAAATCTCACTCTTGCTAAAATGGTATGCGAGTGTTGTCCAGAGACGGGTCTCCTAGTGTAATAAGCAAGGCCACTCGAGCAGAACGAGTTGTGCTCGAGTGAGGCCCCACATCACTCACGAGTGAGAAAATTATCTCTCTGAAATCCTGTGAGAGTGCAAGCATAAAACTGAAGGATAAGGAGAAAATATGTGTATTCGCTCGAGTGAGCCCATCCATGCTTGAGTGATACTCTGCCAAAAGACAAAATTCACCAGTCTTAAAGCGTTCAATCCGAATATGGTTTAATGATATTTATTTATCTTATCATCACTTATTATTATTATTTAACATCATTTTGAATGTTTTATAAGTGTGATACAGGGGGATGAACGTTGAAATAAATAGACGAGAAGGAAGTCAAACAACGGCAGACAACATCATGACAAGCACGTACCTACCGCATTCAAAGTCTTCAAACATGCGCATGCTATTCCACAGTAACATGCCCCGCTCCACAATGATCGTTATACAAATGGGCAAAAACGAACGTATATAAATACAGAGTCCCAGAGATCGTCAAAGATAACGAAGCACAAGAATTCACAAGCAAATTCACGAGTCTCTGTTATTCATATTTTCTCTGTATTAATATTGATCTTCAGTGTTTATCATACTTGCTCTATAAGAGAGTCTATATACATTTCAAATTCTATTTTCATTTGATCTCAAGGTATTGGGACCTTGAGAGGGTAGATATCCTTATGAGAGAAGCAGTTGAGAGAATTCCTAGTTAAACCTTCCACTCATAAGACTTATAAGATACAAGCAGTAGAGAACGTTGCTGCTCGTAAGACTTACAGTGGTGTAAGCGGGAGAGAACGTTGCTGCTCATAAGACTTGTATACGTAAGCAAGTGGGAAAGGTCATAGGTTGTTTTTCTGCATGTAAGACTTGTCGTAAGGGGGAGAGAAATTTCTTAGTGTGAGAATATTTCTGCTCGTAGTCCATTCGAGGACAATTGTTGTTTTGTGGCATTCTGAGAGCCTATTGAATCTTGGAAGAATAGTAAAAATCTCAGTAGGTCTTGATCTCTGAGGACTGGACGTAGGCCTGGTTTTTAGGCCGAACCAGTATAATTCTCTATGTTCCAATCTTCTCAACTCTACAACTATTTTCATATCACCACATTAAGCGAAAAATTTATCACATCACCCAATTCACCCCCTCTTGGGTGAAGCTTGCCTCTTTTATAGACTTGCATGCATATTTTGGTCAATATATGCCTTGGTTGTCAATCTACATGCCATACTATCCAAAGGTTGTTCACCATTTTTACTGTTACCTTTAACTAGTAGAAGATTTTGCAGAGGGGCCACTATCATTAAGGATTAGTTAGAAACAACTGTTGGTGATAAAAAATTTATTATCTCATCCTCCAAGATCAATGAATCACTTAGGATAGAGAAGCTACCTCAGGATCTTCTAACAGAGTTAACTCAAGGAGAGTTTTATAGGATTCTAAGACTAGGAGAACCTATAGGTATACTCAATTTCAATCCTAGCAGCATGTGTGATTTGCACAGGATAATCTGGTACATATACTATTGGGCTATGGTGAATAAATCCAATCCCTCACTCACTTTGCTAACAGATATTACAAGATGATGGCTTTAATATTAACTAAGGAAGAAAGAAATTTGGGAGACATTATCTTCTCTGAGATAAAGAGGCATATGTATACCTCTTCCAAATCTAAACCAATGCCATATCCTCAGTTGATCACATTATTCGTAAAAGCAAATGGCATTTGGCATTTAAGCCGAATGAGTCATTGGAGAGGTTATCACAATTTAGGAGACATCATAATTGAAAATTGGTTATAGAATTACCTCTAGTACACCCTCATGCTACCACTCCCAAGAAGAGGAAGAAACAGGAGCCAGAGACATCAAGGCTCAATGAAACACAGTCTTCAACTCAGGGTGGACCTCCTACACCCTCATTCCTCGACAATACTATTCAATTGTACCTAAAAGAGGTACTCAGGTATTTCATGTCAATATTTCCAATACTAATGTTGATGAGAGGATGAGACAGATGTGTGAGATGGTATGCCAAAACTTCAAGACCATGATTTCTTACCAAGAGGCTCAAACTCAGTTAGTTCTAGAATATGGGAGTCTTTTGAGATCATTTGGAGAAAGATTATATGCCCTACCTCCATGCTTTACTACACCTCTCCAGTCTACACCTTTGTCCTATGCTCCTACTCAGCATGCCTATGTTCCTACTTCTGATCTTGCTCCTGAGACCACTTCTCAGGGCAATATCTTATTCACTATGCTTGATACAAAGTCCTCCAATCCTATAAATATCACCCTTAATCAACCTTAGACACACACTGCTTCAAAACCTCTTCACTCATATCACATAGCCACTAGAGAGTTTCCTCATGATAAGCCTATTCTCTAATCCTATTCGCCTTCTTAGTCTCACAACTCTAATAACCCTAATAATCTTGAGGATTCTTACTCTATAGTTGATGAGAAGATTCATGTTAAGGACACTCCTTAAGAGCCCTTCCAAACATCACAACCACATCACATCCCACTATTTGTATCTAACCCTAATAATCCAATTGTTATGCCTCCTCTTAAATTTCCAGCTCTAGATTCTGATTCCCTAACCTTCACTAATATGGAAGGTGGCATAGATGATGATGCATCCACTCGTCTCAATGTTCCCCCACTTTGATTTGTGGTTGCATACACTCCTTCCTCCTCCTCCATTGAGTTAGATAAACAACCACCTAATGCCCTACTCAATCTGGACCTATCTCTCCTACCTCTACCAACCTTTCTGATGATGCCAAAAAGGGGGAGAAGGATCATAGTACAAGAGTTGATTCTCAGGATCTTGATAGGGATGATTCTGCCTTTCTGATGTTTTTTTAATGTACTAGAGTCAATTTAAATTCTAGTTACACCAAGGCATTGACAGAATTAATGGAATAAAATAAGTAGAAATACCTCTACTTATTAATTAATAATTAATTTTGTGTGTGAGTGTTTCTTCTTCTTCTTCTTCTTTTTGGTGATGAGATGTTTGAGTGTTTTTATGTATACATATGAGTACATCTATTATCTATATTATTGAACAAATTATAGCTTATTTGATTCTATTATCTAATTTTCATGTTATTAGAACATTTCTGTAGAATAATTTTTCAGAACAAGTTCAAAGAAAATTAAAAAAAATAGTTTGTATCATTATTTTAAAAAACATATTAAATTGTGAAGTGAAGGGTAAAAGGATAGTTTACTTTATTATTGTTGGGATTGTTATCAATAAAACAATGTTTTAAAAGTCGGACCGAACACTGAGTCGGAAAGGTTAGCGAGTCATGGTTCAAACGGTCGAATCGGTTGGATCGTTCGGTCGAGCCGATGACATAATAATTAGATAAAAATAATTATATGCATATATAATAATATATAAACAAATAAAATTATAATAAGTCTAATTATTAACGCTATAACATTACAATCAAAATTTTTAAAATAAAAAATATATATAAGTAAAAATATACTAAAATTATTATAAACTTTTGGTAGCATTTTTTTTTCATTTTTTTATAATGATAACATCTGTTTTTTTTTCAAAAAAGTATAATTTTTGGAATAAATTAATTCATAACTTAAAAACTGAAGATAAAAAGAAAGAAACGAAAAATAAGGGGAAAACGTTGAAACCTCAACTATGCCGATTGGTTAATGTGAGAAGTTAGGGCTTGGGGTTAAACAATTTCAAATGTTCCATGCCTTGGTGAATGTGTGGGGCTATAATTGACTGATAGTGTAGCAGATGATAGATCAAATTTATTTACATTGAGAAATCAGAAACGCTTTGTGTGCAGTACGCTTTGCAGAAGAAACAGAAAGGTGTTGCTTCATCCTCCTTTACAAGATTTGTTTCCACTCCATCTTCTTAGTCTAACTCCAGTATTTTTTTTCTTTACCGAACAACTCCATCTTGTTCGATAGCCATAGCCAACAAGTGGTTCAGGTTTTCATGTTTTGGTTTCATTGTCAGTTTTTTCCATTATTTCCGTTGTTATTAAAGATAAAACATAAAGATATATATTGGATTTTCTGCTGGTTTTTTCTCCCCATTTTTTCTTCTTCCTCTTTCTCCTTCAGTGCAAGACTGCAAGTGCACCACTATATGTTGAACTATCCGATTTTTCAAAACTCGCTTCAGTTTCCAGCTTGATGACGGATTTCGGGTCAAAAGCCGGTTCTTACCAGCTTAAAACAACCCAATCCTTAAAACAGTTTTCCATCAGAGAACGAGCTGTCTGAGTTTTTGGCTGACGATCCGGTCGTCCGGTCCGACTATGAAATCACTGAATAAAAATCCAATGTTACTTGCCCTTTCTTTAATTTTGTAGAACAAAAAAAGTAATCGAACATTAAAAAAAATCCAACTTTTTTTCAAAACATGTAACAAAAAGCACATTTTGAAATAAGTTTTCCGGCTTTTTTTTATTTTTTCAAAAAACTCAAAGAGGTTGGAGCTTTTTTTATTTGATTATCCAATATTGGTAAACACTTTTCCTACTGATGACAGGAGGGATACAAGAATTGATCATCCAAGGCTCTGAGTTAAGGAACGGTGCTCTCTCTTGAAAAACGTGTGTTCATCTTCCTTCTCCTTTCATGGACGACCAACCCCAGCGAAAGTTGCCACCGGATCAGCCTTCCGACATCCTAGCTAGTGGCAGCAAGAAAAAAATGAAAAACAATTCTTCTCAAGCAATTATGGACACTGATGACTCACTTCAGTTAATTGGGCAAAATGAATCTGCTGCAATGGA
The DNA here is from genome assembly GCA_963855925.1 of Inga laurina. NCBI lineage: Eukaryota > Viridiplantae > Streptophyta > Magnoliopsida > Fabales > Fabaceae > Inga > Inga laurina. The sequence goes on from OY979708.1 coordinate 30,771,492, forward strand.
TCAAGACCCCCCGGTTCCTCAGTTACAGGGCAAAGCTAATGCATCTACAATCTTATACAAAGCCTCTCTGCTAGGATTCAATGGAATAGAAAATGGTGGAACTAACATAGAAGAAGAGCAATTGCTCTCAGATGTCATGAACAAGGAATGGGAAATGCCGGAGCTCACAGAGGAAATCCGGCTACTCATGCAACACCACCCTGTTGTCCCAATCACAGCATATGAGTATAGTGAGTGGTGCAAACCTTAGAACACATCTCTCGTTATCACTGTCCTAGGAAAAAGATACAATGTGTATGTACTGAAAGCTCACCTAAGCCGTCTATGGAAAACACAAGATTTTGATCTTGTGGATTTACCAAACAACTACTTCATTATCAGATTCCTTCACAAAGAGGGCTGGACTCACTTATACCAGAGAGTACTCTTTGACGGACCCTGGGTAGTCCAGCAACACACCATCCTTTGTTCAAAAATGGGCTCCAAATTTCGACCCCTTCAACAATCCCCTGCGCAGAATTGTCACCTGGGTCAGAGTTCCAAACATCCCAATGCATTGCTACAACACTGAATTTATTACTCGTTTGGGGAATAGAATAGGAAGGACAATGAAGATTGATCTACTTACACCCTCAGCCCAATCCTCAGCCACTGCCAAGATTGAAAGAGGTCGCTACGCTCGTATTTGCGTCGAGCTTGATCTTCAAAAAAAGTTGGTCTCCCGCATCATCGCCGCCCACGCTGCATATCAGGTCGAGTATGAAGGTCTGACTCTCATTTGCTTCGCCTGTAGGTGTTATGGCTACCGAAAAGAATCATGCCAGTGGACCTATGCCGATTCCACCGCTAAGAGTCCAGAGCAACCTCCTACCACTTCAATGGCGCCACCGATTGTGATTGCTCCCTCACCGGTGATGAAGCCTCCCAAAACCGATGAGACCTTCAGCTCTTGGATGCTTGTGGGTGGCTCTAGTCGAACTCGGTTCACTAAGCAGCACCACCCAATGGGTACTCCGGTTTCCAGAATAGGGACGTCACCAGGAGCAAGGGCAAAATCACTGCGACGGGAAGAGGCCGGCCGAGGAGTTTCTCGCTTCAACGTCCTGGCGGACCTCGCCGAAGAAGAAGGCACGATGGCCTGTCACGATCATCTAAATTCTGAACCTGGCAGAGGGATGGTCGAGCTGCAGCACCACCGATATGGCAGTGGAGGCAAAGGGAAGGGCTCAGATTCTGTGGAGATGTCACAGTCCGCACCTAGGGAGTCACGAAGAGTGGGAAAGAAGTCTCAAGGGAAAGAATTTCAAATTGCCAAACACAAAGCTATTGGGCCCAAGGTTGGTGGCCAAGCCCAACTCGTTTCAAAGGCCAATTTGGGTAAGAAAAGTAATGGGCCTCCAAACAAAGCAATGGGCCGAAGGGATCATGTGGTTGTGGAGGGAAGCATGATTCAATTGGGCTCTAATTCTATTGTTCCCTCTCCACAACCCCAAACCCAATCTAATGCCCCTAAAAATATTTTGTTGCTTGAAAACCCATGTATTGCGCTCAAAAATAATTCAGATGCCTTTTTGAAAGAAAAATGTGAGCAGAGTACACATGTGGGAGACCCTATTAACCTCTTACCTTCATCCTCCTCGGTGCTGGACGATGATATTGGTGACGATTTTATGGAGGCTGATATACCCGAGCTTGAGGCTATGCCGAGTGTTGAGTAAGTCCTCTATTCTATCCTTCTCTCATTTATTTATTATGATAATTGCATCATGGAACTGTAAAGGTGCTGGAAGTAGACACTTCCCCACCACTATTAAAGCCTTAGTGAAAGATAATGCGATCGATGTCTTGTGTCTTTTAGAAACCAGGATTAGTGGAGATAGGGCTGAGGCTGTAACCCGTAAACTTGGGTTCAGTAATTGGATTCGGCTCGAGGCCTCTGGCTATGCCGGGGGCATTTGGATTCTGTGGAACGACACTAACTCCCATGTGGACTATATTCTCTCTACTACTCAACTTGTTCACTATAGACTCATCGACAAGAGAAGTAAGGACACTTTTCTTGCCACGATAGTTTATGGTGAACCTGAGGTCACCAGAAGAGAAGGGTTGTGACATTCTCTACAAACCATTTCCCATAATATTAATAAGCCTTGGCTTGTTTTCAGAGATTTTAATACTTTTATGGAGCCAGCTGACAAAATGGGAGGTTCCTGCCCCCCCATCCGTGCTATGAAGCATTTTGCTGATTGCATCAAAGCCTCTGATCTTCTCGAAATCCCTATTATAGGTGAACATTTTACATGGGAAAAGCCAGGAGTTAAGGAACGATTGGACTGGGTCTTTGGCAACCTGGAATGGGAGCTAACTCACCCTGATCATAAAGTCCTTCACAAACTCAAATATAAATCTGATCATAGGCTCATCTTGGTCTCCGCCATGCTAAGCAGCGCTTCCAGAAGACATAAACGATGCTTCAACTACAATGCTGCATGGGCCCTTGAAGACAGCTTCTCCAATATCGTGTCTCAAGCCTGGAACAATGTTGATTGGTATGAAGGGAAGAAGAGGTTCGATGCTGAGACTACAACATGGAATGCCAATGCTCTTGGCAATATTCCCAAAAAAAGGAATAGCATCCTTAAGAGATTAGAAGGCATTGATAGAGCCCGACAAAACAACACGGCTAACGGGCTCTATAAACTTGAAGCTGAACTCTGGAAAGAATATGGTAAGCTTAATGCCCAAGAAGAACTTATCCAGTACCAAAAATCTAGATGCAAGTGGCTTGCTTGGGGTGATAGGAACACCAAATTTTTCCACGCCTTGGCTGCGATCCAGAAAAAGAAGCAATCGATTGATGCCCTCCAAGATGAAAATGGAAATTGGATCACAGAGCCAAAGCAACTCAGTGGAATGGCCGGGGGATTTTTTAAAGATCTGTATACTAGTGACGAAACAGTCCGGGACTCTTCTCACTATACTGCAGAGTTTCCCCCTCTTAGAAGCCATGATGTCCAACTTCTCCATAAGGATGTAACTCACCTCGAGATTAAAAACGCCGCTTTTCTAATGGGCGCTCTTAAAGCCCCTGGTCCCGATGGTTTACAAGCTTACTTCTTCCACACCCAATGGACCCATGTTGGTGTTAGAGTCTGTACCCTTATCAAGGAAATTTGGCAGTATCCAGAGAAGGTCAATGATATCAATCATACCCACCTCATTCTTATTCCAAAAGTTGACCATCCTGTGTCCTTGAAGGATTTCCGGCCTATTTCTCTCTGCAATGTCATTTTCAAGATTATCACTAAGATCATTACTAAGAGACTAAAAGGGGCGATGCCTTACCTGATCCAACCGCAGTAATGCAGTTTCATTGCTGAGAGACATAGTAGCGACAATGTCTTTATTGCCCAGGAGGCTATACATTCCATGCGTAACAAGCGGCAGAAGAAAGGGTTTGTTACTGTTAAAGTGGATATGGAGAAGGCCTTTGATAGATTGGAATGGGGCTTCATTCGCTCTACTCTCATTAAGGTCGGCATATAGGAACCGTTGCTGAACTTATCATGTCATGCGTTTCCTCTGCATCCATGGCGGTCAGGTGGAACTGGTTTGTATCTCCCTCGTTCTGTCCTACTCGTGGTGTTCGCCAAGGTGACCCTCTCAGTCCCTTCCTCTTCATCCTCTGTATGGAACAGCTTGGACAACTGATCCATAAAGAAGTCATTCAGGGACATTGGAAAGGCCTTCAATTCAACCGTCATTCCCCTGTCATATCTCATCTCTTCTTCGCTGATGACCTCCTTCTATTTGGTGAAGCTACCGAGTCACAGATTGCCTTAATGAGAGATATCATGAAAGCTTTTTGTGAAGTCTCTGGGCATAAGGTTAACTTAACCAAATCTAAGGCCTTCTTCTCTAGGAGCATCAACTTCAACAGAGCCTTACTTCTCTGCCAAGGCTTAGGAGTTGGAATTACAGGGGACTTGGGGAAATATTTGGGTGTCCCTCTTCTTCATAATAGAGTCACCAAAATAACTTTCTATCCCCTTATTCAAAGAGAAAAGAAGCGCCTTGCAAGCTGGAAAGGTAGATTCCTTACCATGGTCGGGAGAGCCGTCCTGATAAAATCTGTCCTATCAGCTCTCCCCAGTTATCAGATGCAAACCATGCTTCTCCCAAAGGGAACCTTAAGAGAGTTAGAGAAGGCTAGCCGTCACTTCTTATGGAACCAAGGTTAGGAGGGTAAGAAAATGCACCTTATTGCATGGGATCAGATTAAACTTGATAAAGATGTCGGTGGCTTAGGCATAAAAGACTTGCAAAGTCAAAATGCTACCTTCATCATGAAACTATGCTGGGGTCTACTGACCAAGCCCGAAGCTTCTGGGTCCAATGCCTTAAAAGTAAGTATGGATGTGGTCAGGGAGACTATCCTATCGTCTATAGAAAGCCCAACTCCTCCTACGTCTGGCGTAGCATCACTACCGTATGGGCGAAATTCTACCAGGGCGTAGGAAGAAGGTTAAAAAGTGGGAGAACATGCAATGTATGGTGGGTGTTAGATCAAGCGTTTCACCCAAGAGGGGGGTGAATTGGGTGATACTAAAATTTCTTTCGAAAATATAAAACTTTGACAAAAGAATTAAAACAGTAATGAGTAAGGAGAAATATCACCGAAGTATACACCGAGAGTTATACTGGTTCGGTCACAACCACTTTGACCTACATCCAGTCCTTAGAGCTTCTCTGAGAATTTCACTATAGCTTCCAAGATTCAGTGGGTTCTTGGCACCTCAGTACAAGCAAGTTCCTTACACCTGGACACTCGCTCCCCCTTACAGGTTGTAATCCAATCCCAACTCAAGGTTCCACAACCTTAAGTTATCTCAATAACAAATATTGAGTTTGAATGAAATATCTCTCTTACAGAGTAAATGATAATCATTGAAGCATAGAAATACAATTTCAATGTGAAAACAGAGCAATGAACTTGATGATACGTTCGTATGTGTACTTGGTTCTTCTTTCTCTGTTTGAAGGTTCCCATATATATAGGTATGTTGGTGATGACCGTTGGAACACTTCCTTTCGTCCGTTGGTGAGTGCGCAGCCACTATTGACTTTTCAAGTTTTTGAAAAATATCCGTTGGCGGTGGTTGGCATTTGAACGTTTCTTTTGACTTCCATCTCTTGATATGATTTCTTCATTGTTTCTCTGCAAATAGACTAAGAATACTAATACAATGAAAGGTTAATCATATAGGAAACAATATAATGAAAGTTTGAATGATTTCTAAATTTCTGAGTGTGCTTACTCGAGTAGCTCCTCGAGTAACCCTTGAAGTTTACTCGAGTAGCTCCTCGAGTAACATCGAGAAATCATTGTTTAATTGAAAGTCAATGAAGAGAAACAAGATTACTCGGGTAGTGCATGGAGTAAACTAAATTTCAGACTTTTGGGAATAGTTATTTACTCGGGTAGCTACTCCAGTAATGCTTTTGCAACTTTATAGATTACTGGGGTAACACCTCGAGTAATCCTTTAAAAAACTTTTGATTACTCGATGCTCTACTCCAGTAATGTTGGCAGGATTTCAAGCCCGAGAGCAATTACCTTGTTAATCGAGTAGGGACTCGAGTAATGCATTCATTTTTGCATAGGTTACTCGGGTACCACCTCGAGTAACTAAGTCTTTTGAGCATGACTTACCCGAGTAATGACTTGAAGTTTACTTTGAAAATATTTGTGCTTACTGGGGTACTTACTCGAGGAATCCACTTAAAATAAACCATGAAAAACTTGTATACTAGAGTAAGTACTCGAGGAAGATGATAGAAAGAGAGATCAAGTTAATCGGGTACCAACCTCAAGTTTCCATTTATTTTAGTATGTTACTCGAGTAGCTCCTCGAGTAACATTGGCAGTGGTACAAATTGCCGAGAGTTACATATTTTGAGAAACAGAGTTACTCGAGTAGCTCCTCGAGTATCATGGGGAAAACTGGAAGGCAACTGGAAGTTTTCACAGGGTTACTCGAGTAGCTCCTCGAGTAACATTAGCAGTAGTACAAAATGCTGAGAGGTCCACATTTTAGGAAACACAGGTACTCGAGTAGCTCCTCGAGTATCATTGGGAAAACTTGAAGGTAACTGGAAGTTTTCACTTGGTTACTCAAGTAACATTAGCAGGCCGAGAGCAACTCCAAGTTTTTACCTGGTTACTCGAGTAGCTCCTCGAGTAATGGTGGCAGGTTACTTCAAGTTTTGTCTCATTACTCGAGTAGCTCCTCGAGTAATGCCTTAGCAAATGTGCTTCTGATCAAGTTCCTCAGCATTTTCTCTTGGCCAATCTTTAATACTTCCATGCTTACTTTAAGTAAAGCTTGTTCCTGTCATTACTTAGTTCAAGCTTGATTAATAATCATTTCCTTTTCAAACCATTCTTTTGTTATCATCAAAACATGAGATCTAACAGTGGGATCTTTGGACTCCTATTGACGAACCTCTAATCCACCTTGTTGACAAGAATACTCATCTTTTAAACCCATGTGCGAAAGTTTGCGACTTCGTTTTGGGGACTGGGGGTGGAATGTTCCAAAACTAGCAGAATTCCTCCCGTACTGGGTGGTCAACATTATTTGCCAGAATCGGCCGCCTCACGAGAGTGGAAATGATATTTTTTGTTGGAGGAGCTCTTCTGATGGCAACTTCAGTGTCTAAGCTGCTTATAAATTATTAGTTGCCCAGCGGGAACCGTATGGCCCGAGCCTGTTGAAGAAGGTGTGGAAAGTCCCTGTGCCGGAAAAGGTTAAGATGTTTTTATGGCAAGTTCTTCACGAGAGGCTACCTACCAACTCGCTCAGAGCTACCTGAGGCTTAACTAATAGTGATAAGTGCCCATTTCAATGCCAGAGAACAGAGAGTATCCTTCATATACTTCGTGACTATGAGATTGCTCGTGAGGTGTGACTATATTTTATTGCTCCTAACCATCGTTTTAGATTCTTTTCTTCTGATTTGCAGGTTTGGCTCACACAGAATATGTCCACAAATATGGCCATGGATCGATTCCACCAGTGGTTATGGCCCAAGGCATTCAGTCTTATCTGTTGGCTCCTGTGGAAGACTAGATGCCAGGGAGTGATGGAAGGTACCCGGGCCCACCCGAATGAAATTGTCCATGGTGTCATGTTCTTGTTGACGGAGTCCGGCCTGTATGATGCCTTCAAGCACCAGATATTCCAGTTCAATGGAGATGTCGAAGAGACGTGGCACCCTTCACCAGAAGGAGCAGTTCGTCTAGACACAGATGGTTCAGTTAATCACCAGCGGTTGGCAGCTTGTGGGGGTTTGATACGTGATGCACAGGGCTATTGGCTCCTTGGATTCCAGCAGAAATTAGGATTTGTCCCCCCACCACAGCAGAATTGCTTGCTTTACTCACTGGACTCCAAATCTGTAAGCAACACAATTTCTGCAGGGTTGTTGCTTATACAGATTCCCTAAAATCCTATCAGTTGATAATGCATGATGGGGGTCCTAATCACCCGCTAAGATCAGAGATTAATGCTGTCAGGGACTTGTTATACTCTGAGTGGGATATCGAGCTCTGCTACGTGCCGAGAGACATCATCAGGTGTGCTGACTTTTTAGCCAGGCATGCTCAGCAAGTAAAGGAGGACTTTGTCATTTTGTCAGCGCCACCTACTGCGTGTGTAGCCTATATGGCTCAAGATTTGATCTAATGTCCATAATTGTATTTTTGTAACTTCCAAGTCTTTCTTGGCCGTTTGTATTATTTAAGAAAAAAAGAATTGATCATCCAGTATTCGCCAAACTGGATGACGACGCATGGGCCGCCATGAAATTTGCTATGCAAAATTGCAACACAGCTTTGTTTTTTACTCCCTCCAGTCCTAATTATAAGATAAAGTTGACTGTTTTGGAGAAATTAAAGAAGCCAACTAAATTACTTTAGAGTATTTATATTTATATTTTTTTCTCTAAACTAATTAATTTGATCAATAAACTAATATATAATTTAAGGATAACAAAAATATAAACACTCTAAAATAAGTTAATTGGCTTTCTTAATTTCTCCAAAAAAGTCAACTTTGTCTTATAATTAGGACCGGAGGGAGTATCTCTTTTTTTTAAGAAAAATAAGGGAACAATTTTATTGAAATTTTTTTAGTAGGCCTAGGATTTCCACTGCCGGCAGCAGTAACTAATCCACTCGTACGGTATACTCTCCAAAGAGGCTTTATTGTTGGCCATGAGACCCTTTCTATACATATCATTAAGAATTGAACCCCTGACTAGAGGCTTAAGAAACCCAACTAAGTACCAACTGTGTTAAGCCTTATGGTTAGTTTTATTGAAATTAAGTTAAACTAACGGGGTTGGGTCCAGTAAAAGAGGTTAGTCCCTCATAACTTGATTCAATCAAGATTTGAATCCTTATTAGGAGATATACCCACATTTAATATTCTACAATTCCTCCAATAGGGTAACCACTAATAAAGGGATGCATATGCTTAGCAAATATACATGAAAAAGTTAGGCTTACTACAACATAAACCCAATTCTTTTTTTCGGCCATCAACATAAACCCAATTCGCTCGGTGCTGTTTTATTGAGTGAGTCATGCTATACATATAGGTAAAATTTTCCCTAACATCCTAAAGTATTTTCCCAATTGCTTCCAATATTATAAAATATTTTGTAATTTATCCAATACCCTAAAACATTTTACATGTGTCCATCACTTTTTGTAGTTCATCCTACACCTAAAGGATTTTACCTGGTGCATTCAGCATCCTAAAATATTATTTTCAAGCTTTTTCAACATCCTAAGATTGCTACTAAAGAATATTTTAGGATGCTAAACACACATTCACTTAAAAAAACTTTTAGGGAGTTCATGACGAGAAATATTTTGAGTGAAATTCCTCCTAAAAAACTAATATTTTAAAGGCAAAATTGTCACAAAATACTGTAGGATACTATACACACCCAAAATATACTTTAGAATATTAAATAAACTATAAAATATTTTAGAATACTAAACACGTCTGGGTTAATGCTTCAAAGTGCTAAACATACCTCAATCCATGCATATATTGAAAGAATTCAGAACAACTTATCTCATATATTTATCTCATACAACAGTATTTTTTAACCTAATCCAGTTAGGCAATTAAATAGGATAAGATTATAATTTCTTAAACAGAAAATATATTACATCAAATATAATTTGAGATTTAATAAAGTTAGCTAGATAAAATAAACTAGGTAAATGGGCGGATGCCCAACATAACCCTTTCGGCCGAAATTGAGAAAATAATAACTAGCAAATTTATGGAGTAATGAGTACACTTCCTATTACTCAATGAAAAAAAGGTCCCACAACAATAAAATGTACACCATCGCCTCAATCTATAGCAAATTTAACCTAAAATTCAATATTTCTCAATTAATCTTATTTTAATAAATCATTTTATCCTTCACTGCTAAATCATTGGCCCAAATGCAAGTTATAAATGGGTGGCGCCAATATACTTGGCAGCAAATGGTGTGGATGGTCAACGCTTCAGCACGTTAGTATACAATAATCCTAAAAAATTTAATAATTACAAAGTAAAAACTGCCATATACATATTTACATAAAATAAAAGTTGTTATGTCAATTTGTTTCCCCCTTCGTGATATCTTCCTTAAAAGGGCCAGAATCATGCAAAAGTTTACTAACAAGCTTCACCTGTTAAGGGGAAAAAAAGGACAAAAATCCAAGAAAATTGCAAATCACCTGTGTTAGATGCGCATGAATAATAACGGCCTTTCACCAGAAAGGCTACACTTGAAAAGGAAATGAAACTGTCACTAAAAAGTGTGTGAGAAACACTCAGCTCCGGTCCTTAATACCTTATATAAGATTCATTTGACTTTATTTTTTTTTTGAAGAGATTAAAAAAAGCCAAGTAACTAACTTAATCATAGCATATATTGTATATTATTATATTATATATTAGTTTATAAGTTAAATAAATTATTTTGATATAAAAATGATAAATATAAATACTTTATAGCCATGTTATCAAAACCGAACTGGACGGGTCAATCACTGTAACCGTCGAATCGGTCATCTAACTGGTCCGGTTCGACCGGTTCAATATTTATTCTGATTTTTCTGATTTCAAGAATTCATATCTCATACCACATATTTTATTAAATTACAAATTAAGACTCTATGGAAAGCTTGAAATGTATACTTTTTAATGCAAAAAAAATCACTCAAAAATATTATCATTCGATACTAAAAAATTATCAGATTCTAAAACTATTCCAAAAAATATTATCGTTCAAGTTCATTTCCTCACCAGTTCAGCCCCGGATTAGTTCCGGTTTGACTCCGATCTGACCTGTTGACCCTTAACCCACTATTCAGACCAATTCAATGACCGGTCCAAGTTTAATAACCTTGCTTTATAGTAATTTATTCAACCTCATTAATCTCTCCAAAAATAGTCAACTAGATCTTATATTAAAGACTGGAGATAGTAAATTTTAAACTTGGTGGAAGAATTTGATCGGTACCAAGAAAATGGTTACATCCTCTATCATACAAAGGAGTCACAACCTACTACCTCCTATCCTTGGTATAAGATCTCGTGTCTAATGCAATTTACACTATAAATGAGATCTTATATCAAGGACAGGAGTATTATTTAGACCCAACATTATAAGGAGCTAATGTTGTGAAATGATCCAAAGTTGGAGATGCTTGGTTTTTTTTATCTTATTTGGCTTATTGTACTACTCTGGCCCCAAATATAAGTCACTTCGAAGTAATTCACACATTCCATTAAAAACAAAGTATTAAATTAGTCACAGAATTCAAGTTTTTTCCAATATTAACCTTATTAACTACACTAAATTCCAACATCATATTAATGTATACTCTCTCTCACTACCCATATTAAATATAGACATAAATGAAAAAGAACATATATGTTGGGCTTTAAAGGGGACAACTGAACATAAAATGGGGGTGGCCGAAATGAGGATGTTGAGATGGATGTGTGGTTATACAAGAGACGATAATATTCGTAATGAATATATACGCAAACAAATTAGTGTGGCCTTTATTAAAGAGAAAATAGTAGAAAATCATTTGAGGTGATTTAGACATATTCAAAGAAGGCCATTGAGTGCACTGGTGAGAAGGATTGATCAAGCATTATGAAGTCCTCTAAAAAGAGGTTGAGGAAAACCGAAGTGAACACTCAATAAAGTTATAGAACGGGATCTTTTGGTTAATAACCTATCTAAAGATCTGGTTCACAACAGAGCAAAATGGCATCGTGTGATTTATGTAGCCGACCCTACCTGGTGGAATAAGATTGTTTTGTTGTTGTTGTAGTCTAATATATGTAATGTTCCTTGAGACTATCAAATGTGTTATAAAAAAGACCAAGAATACCTTTTAGGAAGCGTCCTATAATAGGGACCAGAACAGTAGTTATTTGTTCATGTAGTTGCTGAGTTGTATTTATTGTTAGTTAACCACCCTAGAGACTATGAAGCATCAGTACTCCGGAAACAGGAGTTTTATCATGACTAACATGTGACTATTATGCATGAATTTGACACTTGTATTGGACACAGCACAACAACATTGAACTTGAATACTATGCATCTTGAAGAAGTATAGTATCTTGTATAATTTTGGCATGTATCCATGTCAATGCTGGAACTTCTTAGCCTCTGCCTACATGGCGCCTTCTTTGACAAGTTGGAATGAATAATTTCCCAATTCAGTTTAGTTAATTAGTTTGCTACCAAAACAAGGTTCTTATTAGGGAATCATTCTGTTCGTTAATTAATCCCCAATAAAACCGCTCTATATTCATTTTTCTTTTTCTCCGTTTTCCATTATTGGTCAATATCAGTTAATTGTATTGAGTCAGTAAGCACGAAACATAGTTTAGAAAAGAATGCATATGTTAGCTAACAATTATCATACCTGAGCAGCTTCGCGTACTAAGAAGTCTTCAATAGGCTTCCTAAATCCATTATCCATAAGGTAGTGGCAGCTATAAGTTGTCACTGGCATATACCCTCGCTGGATCTTATGCTCACCCTGAGCTCCAGCCTCCACTGTTTGAAGATTGAGTTCAATCGCTGCTTCAATTGCCTGTGATGCCAAACAATGCAATAACTACATTATATGCTTCCCTGACATATACTATATTTATTTGAGATTTTGGTGAACCATCAGAAATTCAAGGATCCAATCTAGGAATAAAGGAGACATGAAAGCGCCAGAAACACTTGAGAAACGGAGTTTCACACAGACTGAGTGAAGAATTTAGAGTAACCAGTTGTGTGAACAACTCAAACCTCGTGATTTTGTGCAACAGCTAGCGTCATAATAGGGCTTTTTAAATTCCTTTTATTGGGAACTAATTTTTTTTTTATGTGTGTATACGACATTGGTAAAGGAGGCAAAATCATTTATGCCCCGTTTGGTACTGAGGAAGTGGAGGTTGGGAAGTGGAAGTGGAAATGGAACTCATTTTAGTTTGTTTGGTATCAATGAAGCCACTTCCACATGGAACTCACTTCCATCAAAACCGATGGAAGTGACTTCCCTGCCTCCCCCAATGGAACTGGGTTCCAGTTCCACTTCCATGGCATAGTTCCTCCTTTGTCCTCATGCTCTTCCTCCTTCCCTTCACAATGGCGACGGTCCTCCATAGTGACGATGGGACGGTCCTCCGCCAACTATGGCGGTGACTCTCTACCACTAGAAACAACAACGGTCATCCTTCGCCAACGGCGGCCATGACACCTCTGCCAACTACGACAGTGACCCTCCTCCTTCCATCTTGAACTTCTCATTTGGATTACTCGATGAGCCTTCTCCACCAGTGACGGCGGCAGATCGTATCCACCAGCGAGGGCGGCGTTGACGATTTCGACATCTGGTCTATGGTCTTTAGCGTCGACGATTTGGGATTATTTACTGTTTATGATTTTGATTTCGTTCTTTGATTTCGATTTTCTGGATCTAGTTTCTAGTATTATTCTTGTGGCCCCTCTTTCTTCTAGCACCATCATCTCCGTTTTTTGTCATCTACTCCCTTTCCGGCATCGCTTCCTCATCGTCGCTTCTCCTTGTCCATACGTTTTTTCCTTCAATTTGATTTTTCACCTATTCAAATGTTGACGCTTTTGATGCGTAATTTGTTTATTAACTTCAATGAAGCATATGGTTTCTCTTTTGCTTGGATTCATGAGGGGATCATTGGAAGTTTTGGTGGCTAGTTGAAGGTTGGGTGATGGAGGTTGAGGTTTGCGATAGGGAGGGAGGAGGGATTTTTTTTTTCTTTCTTATGACAAGGGCATTTTGGTCTTTTCGTATAAAAATACATATATCTTTTTAAAAGTTATATCTCACTTCCACAGTCATACCAAATGTACTTTAGAACTCACTTTCACCTCTACTTCCACTTTCAATTCTACTTCTATTTCCATTTCCATAAAAAACTCTTCCAGTGTACCAAACGAGGCATTAGAGTGTATTTGAAGAGGAGATGATGGAAGAGAATGCCTAGTTTGGGATTTGTTAATAAGAGAAAGATAATGAAGGATTTGTGTCTAACTCTCTAAAATCGTATTTTCTTTACCTTTTAAAATTGGGGGATTTCGGAGAAGAAAATTTTGCCAAACAAGGAAAAGGGAAACTATCATCTGACTATCCCTTCTACTTCCTTCTGTCCACTTTCATTTTCTTTAGATTTCTTTCCTTCTCCGCATTCCCAATTCCCATTTATGCCCTACATTATGATTTCAAAACTTTCTTTTGCCCCCCTTTTTGTTACTGTTAGGAATATAGATAGCTGTAAATAGTCAAAGGCATTTCAGTGGCATGAAATCGTTGACCACTCTTCATTCTGCCTCTCTATTTCACACTTCCTTTGTCTTTGTTTCTATTCTATATATATGTTGTAAATCTTCTCATTTCAGAATAATCAATGTAAGATAGTTTTTTGGTCTCTCTTAACTTACATGGTATCAAAGAGTTGAGTGTTGAGAGCTGACAGTTTCTGGCAGGAAGCTATTTCGGTAGTGTGAAATAGTGAGAGAGAGAGAGTTAGGAGTTCTGTCCACACATTATCTTCAAACACGCGCCATACCACTACATTCCCCACCTCCAAATCGGCGCTCGCCAGAAGTTTGGTGGCCATCCAAACACGAGTTGACGGCACGTGGGTTACACACGCGCCGACGGCAGTACACTCACGACGGCGTGTGAGGGCGTGTAGGATGGGTGTTTAATTAATGTCTTCTTCTCTGAGCAACGGAAGGGAGAATCCAGCCTATCTCTGGTGGTTCGTCTCTTTTTGACATTTATTGTCGTTTGGGTCATATGTCTGTCCTCTTTGAAGAGGATGTATCTATCCTTAGTTTCATCATTCGTCGTCATTAGACTGAGTCATGTCAGTTTGCTAAACATTGTCATGTTCACTTGGCACCTCGAGTCAATAAACGGGCTGCATCTCCCTTTGATTTAGTCTACTCTGATGTTTGGGGTCCATGTCCTGTCGAGTCAAAATCTGTACTTTGTGACTTTTATTGATGATTTTTCTTGTACCACCTGGCTCTATTTAATGAAAAATCGCTCTGAATTGTTCTCTCATTTTTGCAACTTTTGTGCTGAAATTCAAACTCAATTTGGTGTATCTGTGAAAACCTTAAGAAGTAACACAACTTCTAATTTTGTGTTTCATGAACGTACAAAACACATTGAGATCGCCTGTCACTTTGTATGCAATAAGATCAAGGAGAACTTTATTTTTACAAGGCATGTACCATCTAGTGACCATTTGGGAGATCTTCTAACTAAGACCTTAAATGGGATAAGTGTTGACTATTTTTGTAACAAGTTGGGCTTGATTAACATCTACGCTCCAACTTGAGGGGGAGTGTTAGGAATATAGATAGGTGTAAATAGTCAAAGGCATTTCGGTGGCATGAAATTGTTGACCACTCTTCATTCTGCCTCTCTGTTTCACACTTCCTCTGTCTCTGTTTCTGTTCTATATATATGTTGTAAATCTTCTCATTTCAGAATAATCGATGTAAGATAGTTTTCTGGTCTCTCTTAACTTACAGTTACTATGCAAACAATCTAAGAAAACAACAAAAGTTTTAGACCAGCAAAACAAGAGGGGAATGTTACAGTGTGCATAAATATCGATGCAACAGCATCAAAGTCACATTCATGCTAAATAGCTTTGATGCTTGAAAAAGTAAAGTACAGAGAAGAAAATGAGAAACATCGTTTTCTTTCAACACCAGAAACTTTTGGTACAAGCCCTTACTGAGATGAAAGAAAAATTTAAAACAAAAGGAAATGAATTAAAGGATATAAAGAGAATATATAAGGTAAAGAAACAATATTAAAGTCATAAAAAGAATGATGAAGGTGTACCTGGTAATAACATGCTTCAAAATGCAAACTTGGATAATAACTTCGAGGGCTACATCCCCATAGCCGCCCAAACAAAGTATCTCCTCCGATAAGATTTAGAGCTCCTGCAACAAGTTCATCTCCTTCTTCAGCAACAACTAGCAATACCTGATCTCCCATTCTTGATCCCATTTCATGAAAGAATTCCCTTGTCAGGTAAGGGCTACCCCACCTATAAAATAAATCAACTACATGTTTAAGTTCTGATATTTGATACATCCCCATATAATCAATGTAATTTGATTCTTTTTAAAATGAAAGGTTCAATCACAGGGAGCAGACTTGTTATCAGTTGTGTTCCTGTAGAACTTATAGAAGGTATCCCAGTGCCTTGCCTGCCAATACATAATCATAACAAAGAGATAATAAATTGAAACAATACGACTGTGAAGTTTGCCCAATAATATACAAGAAGTAAAATTTGCTTGATGCAAAAATAAAGTTATTCACATGGATGTGCAATATAAAAGTACACACCAAAACTGACCAGTGTCAATCAGTAAACTATTATTAAAAGCATTAAGACTTTTCCAACAACCATAAGTTTATAAGATCAATTTTTGCAGTAAAAGTAAAATCAAATCAAAATGAGGAAGACGGAGTAGAAACAAAATGACGAAATTATATCCTCCTAGGGGAAAAAATACACAAACAAGATTGCTAATTGCAAAACATTCTTCAATCACATTGGATATCTGGATTCAAGATCAGAATAACACATAGGAAGAACACCAAAATGTGGCCATACATAAATCCCTATCACCATATCAAATATCAGGATTTCAGGAAACACATAAATTTGAACATTCACTCCAACTAAACACACCAAAGGACTGCAAAGACTTCATGACACCACAATTTTACACCTTCATAGAAAAACAAATTCAAATAAAGGAGAGAGTTACAGAAGAGTAGAATAAGACATCTCTAACAGGAAACCATAAGGAATAAGCACAAAGAAACAAAATCAATGTGGCCCCGGAGCACACCAAAAAAAAACCATTAAAACCTACATAACACTAATAAAATTACCTTTATTTCATAACCCCGGAGCCGTTTCATAATCAAGTTCTGGGCTGAAATCTGTACATAAAAGTTCCTATAATTAATGTAGGCAACAAACAAAGTCAACTGTTTTGATGCTATCTAAAATACACCATCATTTTACATGTGGTGGACAAAGGAATGAGAACAATTTTTGCAACAACTCGGAATCAATTTTTTTATTATGATGTCGCAAAGAGTATGAAAAGGAAAACCACTACTCAGATTTTAACATTGAACACAACTTAAGATTTTCTTTCCATGTCACAGACTTCAGCAACAAACACCAACCTTTTTGCGCTCTTGGCGGATATTTTTTCTTTTACTTTGCTTCATGTCCATCAAGAAATCATCAAAACTGCCAAGTAGAAACAGAAAACAAAATTACATTGACTGATGCAAAATACAATATTATAAGTTACCACAAGAGCCAAAGGTAAATTACTGATGTATCATACTGATTGATTACACATCATGTCACTTTTTTGATAGATTGAAGACCTGGCAAACAAAGTTGGATTCCTTCCATGGTCCCATATTTTGAGAAAGACATGTTAATTCTGAAAATTCTTCCTTTTTTTCCCCGGGTGGGGAGGGTCAATTTAAGTTGAGGAAAAGAAGTAAAAGATGCTGACCTGAAACTCCAACACCATTCCTCTCAGCCCAACAGTATGAGTTAATACAAAATTAGAATGGCTAATTGAAGCCAAAATGTACGTCAAACTAGCATACAAACTGAACGCATGCTAAGACCAGTTTATGATAACACAGAGGGACCATAAAGTTATGCACCTTTTATAGTTACGATTTTTCCAGTGGTACTGCATTCCCATCCTCCGTAGAAAACCTTTTTCACCAAGCTTGTGCCACTCATTTTCACTTTTTCAGTGGGGAAAGTAATATGCAATGATGAAAGCTGAGACTGCCAGGAAATTGAAGTCAGATTACAAATAGCATTGCAGATGTTGATATTAGAACAACAACCAAACAGAAATTAAAGAAAAAATATAACATCTATTTATGCCAATTAAGAATGCATGGAATTCAGTACCCAGATGCCACTTTAAAATTGAAGAGTTATAATGTCACAAAATTGTCAAGAGTATTAATCATTCAGTAGAGCCTTAAGAATAAAAAACACTGAATTGTGCAATATAAAAAATTCTACTAGCATATCAGCGTGGAGCAAAGAAAATTTGCCAAGAGAAAATCAGGATGTCCAGATGAAAACAAACGACTTTATGGGACAAAAGGGAATTTAGCAAAAATCTTAAAGAGATGATTATCAAATTAGATTCTATATGCCATTGAAAACGGGATTCATCTAAAGCATAGTAAATGAAAGGTCAGGTTTTCTCACATACAGATACCAAATGGCAGGTAAGTTCATCTTTTGCCATAAGGCAGACTTTACAGAATCATAATTCTGTAATGAGAGAGAAAGAGGGAAAGAGAGGGAAGAATCCAGAGTTAGAGGGTTAAAGAAGAAGGCAGAGAGAAATCAAGAGAGAAGAACAGAGACAGAGGAATAGAGAAGACAACTGAATCACATTAATCCATATCACAAATCTTTTTTAGAATAGGGATTAGGTCCTTATTTATAGGCTAGAGTGACTTAATGACCAAGCCACATCTAAACCAACCAACCAACGGCCATATCCTAATTAACCTTCTAACTGACCTATGAACTGTTATTACAGTTATATATCAATACCCCCTCCCAAAAACATCCTTGCCCTCAAGGATGTTGACAAAATACAATTTCAATGGTTGACAAAATACAATTTCAATGATTGACAAAAACTGAGCCATGAAACTTCGGAAAACTGCTGCTAGCTAGGGAAAGTTCTGTTATGGTATTGGAAGAAGAATAGAAAAGATAGAAGAGAGAAGAACAGAAGATTGAGAGAAACAGAGAGGAATTAAGAACAGAAAGTAGAGAGAGACTGAATAGTGCATATTCTTATTAGGCAACACAACAATGATCTGAATACAATAGGTGACTAAGAGTATATATAGGCTTAATCCCCTTTTAATCACCGCTTCTAACTATAATGGTATTTCCTAACAGCTAGTGCCTAACAGACTTACCTAACTAATAACTAACTTTCTTATTCACATTATTATTCCATATCAATACCCTCCTCCCAAAAACATCCTTGCCCTCAAGGATGGATGACAACAACAAGATACAAAACTGGACCTCAAAAATACAAATCTGATAGACTGTTGGAACTGCACTGATTCTGTGAGCAACATTTCCTTGAATTCTTGACTTGATCTTGCTGGTCACTTCGCCCTTGGCTTGTCCTTTCTATTCATAGAACAGCTCCTTCCAAAGAGCATTGCAAAGAGCTTCCCTTTGAACCATATGTTCAGCAGAGTTCTTGTACAAAGGAGTTTAACATGAATGGCCCAATGGATAGACATGTATACAGGCTTGGCTGAATTCACCCACTGCTGCAATGAACTTGGGCCATTTTCTTGAAAAGAAAAGCCTATATATCTGATAAGACCCAACCCAAGGTGTCTCCAAAATTCTCTTGACACAGAGGAAATGCTATCCAGCTGTAACCTTCCAAAATGCAGCTTAAAGAGAGTGGCATCCAGCTGTATGTTTGACTTTCTAACTCATCTTTAGTCAGCCACGTACACTTCTGAACACTCCACAAACCCAGTTCCCTTTGCCTTGAAATATGTGCAAAATCATTTTCATTACTTTGCATGATCCTTCGGCCAAATGATGCAAATAGAGAGGATAATGAAGAAAAAGGACTTCTGAGTAGCAACTGAACCAGAAAGAACAATGAAGAAGAACTTAACGGAAAGAAACAAACTGAAACATCTAATGATTGTAATGAAGAATCTGGGTTCTCCATTCCGTTCACTTTCAAGACGTTGCTGGAAATCAGTCCTTGTGTTGAGGATATTGAAGCAGAACTGGACAAAACAGAGAGTATTTGGGGAACTATCCGACCTGTATCGTATGAATACTGGGACCTGCCACCGGTTTTCACATACCCTACATCTGATGTTGAAGAAAAGGACAAAACAGAGCCCCTAATCACTGCAGCACCTTGTGGTTTGGCTGAAGCAGAGCCTTACCACGTGTCTGTGGGTAGAAAATCAGAAGCAAACCCAACGTCACTCGCGCTCGACTCTGCGTCCTTGTTCTTGGTAGCATGCAAGTGACCTGCTCGGACTGGCAGAGGGGATTCTTGCTTTTCTAGGCGCACTTCTTGGATGTTGGTCAAACAAGACACACCCTTTTCTTGAGTAGCCAGACCTTCTTGATCTGCCGAGTCCCTTCTTGCTTTTTTCCTTCGCCACTGCAGGAATATCTCTTCTGCTCTGGCAATAGAACGAGCCTCACACATGGTAAGGGGGTTAAAAAACCTTACAAACTTTGCAATCTCATCCTTCAGCCCAGCCACATAAGTCACAACAAGATCCTCTTCTGGTAGTTGTAAGTTACTCGTGGCTTCATCAAAGGATACGTTGAACTCCTTCACATTGCCACGCTGCCGAAGCCACCTCTGACTACCATTGGAAGTTGAGAATAAAGAAGAAGCCATGGTTCTTGAAATTAATGTAGAACTATAAGAAAAAGGAAATGCAGCAGGAGGGCCGAGAATCGTCGGCTCTGATACTACTATTACATAATCATAATTCTGTAATGAGAGTGAAAGAGGGAAAGAGAGGGAAGAATCCAGAGTTAGAGGGTTAAAGAAGACATATAGAAATCAAGAGAGAAGACCAGAGACAAAGGAATAGAAAGGAGAACTGAATCACATCAATTTATATCACAAATCTAATTAGAATAGGGATTAGGTCCTTAGTTATAGGCTAGAGTGACTTAATGACCAAGCCACATCTAAACTAACTAACCAACGGCTATATCCTAACCTTCCTTCTAACTGACTTATGAACTGTTATTACATTTATGTGTGTGTTTGGGATAGCGGTAGGAAAAATGACTTATTATAATTCTGACTTATTAAAAATGACTTAATAGAAAAGTCAGTTTTTGTAAAGTGATTTATGTTTGGATAAATGATTTATTTTTGGACAATAAGTGCTTATAAATCGTGATTTACGGTATACGAGGTAAGTATGTGAGAGGAGTTTTATCTCGCCTTACGTAATAAGTGACTTAATAGAAAAGCTACGTGTGTGTTTGGAAGAGCTTATTTTTAGGTAATAAGTGCTTATAATTCGTGATTCACGGTATACGAGGTAAGTATGTGAGAGGAGTTTTTTCTCGGCTTGCGTAATAAGGGCTTATTTTTCAAAAATAAGCCCTCCCAAACTTGCACTACAATGAGGAGCTTATTTAATAAGTAGCTTATTCTACCCGTGATGTAAATGAAAAAAGCTGAACCAAACATCAAAAAAACAAAACCCAACTCAATAAGTCATTTTTCCATTAAAAACGGGCTTATTTCCTTCCAAAATGCGATACCAAACACACACTATATATCACAAACTATAGATGAACTATTCCTGAATTAGTTTGGTATAAAGTTAAATAATTTAAAACTACAGTTCATTAAACTTAAAACAGTTACATCTGTAACAGGAACAGTATCAATTACAGCAATAGTGTCAGTAGTAGCAAAAATTGCTAGTATTGCTGCTGCTGCTACAAATGTTAGCACTACCACTACTAGAACAAGCAGCCTAATCTCACTAGGTTAGGTCGGCTACATAAATCAAATTTAGCTGTTATGTTCCATCTACAACCCACTCTTTGGATATACTATTCACCTCCCATCCAATATCCTCCTTGAGCGCTCTACTTGGTCTTCATTTACTATTCTTCATAGGACTTAAGACCATCTATTCAAACCTTCTCGCTAGTGCCTGTATCATCCTTCTTTGTACAGAAATAATAGTGCTAATTCTATTGTTGCAACTATTCTAAATTTAATTTTCATTAAAAAAAAAAAACCATTCTAAATTTAATGAATTGCAATTTTAAAATATCTAAGATTATGTTAAACTAATTCAATAAGTGATATACAGAAGAGCCACAAGAAAATGCATATGGAAATGTAATGGTCCTCCCTATTTTGAATACTTTCACTAAGCAACACTATAAATGCAAGAGAGAATTTCAGAACTGAAAGATGTAATAAGAAACAATTTTATAAACTCTGTCAAGAATAAGAATTTAAGTCCCATATTAAGAGTTAATAGTGACTGGTGAGAGAAGCAAGATTTATGAAGATGACATTAATTATAATGACAACTCTTGAACTGGTGATGACAAAGGAATTAAATATACGACAAGACACTGGTAAAACAGATGGTTTTTATATAACTACTTGCTGACTTGCTAAAAGTTATAGCCCTATGACAAATCTGATACCTTATCAGTCAGATCCTTCATTGCAGATACTATAATGTCAAAAACTTGATCCTTGTATGAGGTGTTACGAACTAGAATCCTTGGACCAGTTACTGGAGTGAATGGCACACAGCATTGTAACTTTGGGTAATATTTTAACCCATAGCAATAATATGCATCAGCCCAAGAATGATCAAAAACAAATTCACCATATGAATGGCTGCAACCCAGATCAAAATGTGAGAAGACAGCAAATAGATAAAAGGTTAGATAAAAGCTCTGATACAAAGCAGTAAGAAAATTACTTTTAGAACAATAGACAAGCTCCATAACGAACTAGAAAATAACTTGCCGCATGGATGATGTAGCAGATGCCAAACCTTTTAAGATAGAGTGGGACTACACCTACAACTTTATTGTCTTCATCCTTAGCAATGATGTGGCGGGGCATCCATCCTGTTGCCTGAAATTGTGAGCCATACAGAAAAATTCAGATGTTTTCATAGTATCATTGAGGTTTGGCACAAGTAATATGAACAAAAGGTGGGGTAATATCAACCATGGACCCTGAATGGGTGGAAACAAAATATTTCTGGGGATGAAAGAGAAGAAAAATTCCAGGAGAAATAAAAGAAATGTCTATTCTAGGTTTTCAGACTATTGGTTTGATGAAACATCAAATAGCATCCAAGGTATCGTTATTATTAGCATTCCATTCATACTTATAGTTTGCAACATTATATGTTTCATTGATTTGTTGCACATAAAATTACAATCTGAACAACATGGAAATTGGTAGCAACATTTCTGTGAACACTCATGACAGATCAAAGGATAAAAAAACTAATTAGAACTCTGAAGCCTTAGAAATACTCAAGATTTTAAAGAGTCTCCAGTCAATTGTATTTATCTTGTCAAATCCACAAATAGCAGGAAGTGTTAAACCATTTGATTTGACTTTATGGGATCTCAAACGCATGAACATGGAATATTCTAGCATCCATTGGGTCAATATACTAACCCAAGCATGTATTCTATCTGCGATGACAGAATGCAAAACATGTAAGAGCTGTCTGGCTCAGAATTTGAAAGAACTCAGTTAAGGAGATTATTATGAAATAGGAGGATAGAATGCATGACTGAAAGCTTCTTCGTATCATCTTCAATAATCTTCTACCCTCATAGCCAATAATAAAGCAAAGAAAACCATTCATTTAGAGGGGGGGGGGTAGGGGAAGGCTTCATCTTGAGCCACTGAAGGGATTTTGCTTTCATAACATTTTCATCTTTGACTTGGCAAAATTGAACCTATTCCGAAATGTCAGATTTACTTCTAATGGAAGTTATGAAGTTTACATTGAACGAAACATGCTCTTAGGATAAAACCCTGAGGAAGAGGAAGTTATCCCCTGATATTAGCTGCTTCAACATATTAGGCTACAACATGGCACATCAGATGAGTCAAAAAACAGACTGAACCAAGAGATATACTTCCTAATTGTTCGGACGACATATCCTTATAAAATGATCAGTAGAAGCTAAGATTTCCACACCTTCACTGCACTGCCGGAATCCTCTAAACTTGATAAGAATCCATGGGTAAGAAATGGATTGAACTTTTCAGTTCCTGTGGCATCCAGAGCACAAGCGTCCCATTCACTAGATGCTACCTCAGAGATGAAAGATACAACTGAAACTGTTATCGTTTTGGGCTGTGCCAGCTTCACCATTGTGTCCTGAGCACAATTATCAATGAAATGGTAACAGGTTGCGCATATCGAAAGCAAAAACAATATATAAACCTTCAGCCATAAAGAACTATGACAGGAACACTCAAAGAAAACACCTCTGATCCGGACCCTGCCAAAGAAAATTGTCCCAAAAAAGAATCAATTTCTTGTGCTTCCCTGGACCTCCTAGACTGCCAAAAAAGTGCACTGATTCGAGATGGCTGAAATGAATTCCCCATACACTGTCCAGATGATAGATTAGCCTACAGCCAAATTATCATTTGAAAATTCAGAAAATCTGAAAATATCAATAGAAATAAAATATAATAAGAGTTATAAATGCTCAACCACACAATGCTTCAGCAAATTTCAATCTCTTTTTTCAGTGTTTCCGAGCCAATTAACAGCATGGGAATAAGAAGGTTTACACAGAGGCCAAATCATGCGGACTTACAGAGCGAGTAGCGAATTTGTGACCGAGAAATGGAGAAGGCTTGCGCCAGTTCACTGCTACTGCCATGGCCCCCAGAGCTCGGTAGCACAGATCGTTCTCGCCCTTCCTCCGTTTACACTCGTGTGTTATATTTGTAAGTATCGCTGAAGGGATTTTTTTGAAGGAAAAAAAAAAGGAAAACCAAAATGAACCGAAGGAATTGACGATTAATTTCTGCCACGTTGCAAACTTTTGAAGGTAGATATCTCATCTATCTTCTATCTTATTATCTTACCTATATAAAAGCACAGTAGTAAGCGGCTCTCTGCTTGCCACATCAGTCCCTCCGTTTTGCAGTTACATATATTCTGAAAAGTACACTTTTGCAGTTACATATATCCTAAAAAAAAATACAGAATTCCGTTTTGCCAAAAATAATACAGAATTCCGTTTTGC
The DNA here is from genome assembly GCA_963855925.1 of Inga laurina. Taxonomy (NCBI): domain Eukaryota; kingdom Viridiplantae; phylum Streptophyta; class Magnoliopsida; order Fabales; family Fabaceae; genus Inga; species Inga laurina. The sequence continues at coordinate 30,796,046 of OY979708.1, forward strand.
AGTTATATATACCCTGAGAAACAAAAAAATTCTGATTCAGTAAATAAAATTAATGACTCAATGAAATTAATTATTTCCCATTTGGTTTGCAGTTACATATATCCTGAGAAACCAAAAAAAAACACAGATCCGTTTTGCACGTTTTGCAGTTACATATATCCTGAAAAAAAAAACAACATGTTTATTCTGATTCAGTAAATAAAATTAATGACTCAATGAAATTAATTAGTTCTGATTTGGTTTGCAGTTACATATCTCCTGAGAAACAAAAAAAAAAATACTGATCCATTTTGCAGTTACATATATCCTGAAAAAAACATGTTTATTCTGATTCAGTAAATAAAATTAATGACCCAATGAAATTAATTATTTCCCATTTGGTTTGCAGTTAAAAAAAATTAATGACTCAATGAAATTACTTATTTTTTATTTGGTTTGAAATATAGAATTCATGTCAGCTCTTTGTTTTGTTTTACAGTTACATCTATCCTGAAAAAAAAATTATAAAATTATCGTTACGCAAAATATATTTCTGATTCAATAAAAAAAACCGCTTAATAGGAATTTTATTTTATTGTCTTACCTATTATTTGAATGTATAACAAGTCACGTGGTTTCTACTTAATGGTTTCTACTTTATGGATGAGAAGAAATCTTACCTATATAAAAGCAGAGTAGTAAGCGGCTCTCTGCTTGCCACATCAGCCTACCTATATAAAAGCAGAGTAGTAAGCGGCTCTCTGCTTGCCACATCAGCCCCTCCGTTTTGCAGTTACATATATTCTGAAAAGTACACTTTTGCACTTACATATATCCTAAAAAAAAATACAGAATTCCGTTTTGCCAAAAATAATACAGAATTCCGTTTTGCAGTTATATATATCCTGAGAAACAAAAAAATTCTGATTCAGTAAATAAAATTAATGACTCAATGAAATTAATTATTTCCCATTTGGTTTGCAGTTACATATATCCTGAGAAACCAAAAAAAAACACAGATCCGTTTTGCACGTTTTGCAGTTACATATATCCTGAAAAAAAAAACAACATGTTTATTCTGATTCAGTAAATAAAATTAATGACTCAATGAAATTAATTAGTTCTGATTTGGTTTGTAGTTACATATCTCCTGAGAAACAAAAAAAAAATACTGATCCATTTTGCAGTTACATATATCCTGAAAAAAACATGTTTATTCTGATTCAGTAAATAAAATTAATGACCCAATGAAATTAATTATTTCCCATTTGGTTTGCAGTTAAAAAAAATTAATGACTCAATGAAATTACTTATTTTTTATTTGGTTTGAAATATAGAATTCATGTCAGCTCTTTGTTTTGTTTTACAGTTACATCTATCCTGAAAAAAAAATTATAAAATTATCGTTACGCAAAATATATTTCTGATTCAATAAAAAAAACCGCTTAATAGGAATTTTATTTTATTGTCTTACCTATTATTTGAATGTATAACAAGTGACGTGGTTTCTACTTAATGGTTTCTACTTTATGGATGAGAAGAAATCTTACCTATATAAAAGCAGAGTAGTAAGCGGCTCTCTGCTTGCCACATCAGCCTACCTATATAAAAGCAGAGTAGTAAGCGGCTCTCTGCTTGCCACATCAGCCCCTCCGTTTTGCAGTTACATATATTCTGAAAAGTACACTTTTGCACTTACATATATCCTAAAAAAAAATACAGAATTCCGTTTTGCCAAAAATAATACAGAATTCCGTTTTGCAGTTATATATATCCTGAGAAACAAAAAAATTCTGATTCAGTAAATAAAATTAATGACTCAATGAAATTAATTATTTCCCATTTGGTTTGCAGTTACATATATCCTGAGAAACCAAAAAAAAAAAAACAGATCCATTTTGCACGTTTTGCAGTTACATATATCCTGAAAAAAAAAACAACATGTTTATTCTGATTCAGTAAATAAAATTAATGACTCAATGAAATTAATTAGTTCTGATTTGGTTTGCAGTTACATATCTCCTGAGAAACAAAGAAAAATACTGATCCATTTTGCAGTTACATATATCCTGAAAAAAACATGTTTATTCTGATTCAGTAAATAAAATTAATGACCCAATGAAATTAATTATTTCCCATTTGGTTTGCAGTTAAAAAAAATTAATGACTCAATGAAATTACTTATTTTTTATTTGGTTTGAAATATAGAATTCATGTCAGCTCTTTGTTTTGTTTTACAGTTACATCTATCCTGAAAAAAAAAATTATAAAATTATCGTTACGCAAAATATATTTCTGATTCAGTAAAAAAAAACCGCTTAATAGGAATTTTATTTTATTGTCTTACCTATTATTTGAATGTATAACAAGTGACGTGGTTTCTACTTAATGGTTTCTACTTTATGGATGAGAAGAAATTGCTTCACAATTTCCTAATGACAGAGAGAATGTGTGGGCCACATGGAAGGGTCTTTCAACCAATTAGAATTTGCTAACAAAAGCAATGGGCCAATGTTTGACTCAATGAAATTGGAAAAACAAAAGCATCCAGCCCTAAAGGAACAGAGCAATTGCTGAAGGAGAGCAGCCAACAAATGGAGAGACGGAGGCAGCTGCACAGAGCAGCTATCTTCGACGACGAAGTGAACCAGAGAGGAGCAGCAGCAAGAGAGCATCGTCAAAGGTGGAACCTGGGGAGGCGTTATTATCTTCTGGTTCGTCTCTTCTTCCCCAGGTTCGACGAGCTTCACGGTGGAGTGGGTCTTCTGTTGAGAGCACCGGAAATTAGATCGAGCTGAAGAAGAGAGCAAGCCGTCGTGAATGGTTCTTCTGCGCTGACGCCAACAACCTCTTCTGTTCTGCGTTTTATGCTTCAGCTTTTTTTTTCCCTCCAACAACCTCTTCTGTTCTGCGTTTCATGCTACAGCATTTTTTTCCCTTCCCCTTTTAATTTTTGTGGATTCTGAATTATAGTTCCTTTGCCTAAACAAGTTGCTAATGATTCCAGTAAATCTATTTATTCAGACAAACAATTACATAATTATTTTTCTACCAGATTAATTCGTTGTGGCACATGCACGTCCTCCTTCCAATACAGTTTGTGGTGGAAGTTACTCGGAAGTTACTCACTCTAGGCAGTAACTGACTCACACGAACTTGCAACCCTTCGTCTCTGCCGTTCCTTTAAAAGCTCATTCTGCGCTCTATCTCTTGCGTTTCATCTTTCTCCTGCACTTTCATGTTTCACTCTTCTCCCACTTTTCCGACTTACAGACATGGCAACCATTTTTGATCCAGTTCGTGCCTTGTGTAATATCCTGGATTTTAATTAAGGATTAGTAACTTCAAATGATGTAATTAATGCTAATTAAGCATATTTGAAGTATATATATGGTGCAATGTGATATAAGGATGATTAGTGATGATTTAATAAGTATTGTACTAATCAGGGGTAAAACGGTAATTTACCAACCGTTCGGTTAGCTACTGATGAGAAAACCCCTTAGTAATCAAGATCAACGGTTGAGATTGAAAGATCAAGTGTTGATCTTTTTTTTGGACTTAGATCTTTTTTTTTTTCAAATCAAATGTAAATGTTATATAGTTATATTATATATATTATTATTATATAGTTATATAAGTATAAGTAAAAAAATCTTCTTCTTTTTTTCATATTCTTTCATAACATAAAGATTGTTAAAAGCTTTCCGGTGTAAAAACAAAAAAGTTTGTGACGCTGAAATAGGCTCCTGATAGATCAGATAAAATCGGAAATACCCATTTTCTCATACTACTCTTTCGATACATAATCAAATGGTTTTGAAAAATTTTTGCATATCGAATTCGAAGTGCCATGCTATTATTGCTTAATATTCATATGGCGAAGGCATAGTCTTCTTTTTTTTTCTCAAATAAAAGACTCATTGGCGCCAAGCGTGAGGGAATGCTGTACGTTTAGTAATTTCTCCTGCTGTGAGAATAAAAGATCCCATTGAAGCGGCTATTCCTATGCATATTGTCTGTACATCTGCTTTCACTACTTGCATCATATCATGAAGAGCTAGTCCGGGTAGGATCCATCCGCCCGGAGAATTTATAAACAAATAAATATCTTCGGTAGGATCCTCTAAATGGAGATATGTCATAATGCCCATAAGTTGATTCGATACTGCATTATCAACCTTTTGGCATAAAAAAAGGAGTCTTTGTCGATAAAGTCGGTTGTATAGGTCAACCCAAGCTGCTTCGTCGTCTCCAGGACCTCGAAAGGGTACTTTTGGAACACCAACAGGCATCAAATAAAAAAAGAATTGAATTCACTCTTGCTTTGATTCGGAAACGTAACAATGGGTTTATTGTCTTACTAATGATTGGTCTTTATCATATTTTATTTATAGATTGAATATAAATATAGATTGAAAAAATTCATAAAAAAAATCCTAAATACAAAAGGAAGACCGAGTGACTAAAGGAAAATTCTTACGAATAGGTTTTTTGAGTGATGAACAAATATGTCTGCATTCACTGATAAAAATATATAAACACTCATATACAATAAAGTAAACCCCCCCTTCACCATTGCGTATTCTTACTTATCGGGTATAGAATAGATCTGCTTCTTTTGTTCCTACGAATAGAATTCTTTCGTTATTACTAAAAAACTAGAACAAATATTAATCCTTTACCCGAGATAATCCACTAAAAAGAGAGGGTCCATAGTATAGTTTTTTATAGTGCAATAAAGTTACATAGTGTCCATTTTTTGTTGATATAAGAGGTATTTTCATGGGTTTGCCTTGGTATCGTGTTCATACCGTCGTATTAAATGATCCCGGCCGTTTACTTTCTGTCCATATAATGCATACAGCTCTGGTTGCTGGTTGGGCCGGTTCGATGGCTCTATATGAATTAGCCATTTTTGATCCCTCTGACCCTATTCTTGACCCAATGTGGAGACAAGGTATGTTTGTTATACCCTTCATGACTCGTTTAGGAATAACCAATTCATGGGGTGGTTGGAGTATCACAGGAGGAACTATAACGAATCCAGGTATTTGGAGTTACGAAGGTGTGGCCGGGGCACATATTGTGTTTTCCGGCTTGTGCTTTTTGGCGGCTATCTGGCATTGGGTATATTGGGATCTAGAAATCTTTTGTGATGAACGTACAGGAAAACCTTCTTTGGATTTGCCTAAAATTTTTGGAATTCATTTATTTCTTTCAGGGGTGGCTTGTTTTGGTTTTGGCGCATTTCATGTAACAGGATTGTATGGTCCTGGAATATGGGTGTCCGATCCTTATGGACTAACCGGAAGGGTACAATCCGTAAATCCCGCATGGGGTGTGGAAGGTTTTGATCCTTTTGTTCCAGGGGGAATAGCCTCTCATCATATTGCAGCAGGGACATTGGGCATATTAGCGGGCCTTTTCCATCTTAGTGTACGTCCACCCCAACGTCTGTACAAAGGATTGCGTATGGGAAATATTGAAACCGTCCTTTCCAGTAGTATCGCTGCTGTCTTTTTTACAGCTTTTGTTGTTGCTGGAACTATGTGGTATGGTTCAGCAACTACGCCGATTGAATTATTTGGTCCCACTCGTTATCAATGGGATCAGGGATACTTCCAGCAAGAAATATATCGAAGAGTTGGTGCTGGGCTAGCCGAAAATCAAAGTTTATCAGAAGCTTGGTCTAAAATTCCCGAAAAATTAGCCTTTTATGATTACATTGGCAATAATCCGGCAAAAGGCGGATTGTTTAGAGCGGGCTCAATGGACAATGGGGATGGAATAGCTGTTGGTTGGTTAGGACACCCTATCTTTAGAGATAAAGAGGGGCGTGAACTTTTTGTACGTCGTATACCTACTTTTTTTGAAACATTTCCGGTTGTTTTGGTAGACGGAGACGGAATTGTTAGAGCCGATGTTCCTTTTCGAAGGGCGGAATCAAAATATAGTGTCGAACAAGTAGGTGTAACTGTTGAGTTCTATGGTGGCGAACTCAATGGAGTCAGTTATAGTGATCCTGCTACTGTGAAAAAATATGCTAGACGTGCTCAATTGGGTGAAATTTTTGAATTAGATCGTGCTACTTTGAAATCGGATGGTGTTTTTCGTAGCAGTCCAAGAGGTTGGTTTACTTTTGGACATGCTTCGTTTGCTCTGCTCTTCTTTTTCGGACACATTTGGCATGGTGCTAGAACCTTGTTCAGAGATGTTTTTGCTGGTATCGACCCAGATTTGGATGCTCAAGTAGAATTTGGAGCATTCCAAAAACTTGGAGATCCAACTACAAGAAGACAAGTAGTCTGATACAACATTGTTTTGTTCCTTTTGGACTTTATTTTCTTTTTGTGATTGGAATTTGCCATAGGGAACCGGATAAATCTTGATTTGAATTGCTACCTTTTTCTTTTACTCTTGTTCTTTCTTTTTCTTTATCCGAGAGACGATCCCAAATAAACAAGTATGAAAGCTATAATTGTAAACCACGATCAAATCCATGGAAGCATTGGTTTATACATTCCTCTTAGTTTCTACTTTAGGAATTATTTTTTTCGCTATCTTTTTTAGAGAACCACCTAAAGTTCCAACTAAAAAGATGAAATGATTTTTCATTATCTCAATTGAAGTAATGAGCCTACCAATATTGATTGGTAGGCTCATTACTTCAACTAGTCCCCATGTTCTTCGAATGGATCTCTTAG